>CM035134.1:115273746-115873746 GCA_020205605.1 Panax ginseng
TATCTGACCTCCATAGTATTAATGGTAGGGTTCTTAGAACTGAGAAACGTTACCTCAGTGCATCAGAGAATCCTAATGTCTGTTAATACTATCATTCAGATGTATAGTTCATATAGATAATGTACTCTTTTCTAATTTCATTAGAATGAAAACTAAACACTTGTAACTAATAATATATTACACAATTAATATATCATTACATTGATTCAAAATGTCGTTAACTATTACATTATAGTTTTCAAAAGGATAACCATATCTTAAGCCTTTCTATCCACAAATACCGGAACCGCTGATATATATCTTTTCTATCTGCAAATGAAAAATATTTGCAAGGATGAGTTACAGAAAGCTCAGCAAGTTTTGAACAAGTAATAATCATACCCACATCAAATCTGGATTGAATTAACATAAAGTTCAGACTTTTTCCATATATATATATATATATATATATATATATATATATATATATATATATATATATATTGAGGTTTATCTCGCCAAACCCGCACATTATGAATTTCATCGATCCCTATAGACTTAGAAACCCGGGTTGATCCGCTCAACCAAACAGCCTAGGAGTATCCATATCATCCTATCTAAATAATTCCCGGTCGTTGCTATAAATGTTAGTACAAAAACTTCGGTCAGCTTGTTACTGCCGGTCATAATATTGTCAGTATATATGTTTGTACCAAACAACATTGGTTTCTCACAATCTATGTTTTGATATCAAATCAAACGCATTTTTACACAAACAACATCTCATATGTCTTGGTTATGTTTGAACAAGAAATCATAACCTTTTAACAACAGAAACAATGAACAGTGTATATCACAAGATCATACTGATAAATAGAAACTTGCATTTAACAAATAATGAAATGAAGCTAGAACACCTGCATTAGAAATATAAAGTTTGCACGAGGTGCAAAAAATTTGTAACGAATGCGAATATTCAATATTAATCATAGATGTGGAATAATCAACAATAATTATCCATTAACAGACTTGAAAAATAATAACTCAAGTTTGAGTTAGGAAAAATTTGAATGTACAGTCGGCTACTGCTACGCAATCTATTTATCTTCGTCTGAAGACCTAATATTAATAATACCGATATCCTAATTAGAGTAATATCATCACATTAACTATTGTTAATTACAGTTATAAAATAACCTCAACACATTACTGCATAATCCTAATAGTCAATAAAACACATAAGACTTAGTATCAAGTTAAACTATTTCAGTTTGAGTTGAGTTCGGTACTATTTCGACATCCTGATAACCTAATCGGATAATTATCGAGCATAATATCAATAAGACTCTACTTAAACGCTTCAATATTATCTTAGATAATTTATTATTTAATCAAAACATTTTTAAAAAAGCTCATAATAATTTTCAAATAATTATTACCATTTATAATAAATTTTCAATCATTAATATCATTTTTATACGATTTAAATACCACATGATTCTATTATCATTAATATTTAATTAATTTCAAATATTAATGAAATACATGACATAATATTATAAATTATTTATAATTTCTCAAAGTATTTTTAATACCTTAATATTGCTTCTAAATGATTTTAAAGTATTTAAAACCATTATTAAATAACTACCATTAATATTAAAATATTAATGTATTTCATGTCAAAACATTAAAAGTAATGTTTTATAACTTAAAATATTTTTATAACCTTTAAATCATTTTTAAATGATTTTTAAAATATTAAAACTATTTTTCCATAATTTATTTAATATAATTATTAAATAAATTAATTATCATTAATATTAAATTATTAATGAAATTCATCACAAAATATTAAAAGTCATTCAAAATAACTTCAAATATTTTCTAACATTTTAATATAATTTTAAATGATTTTTAAAGTATTAAAATTATTTTTAAGTAATTTATTTAATATAATAATTAAATAAATTAAATATCATTAATATTTAAAAATATTAAAATATTAATGAAATATATTTCAAATTATCAAAAATCAATTTTTATGTTTTAAATAATTTTTACAAATTAATTATGAATTTTTCATAATTATTAACTATTTAATCAAAATAATTAATATATATTAAAACTGTCACTAAAGGTGTCTATAGTGACACACCTGTCGCTATAAGTGTTCTTGAGCATTAAAGAACATGCTAAGTCAGTGTGCAAGGTACCTTATTTGACCACACTTAGATCTTTGATCTTTATGTTTTTTGGGCTTGCAAAGGTCATAAGGATGTAGTATTGATGTAATACTACATGCACAAACAGGTTCCATTGCCAAATTACATCATATCAGTAAGTTATAGGCCATCAAAGATCTTGTCAGACATGTTCTTCATTTTCTGGGTTACCCAGAAATGAAGAACAGTTCATGGTCCTACTTTTCAGCCTTCCAATCTTGGATTCTGGGCTTGTTCAGTGTGTTTAAGTGATTCAAGATTGTAGTCCTTATGTCAAAGAACAACAATACAACACTAGGTTAGTGCAACTACATCACAATCTCAAGATCTGAGCCAGTCAAACTTTGTCAGAAAACTTGTTCTTGAGAAATCTGGGTTTTCCAGAAAACTCATCCGTGCAGTTGGTCAACCCTACTTTGACCACCTATAACTTTGATTCTGTTTAAGATCTAAGTGTTCTAGTGGCATGGATTGGTAGTCCATATGTCAGACTACCAAACCCATACACTAACATAGCCTAACAACTTAACACTTGCAAGATCAAATCCCTGCAAAATGGCTGTCAGACTTTTTGGGAAATCTAGGTTGCCCAAAAATCAGTTTTCATTGTTGGTCAACCATGTTTGACCACTAATATCTTGAGATCTAGAACTGATATGGACTTGATTCCACTTCTAGTCTACTCTCCTCATGGCATAGAACATGAATGTAACACTAATCCAACCTAACAATTAACACACAAAGATCTATGGGCCCTGACATATGGCTGTCAGACCATAGTTTTAGGGTTCTTGGTCAGTCACCAAAAACCCTATTTTCTTGCATCTAGATGTTATGGATCTATGATATAACATCATAGATCACTAAATAACATCCTTAAACACTAATCTAAACACATAAACACATCATTAACATAAATCTTAATGATTTTCAAAAATTAGGGTTTATACCTGTAATATTCAAAACTTGATTTATGATCCTTGATGATCTGATCGAGGAGAGCTAAGTGTTGATATTAGCTTAACTCTTGACTCAATTTCACTCCAAATCTCGAAATTTTAGAGAGAGAATGGTTTTGACTTAAATGAAAAGTAAAGTAAGATTTTTCTTACTTTTAAATCTTTCATCTTTTGATTTATATATCAAGTTGTTGCAAGGTGGCAACAATTAGCTGATTGGTGTCCATTTTGAGCACATGGGATAAGCTAGAGTGGTGACTCACAAGATTGGAAATATCTTTTACTTAAAGTTTAAGTAAAAGGGCATTTTAGTCATTTTGCACTCACTAAGGGTATTTTGGTAATTTCCCCTACAATTTGAAGGGTAATTTAGTTTTTCATATATCCCACATCTTTTAATCCTTAAGTCTTTATACTTAACTTTTGAGCTCCCAATTAGGGTTTTAAAATTCTCGATTAGGGTTTAGGATTCCCAAAATCGAAATTAGGGTTTTAAGCGGAATTAGGATTTATAACCAATCGTTATAGTTTACTAATTGAACCTTGATGTTCTTAACATAACCTTAGGGTTTGTCAATCTTACAGCTTATCTGATCAACAATTGACCCTTAACCACAAACTACACATATCAAATAACTATACACAAAATCATATACACTAATATACTTAACCCTATACCTCAGATTAGATATTCACTTACGGTTTGTTATTCATACAAATCCTTCACAAAATTTTAAATCCATACCTTATTTCCAGTCTAGGTCTTATTATCGAACCTTTATTCAATCAATTAAGATTTTAATAATTGTCTAAATTCTTGGGTCCTTACATGTCTACCTATTTATTTATATATAGTTTGTTGTGTCACCACAAAAGTTATATATTTGAAATGGGATCCTTATTCTCACTAGCAAAAACTTTAATTAGATTTTGTCGAACTATATAAATGAGGGTAATATAGTTTGAAGAAAATAGTGGGAGATACCGATTTAAAATAAGACCTAATTTATTTTGGTAATTAATTAAATGAATGTTTGCTAAAATATTGTCTTTTTACATTCCGAATTTTGAAAATGTCGTATTCACTAATTTCATTGTGTAGCATACTTGATGCTAACAAACCCACTCGTGATCAAATTACACTACGGACTAGTTATTGGGTAAAATCTAATTACGCACAACATGCAAGTATACGTGGTCAACAAGTAATATAATAGTAAGTAGAGTATCGATCCCACCGAGACAATTTAGTATGAATTCAATCTCAAAATTATCAATTTCCTATTAATCCTAATTTTATTAAACTATCCAAATCAATGATTAAAATTATGAAAACTAAATTATTAATAAAACACATAAGACTTAGTATCAAGTTAAACTATTTCAGTTTGAGTTGAGTTCGGTACTATTTCGACATCCTGATAACCTAATCGGATAATTATCGAGCATAATATCAATAAGACTCTACTTAAACGCTTCAATATTATCTTAGATAATTTATTATTTAATCAAAACATTTTTAAAAAGCTCATAATAATTTTCAAATAATTATTACCATTTATAATAAATTTTCAATCATTAATATCATTTTATACTGATTTAAATACCACATGATTCTATTATCATTAATATTTAATTAATTTCAAATATTAATGAAATACATGACATAATATTATAAATTATTTATAATTTCTCAAAGTATTTTAATACCTTAATATTGCTTCTAAATGATTTTAAAGTATTTAAAACCATTATTAAATAACTACCATTAATATTAAAATATTAATGTATTTCATGTCAAAACATTAAAAGTAATGTTTTATAACTTAAAATATTTTTATAACCTTTAAATCATTTTTAAATGATTTTTAAAATATTAAAACTATTTTTCCATAATTTATTTAATATAATTATTAAATAAATTAATTATCATTAATATTAAATTATTAATGAAATTCATCACAAAATATTAAAAGTCATTCAAAATAACTTCAAATATTTTCTAACATTTTAATATAATTTTAAATGATTTTTAAAGTATTAAAATTATTTTTAAGTAATTTATTTAATATAATAATTAAATAAATTAAATATCATTAATATTTAAAATATTAAAATATTAATGAAATATATTTCAAATTATCAAAAATCAATTTTTATGTTTTAAATAATTTTTACAAATTAATTATGAATTTTTCATAATTATTAACTATTTAATCAAAATAATTAATATATATTAAAACTGTCACTAAAGGTGTCTATAGTGACACACCTGTCGCTATAAGTGTTCTTGAGCATTAAAGAACATGCTAAGTCAGTGTGCAAGGTACCTTATTTGACCACACTTAGATCTTTGATCTTTATGTTTTTTGGGCTTGCAAAGGTCATAAGGATGTAGTATTGATGTAATACTACATGCACAAACAGGTTCCATTGCCAAATTACATCATATCAGTAAGTTATAGGCCATCAAAGATCTTGTCAGACATGTTCTTCATTTTCTGGGTTACCCGTAAAATGAAGAAACGATTCATCGGTCCTACTTTTCAGCCTTCCAATCTTGGATTCTGGGCTTGTTCAGTGTGTTTAAGTGATTCAAGATTGTAGTCCTTATGTCAAAGAACAACAATACAACACTAGGTTAGTGCAACTACATCACAATCTCAAGATCTGAGCCAGTCAAACTTTGTCAGAAAACTTGTTCTTGAGAAATCTGGGTTTTCCAGAAAACTCATCCGTGCAGTTGGTCAACCCTACTTTGACCACCTATAACTTTGATTCTATTTAAGATCTAAGTGTTCTAGTGGCATGGATTGGTAGTCCATATGTCGCAGACTACCAAACCCATACACTAACATAGCCTAACAACTTAACACTTGCAAGATCAATCCACGCAAAATGGTCACGACTTTTTGGGAAATCTAGGTTGCCAAAAAATCGGTTTTCATTGTTGGTCAACCATGTTTGACCACTAATATCTTGAGATCTAGAACCTGATATGGACTTGATTCCACTTCTAGTCTACTCTCCTCATGGCATAGAACATGAATGTAACACTAATCCAACCTAACAATTAACATTAATAAAGATCTATGGGCCCCGACATATGGGTACATCAGGACCATAGTTTTAGGGTTCTTGGTGGGTCACCAAAACCCTATTTTCTTGCATCTAGATGTTATGGATCTATGATATAACATCATAGATCACTAAATAACATCCTTAAACACTAATCTAAACACATAAACACATCATTAACATAAATCTTAATGATTTTCAAAAATTAGGGTTTATACCGTAATATTCAAAACTTGATTTATGATCCTTGATGATCTCGATCGAGGAGAGCTAAGTGTTGATATTAGCTTAACTCTTGACTCAATTTCACTCCAAATCTCGAAATTTTTAGAGAGAGAATGGTTTTGACTTAAATGAAAAGTAAAGTAAGATTTTTCTTACTTTTAAATCTTTCATCTTTTGATTTATATATCAAGTTGTTGCAAGGTGGCAACAATTAGCTGATTGGTGTCCATTTTGAGCACATGGGATAAGCTAGAGTGGTGACTCACAAGATTGGAAATATCTTTTACTTAAAGTTTAAGTAAAAGGGCATTTTAGTCATTTTGCACTCACTAAGGGTATTTTGGTAATTTCCCCTACAATTTGAAGGGTAATTTAGTTTTTCACATATATCCCACATCTTTTAATCCTTAAGTCTTTATACTTAACTTTTGAGCTCCCAATTAGGGTTTTAAAATTCTCGATTAGGGTTTAGGATTCCCAAAACTGAAATTAGGGTTTCCAGAACTGGAATTAGGATTTATAACCAATCGTTATAGTTTACTAATTGAACCTTGATGTTCTTAACATAACCTTAGGGTTTGTCAATCTTACAGCTTATCTGATCAACAATTGACCCTTAACCACAAACTACACATATCAAATAACTATACACAAAATCATATACACTAATATACTTAACCCTATACCTCGGTATTAGATATTCACTTACAGTTTGTTATTCATACAAATCCTTCACAAAATTTTAAATCCATACCTTATTTCCAGTCTAGGTCTTATTATCGAACCTTTATTCAATCAATTAAGATTTTAATAATTGTCTAAATTCTTGGGTCCTTACATGTCTACCTATTTATTTATATATAGTTTGTTGTGTCACCACAAAAGTTATATATTTGAAATGGGATCCTTATTCTCACTAGCAAAAACTTTAATTAGATTTTGTCGAACTATATAAATGAGGGTAATATAGTTTGAAGAAAATAGTGAGAGAATCTGGATTTAAAATAAGACCTAATTTATTTTGGTAATTAATTAAATGAATGTTTGCTAAAATATTGTCTTTTTACATTCCGAATTTTGAAAATGTCGTATTCACTAATTTCATTGTGTAGCATACTTGATGCTAACAAACTGACCAGGCCGAATTACACGGACTAGTTATTGGGTAAAATCTAATTACGCACAACATGCAAGTATACGTGGTCAACAAGTAATATAATAGTAAGTAGAGTATCGATCCCACCGAGACAATTTAGTAAGAATTCAATCTCAAAATTATCAATTTCCTATTAATCCTAATTTTATTAAACTATCCAAATCAATGATTAAAATTATGAAAACTAAATTATTAATAAATGTAAGATCACAAACCAATCACAAATATTAAAAACTGAAATTTTAAATAATTGTCGGAGAATTAGGCTTACGATTTCACCCTAAGCTTCACTCTGATTTTTACACTTTTATTCCAGTTCAATTCACTATCCCAGTTTATTAATCAAGAACACGAATGTAGCACTAGCCACCTCTCGATGCACTAATACAGTATTAACTTAAATCCACATATTAGATAGAAACAAGTTAAACACCTTAATCAACTAACTCGCTATATCTCTATGTGAATTATAATTAAAAAAGGTTTAAGATTAAGTCCTCTATCCGATTACATGCGATGTCAAGCATATCTCTACCTTAACATTCATCAAGATTCTGTTAATTCACAAAATTCAAGAACACATGCTATATTAACTAAGTCTAGATTCGTACTTCCTCTCTCGAATTCATACAAATCCACAAAGAACTGTAGATCAGGAAATTCATAAATTCAAGCTCAAATTAAAATAGATAAACTAGATAATACCTTATTAAACTGGAAATCAAAGTTACAAAACCATCGTTTCACTTAAAGATCCATCATAAGCCTAAAAAGTAAATTAGTTCATCATCAATGAATTAAATACTGAATAACTTAAAGATAACATCTTTTCAATTACAAATATAAGACTAAGAAGAAGAGTAATGCAGAACACCCTTCACGTTAGCCTTAATCCGCAATCGATATGAACGTTCTTCAAAATCTTCACTCCAATGCTTAATATGAATTTTTGTACTTAATCTCTGATTATTGCTCTATATGATCCCCTCAATTCATTGTTAGATGCTCAATATTTATCCAACACCCAAGTTTTGGTTGAATTCTATGTTAACTAGAGTCCAAACACTATTCATGTGCTAAAATCCATGTTCCAGCAGAGTTTTAAGCAAGCCAGGAGTGCCAGAATTTGGGACCCCCCGCCCCAGCGGGGGTATAAGCTTGGAAAAGGACATCACCATACCTACACATTAAATAACAATAAACAAGTAAAAATGAACATGAAAGCAAGAAGTTAACAACGATTAAGCAAGAAATGGACATCAAATCGTGGATAACTTATCAAAATACCCCAAACTTGAACCGTGCTAGTCCTCGAGTACAAAACAAACTACATGTTATGCAATGCAATGAGATATAATGTATCTAACTATATAATTACGAATCCAACAGTATCACAGAATCAAAAATATTCCACCAGCCTCAAGAAGATCAAGCAAACATTTCAGCACCTCATATCAAAACCACTCAATAGTTTCTCCTCAGTCCTCGAATCTTAGACCCTCATTACTGATATAGTGCGTGTGTGATCAACATTTATGCTAACTGATTCTAATTCAAATTCAACACATAATCAATTTCTTATTAGGAATCATACAGAATAACTCAAAAATTTCAAAAATAGGCAAGTTTCAACTGAAATCAAACATTTACCAATATTAGGGGATCAAATAGGGTATTCATGCTTTCTTTTCTTTTCTTTTTTTTTCAATGATGGGAGCTCTTAGCTCTTATTTCCCGTCTTTACTTCATATATTTTTTTACATAGATGGTTAGTGAGTGCATTTTATGCTCCATCTCACGCTCGTGTTTATGGGGAGTATGTTTTCCTCAACCCACCACAAGACTCAACTACATATTATTTTCTCTAATTTTCTTTTTCTGAAGCTTATATACCTTACCTTTTTTCCCAAACTTAAGTTCTTGTCTAATTCATCATTTTCACTGCATATTCTTGTCATTCTATGATTTACACTATCATTATCCTTTAGAAACTATTTATGTATCAATTAAAACTATCAATCAACACAGATGTTATTGCGTGCTTCCCTTTTTATACCAGTTTTAAACAAACATAAGATCCGAGTCATAATTCAAAACTACATCAAGGTTCTAATAATCAATGTTATATTTATCGACTTCATCTCAATCTCATCATTGGTCCAAAATAAAATGAACTACAACACTGCTGGACATATGCAAACACAATATTTAAACACAATTTTATTTATTTTTTTATTTTTTTATAAACTGATAATAAACATAACATGAATGTAAGCATACATAAATAACTAAAGAAAAACTAAATATGTACCTACACTACTATGCAAATGTATGATTACATAAATATGCAATAATTGATCAACCTAAATATAATAACAAACTACTATGCAATCCTAGCTTAATAAACTTAAATATGCAACATGAATGCAAACATGAATGTAAATCCCCCAAACTTAACAATTATAATGCCCTCATTGTAAGGATTTAGCAATAAAAACATGAGGACTTCCCTATAATTATGTCAAGCCTGTGGTGGTGGTGTGTGGTGTTCTTCTTCATCAGAGTCACTAGGTGGGAATCGTGGCAATGGAGTTGGTTACTGATACGGAAATTGAGCATTAGGATTGAAACTTTGTAGCGTCGTGTTCAATGAAGTGAATGAGAGGTTCATTGCTTCGAACATATGGTCCTGCCTAGCAGGAAGCCGCCTCATCTCTCGTCGTGCTTGCTTGTTGTGCTCATCCACTTGGCGCTAAAAATTTAGGAACTGAGGACTAGATATTGCCTCGGACTATGGTACCTTCTCTGTTATTTGATCTCCCATAGTCGCATCCTCATCCTCCGAGGTGTCTGTAGCGTCAACTTCGTCCTCCGAAGTTGATGGAAAAATAAAACCCAGACCTCGAGGATGGGAATCACCTCTGGCCCACACTGAATATCGCGCTATCATTCTTGAATCTAGTAACTGAAGTGGCATCTGCGTGGGTTCATCATTCGACCATCTAACACCCTCTTGGCGACACAACCCACATAAGAGTGATGGGTGTGGCAAGCCGCCTGAAAAGTTTCCTCGTAATCATCAGCGAATGGAAAAAAATATTATAGCCCCGACATCATTGATGAAATCTTGCACAATCGCATATAGAAGTAGTGCCTTCTCTTTGGTCACGTCCGATGTGTGTTGGGACGGAAACAGTTTTGCACATAAGAAAGCATACCATATCTTACCGTACCGATTGAGATCCTTGCTATGAAAAACCATGCCTCCTTTTCGACCATTTATACATGTTATTCCTGGCTTAGTCATTTCTTTGAGTATAGCCTCATAGTCGGGATCAAAATCACATAGATGAGTGTATTGGCATTGTCGAGGCACTCGTAACTGATAATAGGTGTTGATGGCATCGGCACTGAATGGGACTAATCGACCCCGCACATAAGCATTGAAGGGGGCTTTATCCTCGGCGTTGGCATAAAACTCTTTGACCACGTTGACAACGGTTGGCTCAGGTTCTTCAGTAAACTTGTTCCACCCTTTCTGATAAATTTGTTGCATCATTTCACCGTCAACAGGATTCGGTGCCAACCCCCGCTCTGGTGTAAGAGCTTTCGTCACCATGTAGTCATATCGGTCGGCGGCGGCGGCACTTACGAATTTACGGCGATCAAAGGTCTATGTTGGTTGTGCAGGCCTTGAACTTTGTCCCCTTTGTCGTTTTGATGTGGGTTACGACGCTATGGAATTTAGTAATCCGTACCACAACTATTTTCCCCCCAAACTTGGTTCACACAAATTATCAAACACTTGGTGTGCACAAAAGTTTATCCTCCACAAAACTTGAAGATTTTCTCTATTATGGTACTAGGAAGTGAGGAAATAGAACCCAAAGCACTTAGCTGCAGTTTATATCCTGAATGTACTGAAAGCCCTAATTCGTAGCCTTGTGAGAAGTAGTTGAAAGCTTGTGAAGAAATTGGGTTGTGAGGGTGTGAATATATAGGGATGGTGTGATGGAGAGGGATATGAGTAATATATTGATGGAGTGAAGTAGTGGGTACTGTAATGGGAAGATGGAGTGTGAGTTGTGAAATCGTGGGTTTATAGTGGGGTTTATGTATGGGCAGTTTATGTGAGGGAGAAGTGGGGTTTCAATTGTGAAGTTGAAATAGTGGGCGTGTGTAATTGTCGAACCAGACTCGTTTAATTTCTAGGACCCCCGTCCCGGCGAGGGCTACAAGGTATAAGAAGCCCTCCCCGGCGGGCATGCAATCTATTAATTATTTAGGGAGACCCCCGCCCCGGCGAGGGGTGTAGTTCATTAGGGGCCTGCCCCGGCGGGCATGCTCATTGCAAACTAAGCTTGTTACTCCATTTTATGAACATTTTGACATCTGCAAGCCATGAAACATACATGTGAGTAGATTTGTAGATCATTTCGAGCATGGTTGAGAGATTATCATAAATAATCAGATATAATAGCTACTTAATGAACTTATTATGTCCTAATTAGTCTAAACTAAAATTTAATGATTATGAATGAAAATATGATAAAAATAAAAGTATGATTGGGTTGCCTGCCAATTAATGCTTGATTTTAAGTCGTTCAGCCTGACTACTCCCTATTTACGGTACGTCGGATAATGTGATTGCGATGATATCCATGTTGGATTTGCCACCCCAATAATGCTTCAACCGTTGACTGTTGACCTTGAACTTTTCCAATGGATTCCTACTGTAGAGTTCAACGGTGCCATGAGAGAAAACATTTTTAATGGTGAATGGTCCCGACCATCTGGACTTAAGCTTGCCTGGAAACAACCTCAACCGTGAGTTGAACAATAGAATTGATTGCCCCAGCTCGAATGTTTTGTGCATGATTTTCTAGTCGTGCCATCTCTTGACCTTTTCTTTATAAAGCTTAGAGTTTTCGTAGGCTTGAAGTCGAAATTTGTCGAGCTCGTTTAATTGAAGTAGTCACTTTTCCCCCACAGCTTCTTGATCGAAGTTAAGTTTCTGAATCACCCAGTATGCCTTGTGCTGTAACTCGATCGGTAAGTGGCAGGCTTTCCCATAAACCAATTGATATGGTGACATCCCAATTGGTGTTTTGTACGCAGTCCGGTAGGCCCATAGTGTGTCTTCCAACCGGAGAGACCAATCCTTTTTATTTGGGTTCACCACCTTTTCCAAGATTCGCTTCACTTCCCTGTTCGAAACTTTAGCTTGCCCACTTGCTTGGGGATGATAAGTCATCGCCACCTTATGGTTGATCCCATACTTCGTCAAGAGAGCTGTGAATGATCTATTGTAGAAGTGACTAACTTCGTCACTTATGATAGCTCTTGGTGTGCCGAATCTTGTAAAGATATTCTTTTGCAAGAATTTGAGGACTAATTTGGCATCATTAGTTGGGAGTGATGCGGCTTTGACCCATTTTGATACGTAGTCAACTGCGAGCAATATGTACTGATTACCGAATGATGAGGGAAATGGCCCCATAAAATCCATGCCCCAAACGTCAAAAATTTCAACTTCCAAAATTGTTTGTAGTGGCATCTCATTTCTTTTCGATATGTTGCCCACCCGTTGACATCTATCACAAATTTTAACAAACTGGTGGGCGTCCTTGAACAATGTAGGCCAATAAAACCCGGCTTGAAACATTTTTTCCGATGTTCACTCACTACCATAATGTCCCCTATACGCAGACGAATGACACTCATGCAATATGTTCTTTGCTTCACTATGGGGCACACACCTTCTAATCATCTTGTTGGTGTACTATTTGAATATGTAAGGCTCGTCCCACATGTACCATTTTACAACATGAAGAAACTTCTTTTTCTGTTGTTGTGTAAGATCGGGAGGAAGAATGTTGCTCACTAATACTTTGCAAAGTCCGCGTACCATGGAAATTCTATATTTATCTCAAACAATTGTTCATCCGGGAATGACTCGTTGATTACACACTTGTCCTCTTCCTTTTTATTCTGATTTTCCAGCCTAGACAAATGATCGGCGACTTGGTTCTCCGTCCCCTTTATTTCTAAATCAAACTCTTGTAAAAGGAGAGTCCATCTGATAAGGCATGGCTTAACATCTTTTTTCAAAATTAAGTACCGAATGGCCGAGTGATCTGTATAAACTACTATCTTAGTCCCGATCAAGTATGCATGTAATTTATCAAACGCATATACCACTGCAAGTAATTCTTTTTCTGTAGTTGTGTAGTTCAATTGAGTCTCTGTGAGTGTCTTACTTACATAATATATGGCATGAAGTACCTTTTCTCGGTGTTGACCCAAAATAGCCCCGACTGCATAGTCGCTTACATCACACATTAGCTCGAAAGGCATATTCCAATCTGGTGCGACGATCACGGGAGCTGTAGTCAACTTCTTCTTCAATAGCTTGAATGCCACTTTACAATCCTCATCAAACTTAAAAACTGAATCCTTCTCTAAAAGACTGCACAAAGGTTTTGCAATTTTAGAGAAGTCCTTTATGAATCTCCTGTAGAACCCAAAGAAGTCCCAAAAACTTCTAATTCCCTTACTTAGAACTTCGGTGGAGGTAGCTTTTCAATTGTTTCGACTTAGCTTTATCAACCTCTAATCCTCGAGCCGAGACTTTGTGTCCCAAAATTATACCTTCTTCCACCATAAAGTGGCACTTTTTCTAGTTAAGGACCAAATTTGTGTCGGTGCATCTTTGTAAGACCATTACCAAATTTTCCAAACACGCATCAAAATTATCCCCATAGACAGAGAGTCCATGAAGACTTCTATATTTTTCTATACCATGTCTGAGAAGATAGCCATCATACACCGCTGGAAGGTAGCGGGTGCATTACACAAACCGAACGATATTCTCCTGAATGCGAATGTGTCGTATGGACGCATAAACGTTGTCTTCTCTTGATCCTCAGGAGCATTGACGATCTGATTATAACCCGAATATCCGTCCAATAAGCAGTAGTACTTGTGTCCCGCTAATCTGTCCAACATTTGATTGATAAAGGGCAAAGGGAAGTGATCTTTGCGGGTCGCCTTATTCAACTTCCTGTAGTCCATGCAAACCCTCCAACCAGTCACTGTCCTTGTCAGAATTAGCTCATTGTCATCATTCTGAACCACGGTCATTCCTCCCTTTTTCAGCACACATTGCATTGGACTAACCCACTTACTGTCTGAAATCGGGTAAATGATACCCACATCCAGCCATTTCAGTTTTTCCTTTTTCACTACTTCTTTCATGATAGGGTTGAGCCGTCTTTGTTGTTCCACTGTCGATTTTGCATCGTCTTCCATCAGAATTTTATGCATGCAAAAGGATGGGCTAATTCCTTTGATATTTGTGATTGTCCATCTTATAGCCGATTTGTGGTCCCTTAGCACTCTCAGTAACTTTTCTTCCTACAATTCGTTAAGTGCCGCAGAAATAATAACTGGTAAAGAATTAGAATTGCCTAAATACACATACCTGAGGTCTTTAGGGAGTGGCTTAAGTTCAAGAGTCGGTGGCTCCTCTAATGACGGTTTCATCCTTGTTGTGGCTTTCTCCTCCGTGTGCAATGGTTCAAAGGGTGTTTTAAATCTGCTAACTCGTGGCAAAGAGTCTAGCATCTATAAGTAGTCCACAAATTCTGGATCATCTAACTCTTCATCCCCCAATAGTGTTGTTTCCAATGGATCGTTGACCAAACTCTTTCCCATGTCTTCGTTGATTATCTACTCAAGAATATCCATCCTGAAACATTCTTCTTCATCTGTAGGGAATTTCATGGCCTTGATAACATTAAATTTCTCTTCTTGATCTTGGACCCTCATTGTTAGTTCACCTTTATGTACGTCGATGAGAGTCCTACCTGTAGCCAAGAAAGGTCTCCTTAGGATAATCGGGATGTTCTTATCTTCCTCAAAATCCAAAATAATGAAATTCGCAGGGAATATAAACTTGTCAACCTTTACCAATATGTCCTCCACAATGCCTCTCGGTTAAGTGACTGACCTATCTGCCAACTGCAATGAGATGTTCATAGGCTTTGGAGCGGGCAAACCAAATTCTGTACAAACTGATAACGACATAAGGTTCACACTTGCCCCCAAATCACACAAACATTTGTTGAACGCCATATTCCTAATCGTACACGGAATAGTGAAACTCCCTGGATCTTTCAACTTTGGTGGCAACTTTCGCTGTAACACTGCACTACACTCCTCTGTTAATGCCATTGTCTCGAAATCTTCCAACTTCTTTTTCCTAGATAGAATCCCTTTCATGAATTTTGCAAAACTCGACATATGCTCTTGGGCTTCTGCGAACGGGATGTTAATCTGAAGCTTCTTAAAAACTTCCAAAAATTTTGTAAACTGCTTATCTAGTTTCTGTTTTTGAACTCTTTACTGAAAAGGTGGGGGAGGATAGACAACTGGTTCATCATCTGGTTTTCTCTTTTCCACTTGTTTTCTTCCCCCTGCTTGACCTTTACCACTGTATTTTCACTATCTGTCTCACCCTCCTTTGTAGCCAAATTTTCTGTTTCCTGACCATCCAGCTGTTTTCCACTTCTCAGCATAATTGCTTGACATTATTCATGATTACCCTTCAGATTTCTTTCGGTGTCACTCGGTAGAGTCCCTTGTTGTCTGTTGTTCAATGCCAAAACAATTTTTCCCATCTGATTCTCTAGATTCTTAATGGCCATTACTTGATTTTTCATAGCCGCCTCATTGCTTGTTATGTACTCTGTCAAAAACTCTTCTAAATCAGATTTCCTCTCTTGATGCTGAGCTGGTTGTTGATGATTCTAGAATCCTGGGGGATATAATGGTCTTGGAGCTTGTTGATGCTGATTGTTACTCCATGAAAATTTTGGATGATTCCTATTCCCCTGATTGTAAGCATTTTGATAGGTATTCTGTGGAATTCTATTGTAGCTACCCACAAATTGTAGTGACGCTGGGTTGATATTCCTATGCTACAATAAATTAAAATCTGGTTGTCTAAACACTAATCCATGAAGGACTTGGGAGAAGCATCCTATATTTTGGGGATAAAGATCTATATACATAGATCTAAAAGGATGATTGGCTTATCCCAAGGAATATACATTAATTGATGCTAAATAGGTTTAGCATGGAAGATTCCAAAAGTGATCTCATGCCGATGAACCATGAAATACATCTCTCTAAGAAACAGGCCCCAAAGACACCTGAGAAGAGAGACCGTATGAGTAAGATTCCTTATGCTTCAGCAATAAGATCTATCGTGTACGGTATGATATGTACTAGACTGGATGTCGCTCATGCACTTAGTGTAACAAGCAGATATCAGTCGAATCCAGGAGAAGAACACTAGAAGGTAGTGACAAATATCCTAAAGTACTTAAGAAGAACTAAGGATGTTTTTCTTGTCTACGGTGGGTCTGAATTAAAACTAGAGGGCATTACAGACTCAAGTTTTCAAATGGACCAAGATGACAGTAAATCCATTTTGGGGTATGTGTTTACCTTCAACGGTGACGTGGTGAGTTGGAAGAGTTCCAAATAACAAATAGTTGCTAATTCAATGACAGAGACAGAGTACATAGCTGCAAGTGAAGCTGCAAAGGAGGCTGTTTAGATGAAGAAGTTTATAACCAAACTTGGTGTGGTTTATAGCATTAGAGGTGTAGTACCTTTATTATGTGACAACATCAGAGCTGTTGCGCAGGCTAAGGAACCCAGGTCTCATCAGAAATACAAACATGTGTTGCATAGATTTTATTTAATCAGAGAGATCATTGAAAGAGGAGACGTCACCCTAGAGTGTGTGGACTCTCAAGACAATATAACAGATCCATTTACTAAAACGTTAACACAACAACAGTTCGATCGTCACTTAGAGAAGATGGGTATGAGATACCATGGCGATTGCCTTTAGTGTAAGTGGGAGATTGAAAGTAGTATGCTTACAAGCCAATCATGTATGATGATAAAGCATATAATTTGTAATCAATCTTATTTATTTATTAATAAAAGAATTATTTATTAAAGGCATTTATTATCTACATGGTGTTGTTTTAATAATATGGATAAACCCATAGTTTTAAGCAATGCTTTTAGAATTATGATGAGATCATGCTAATGAGATTTAAATTCTTAGATAGCTTAAAACTAAAATGTTCTTAATCAATGGATTAATAAAAAGGGGATTAGTGAATCCGGATAGATCGGTATATACGTTGCTTGCTCATTGGATGAGAATGATTGTTCTCATGAACATTTGTGTGGAGATACTAAAGCAAGTATGTATGTGCTTATTGGAGTATAAGTTCACTGAATGTGACTCGCTAAGAAATACCTAATGGAGTTTTACTTGCATGTCAATAGGAATTTCTATAGTGGTAGTAGTAAAAATGATCCATAGACTTGAAATCATCATATTATCTTATGTATAATGAATTACATTTTGACTTATTCCTTAAGGCCCTTAAGGTATATCAAAAAGTATGATTGTGTGTAATAAGTTATATATAGAGATAACGAATGATCAATATAGAATCTACCATTTCTAGTAAAAGAAGAGAAATGTCCTATGTGATTCTATAAATGACAACCTAAGAATCCATTCCCAATGTGAAATGAAAATTGAAAGTAGTTTCTAATTTACATTTATTCAGAGTTGTGCATTTGGGAATCAAAATACATATAATTAAATAAAATAAGACTTGACATTAATTCTATGTCTTATATTTAATTGGGTCATTGTATGGTGGAAGGATTGAATTATACGGTAACTATTTACTCAAATGTTCTTTTATAATTAATGTTAAAATCTATATTATCTAGAAATTCGTTGATCTCTAGAGAGGCTTATCCCTATTGTAGAAATGTCATATGTGATTCTATAAATGACAACCCAAGAATCCTTTGCCAATGTGAAATGAATTAGAAAGTAGTTTCTAATTTACATTTATTCAGAGTTGTGTATTTGGGAATCAAAATACATATAATTAAATAAAATAAGACTTGACAGTAATTCTATGTCTTATATTTAATTGGGACATTGTATGGTGGAAGGATTGAATTATACGGTAACTATTTACTCAAAGGTTCTTTTATAATTAATGTTAAAATCTATATTATCTAGAAATTCGTTGATCTCTAGGGAGGCTTATCCCTATTGTAGAAATGTCATATGTGATTCTATAAATGACAACCCAAGAATCCTTTGCCAATGTGAAATGAAAATAGAAAGTAGTTTCTAATTTACATTTATTCAGAGTTGTGCATTTGGGAATCAAAATACATATAATTAAATAAAATAAGACTTGACAGTAATTCTATGTCTTATATTTAATTGGGACATTGTATGGTGGAAGGATTGAATTATACGGTAACTATTTACTCAAAGGTTCTTTTATAATTAATGTTAAAATTTATATTATCTGGAAATTCGTTGATCTCTAGGGAGGCTTATCCCTATTGTAGAATAAATATTAGTTATTAAAATAAATAAATAGTTTAATTTATTTATTTAAATACGATTAGAATTGTTCTAATTGATTTATTCACAACTGGTTTAATATGGAGAACCTAAAAGGTCAGACCATAAAAGGAAGAATAATTATTTTAGAAGTTAATGGCATAATCGTAATAATATGTTAAGTATATTTAATTTAATCTATGGCGACAAAGTAAATTAAATAGCTTAATATTTATTATTTAATATTTTAAAAATATTTAATATAAATTAATAAGAGGAGTCTTATTAATATTATTACAATTATTATTATTTGAATTTCTAAAGGAGTTTGGGAATTAATTTAATATAATTACTCTCATTTATTCCTAATAGGATTAAGAGGCAAAATTAATTAAATGAGTTTAATTAATTATCCCTAATAAGATTAGGGAGCCCATTTAATTAAATAAATAATACTTTATTTTAATTAAATAAGGTTACCTGATATCTTTATATAAGGAGTCTTATATCAGATATCAAAAAAATACGTGATTCTTTTCTACAGAAAAGAAAACTAGGGTTTTAACCAATACACCATTCTTCTTGAATATTCTTCTTCCTTGGTGGATCACCTATAAAGGTTATACACTTGGGTGGCTAACATTGATCAAAGAAAAGGAATCTAACACGAAGATTCAAGGAGATTGCGGAGAAATAGGAGTTGAACTCGTACCTGTGGAAGCTCGTATCTATAAGGGTATGATTTCATAACTTCTTGTTCTTCGTTTTAATTAATAATATACATAAAGGATGATCTGGGTAATTGGTTTGTGAAAAATTTTAAAATCTAATTTTACTTTGCTTGTGCTACTTTTGCAATTTGATTGCGTCTTTGATCCTCACAAAACCTTACAATGATCTGATTGGAGGACTTTGTGTTTTGGTCTGGGGTTGGGTTTGCCTTTGGTGACCTATTGGAAGATGGAGCTTCTCTAGATCTGGTTTGTCTTTATTCAGCTCTGGAACTAGTCTTACCGATTGTTTATTTCCTATGGTTTCTGATCTGGAATTTGTGCTCTTATTGCTTATTTATTTCAATTTTCAAATTTGGTTTTTCATTACCGATTACTTGGTTTGTTATCCATTTTAATTTGGTAATGAATCATTTAGCTTCGAGGGTTTTCTCTTTCATGGATGGGTCTTGTTTCTCTGTGTTTTCAAATCTGGATATTATTAATCAGATTTGGATGTTATCTTTGATTTATGTTTTCTCATGTTCAATTTTACTTGCTTAATCTCCTATTGTGGTATCTAATTGTTTATGGGTGCTTTGAACGAACGAGTTTTGATTCCTTTTGATTGGGTTTTGTGCTCCTTTGTTTTGGTTTGTCAGAATTTATGGTGGCCACTAGTAATTTAATTGTTTATGGGTTTGATTGCTTGGGTTGATTTACTTCTAGCACTTGTTATCGGAGTCTCAAATTTAGAACCTAAATTATGGGCAGCATCAGAGAGAGAAAATGAAGTGGGTTTGAGATTGGGCAAAATTTTGAAGATGATGAATGAATTGGGGTTTTTAGTTTGAGATTTTTGAGCTTCATGAATGGTTACGAAGGAAGAGGTTGAATGATTTTGGAAATTTTAGATTTTGAATTTTTTGGTTAGTTCTATGGTAATGGGGAAGATGAGGAAAAAAATAAAATTAGTTTATAAATTTGTAATTTATTGTATTAGTACATATAAATGTATTACTTAATCTAATTAATTAGGTTTACAAAGGTTTTATACAGTCAACTATATAAAAATCTGTTCAAATCCGTATTATATATAGACCACCGGAACACGTGGTAGTTTCGACCAATTTTTTGGCCGAAAAATATAAAAGGGTCAGTTATGCTTACTTAACAGTACTTTTGGTAGCGGGATGAGAGCGTTTAAATATCGGGGTACGAATGGTAAAAGGGTGTATACTTCGGGATTGAATTTGCAATTAACCCTTTTATTTAACATAAGAAGAAAATAAAGACAAGGAAAACAAACATGGGCTACATTTATTACCTTAATCTATAATAATAATAATAAGATAGAACTTAATTTGAATCTTTAATTTAAATTCAACTTTGGAAAGCACAAGGATAATTCAAATTCATTCTAATTTTAATTCAATGACCTAGATGTCATCTCAATTATTCCAACTTAATCTAGAGGCTCACATTTCATCTTACAAAAAAAATCTTGCCCAATCTCCTTCTTCCTCTCCCTCATAATCATCCTCAGCCCGTCTCCTCTTCATTGCCTCCTCTTCAATCTCTTCCCCTTCCCCGCGAAATCGTTTCACCTCATCTTTTGTTCTGTATCTCTTCCTCCTCCCACACACATTTAAATCTCTTCTTCTCTATCTCTAATTTACCCTAAACGGACAAACGAATACGAATTCGATTTAGGACTTTTTGGGTGGAGCAAATCGAGAGATTGCAAATTGTGGAGTTTGTGGATCGATCAAATTTTTTTTTGTCGATGACGACGATGTTAAGGTATTTGCTTATGGGAAGTTCCCATACCACGAGTATTGAACCGGGAAAGAAGGAATTAGACAGAAAAATTTGAGTGTTTTAGTTTCTTTTGACAGGTCGCACTCATATTTTTTATAAGTTCTTTAGATTCAATTTTATGATTTTCATTTTCATAAAAATCATTTGTTCTTTATGAATTAAATTTCATTACTACTGTTGTTTTGATTTATTATTAACCCTTTTGTTGAAATTTTTGTTTTGTTTATCTGTTTATAGTAATAAGTGATTTATTGGTTAAATTCAATAAAAGTCAAGATTGAGCATGGTTAGAAAATGTGAATCTTGGTTAGTGGTATATATATCCCCTTCAAGGTTTTTCAGTGAGTTTTCAAATCAATTAAAGATTGGTTATGTCATCATTGATCGTGTCTTTATATAGAAGAATTGATTTTATGCGATTAAGAAATCCTAAATGTTGATTCTAATGTAATATCCCTAATCAAGTATATGATCCGATGAATGTTTTTGTTTGTGTTAAAGGAATTGGATGAGATAAAAAAAAAGATTGAAAGAGATGGAAGAGGAAGTTCCTGCTCTACGAGAAATGTAGGCCGACGTTGAGAAAGAAATGGGTTTTGTTCAAGATTTAATTTCTTTTTTTTAATTGAGTTTCATATCTTCAATTTTTTTCTAAGTATCTGTGATAACCCGAAAATTTCTAAAATCTTAAATGATTAGAATAAAGGTTAAAGAATAAAACCTAGATGAGAATTTGATGATTTATTTAAAATTTTTAAGTAAAACCTATATGGTTTGCTATTCGAATGAGAATAGAGAAAATATGGGATTACAAAATTCCTAAACCCTAGAAATGAATTAATATGTACTTGGAGGAATATCAAGAATAAGGTATTACGATACCGTAAATTCGATGTGTTGAATAGTCTAAGAAATGTTATATAAGTACATATGGAAATTTTATTATTGGAGATAAGATTTCACAGAAGAGATGCTATGTGCTATATATATATATATATATATATATATATATATATATATATATATATATATATATATATATATTAGCAAGAGGAATGATGAATCAAGTTAATGATCAAGATAAAACTATGTTAGTAATTAACATAGCTTGAGTGTTGGCCTTGATTGGCAAATTAGAATTTAAATAAGTATAAAGTCGTTAGTTAATATGATTAGCAATGAGAAGTGAAATATGTTATGATTATATGAATTATGTGTATGATTAAATAAATATACATTATATAATGTGAATACATTTATTTTGTATATAAAAGTGAAGTAAGAATTAAGTTATGTAAACCTAATATATATATTAGGTGTGATAATTAAATAACCTAAATGGTTATCTTTATTTAGTGGTCCTAATATTTTATTTTTATATTAGTGACTTAATTTAAGAGAATGGTGGAACATGTCACAATTTATTAAATTATTTTGTACTTAATAGGTGAGTAAAGGAATATGAAGATTATGTGATGGTTTATATTGTTTATTATATAAACAAATAAAAGAAACTAATGTGATCCTAATTATAAATTAGGAATGAAAGATTTAATAACTTAAGGGTTATGGGAAAAGAGAATTATGGTATTTAGAATATATACCAATTATGAGAGATTTATTTTATACATCTCAGTTAATTAATTTTATAGCCTAATTATAGCAAGTCTAATTAGGTTAAGATATTAAATGTACTTAAGTAAGAATTTTTATTTCACTTGAGTGCATGTAAACCCTAATATAATGATAAGGGTAGAATGGAATAGAATTAAAAATAAAGGACTATAATAAGGTCATAGCCCAATTAATTTTAAATAGAGTCCAAGAGAAGTGGATTTAATGGACTAAAGGGGTTATATTGTTTAAACAAGTCCAATTAATTTATTTAAGCATGTGACTTGTAGATATTATGGTTTAAGGGCGATTAAATTAATAATCTAGCCTAGCATATTATGTATGTGACTAGTTTTATAATGACCCAATTAAATTTTGGGAGGAAGCCCAAGTTAGTTTGTTAGTAAGTAAGCAAGTAAAAGGAAAGGGCAATTAATGGAATTATTAAAGGCCAAGCTAAGCCACTTGTGGGAGAATAGTAAATTATTTTAAATTAAGAGATATATATTTTTATTATCTCAAGATTTTTAATTTTATAACTTAATTAAAATAAGTTTAATTGGGTTATAGAATTTAGTGTACTAGAGTAATGATTTAAATTCTAAATATTTGGAATGGGTACCCTAATTAAATATTTAGGGTGGGACAAGTTGAAAATGATTGGACTAAGTAAATATATTAATGGCCCAAAGAATTTAATGTGATAATCCAAAAGATTTTATAAGTGGCCAATTGTTTTTAAAACCCAATTATTGAGGGCATGATGGTCATTTAAATTAACAATTAAATGAAATTAGAGTTGGAGAAGTCTAGAAGAAGAGGCCACTTGTCAAATAAGAAGAGGAAAGAAACAATTAAATGAAGCTAACATGTAGCATATAAGGCCAAGTGGCCGGAATATATAAAAAAAAAAAAAAGATAAGAAAAGAAAGAAGATAAGAAAGAAGAAAGAGGAAAGAAGAAAAGCAAAGGGTATAACTTCTCTCTCTCTAATAATTTTTTTTTCTATGAAATTTTTATGAAATGAGTTTTTGATTTTTGATGTATCAAACTCTAAGATCTATGTGTTTATCTTTGATTCATGTATGGATCCACCCATGATGGGTGTTGATTTGTTTGGAAACCAAAAAAAGAAAAAAAGAAAAAAAAATTTCTAGTTTAGAAACCCAAAATTTCTATGTATTTTGGAAATCCACCATTTTAAATCTATAGCTCCTTTTTGCGATCCGTCAAAACGTAGTGCTAGATATATGTGTTGGCTAGTAAACCCAAGTGGTAGTACTCAAAAATGTTGAGTTTACATGGCGTAGTGACTGATTTGGAGAAAACAGTTCCGTCTTTATAACCAAAAATGGGCAGATTCGTGGCAGTCAGTAGCGAGGGCAATTTCGTCCAGTTTTTATGCTTTAAAAATTCTGGGCTTTTGGTATGTTGTAGTACTCTGATTTAGCTTTCCATAGACTCCGGAACGGACTAATTCCGACTCCGGATGAGGTAGTTATGGCGTTCGGAAGGAGAGTAATAAAACTGTTTCTCAAGTCCCGAACAGCCACCTTTGTGTAAATTTCTGGACTGATGTGTTATGATTTTGGAAAAATGTCATGAGACAAAAGTTGTAGCCCTGGAAGTTATCTTCGCGTGGGCTCAAGAATCGCTCAAAAATGTTTTAAAACGCGAGAGTTATGGCTGTTTTAGTGAGGCTGGGTAAAATATTTCGAAAATCAAAAGTGTCCAAAAATAGGAAAAATGCGATGTATGAAGTGAGACCCGTGAGCATGGTTTATGCAAGTTTGTAATGAAGCTTTGGGTCGGGTTTAAAGTGTTGTAATGTTTATAGCATTTTAGAATGCTTAAGCAAGTTATTTATTAAAAAGGAAAACAATTGAAATAATTGTTTATTTAAGTGATTAATGACATAAATTATTTTTATGTGACTAATAATATGGTATTGAGATATTATTAGTAGTATGTGACTGGAATGTTATTAAAGGGTTAGTAACCTTAGCGTAAAATATTATTGCATAATTAATAATATTCGACGGGAGATTTAATAAGAGATTTATGATATTTTTCAATGTAATTGTTGAAATTGATATTCAATGAAGTATATTATGTGTTTGGGCATATGATAGAGAAATAATAAGTCATAATAATCTAATAAAGTCTTATGGTGTAAATTTGACTATAAGTAATATTTTATGCCGAGAAACTTTCTTTCGTGCATAAATAAAGCAATAAAAATATGTAATAAATATAAATTACATATTTAAGCGAAAATATATATATATATATATATATATATATAGTTGCCTATAAAAATTATTTTGTGGTGGAACAAAGAATGTAAAACCTTTGACATATTGTATTAATCATAAAAATGATATTTTGAGGTTTTCGGTGCTCAAAATGAAGTTTTTGAGCTGAGATTTACGTAACGAAACAAAAATGCGAATATTCGTAAAATGATAAATAAAGCGAATGTGCTAGTGAGATAAAATGTTTATATATGAGGCAATAGTCAGTGTTGACTCATGAACGGACAAACTGAAGTAAAAGTTATTTAAAGTGAAGAAATAATATAGAAAATTGATTTTTACCATAAAAGCTATACATTAGCTGTTTAAACTCCGAATTTGCGAGTAGAGGTAAAAGATATTTCTAAAATGAAATTTAAATGGTTTAAGTTTCAAGATGTAAAGTATTTGCATCTTAAAATGTGTGAGACCTTTATTATTTATGAAACAAGTAAAATATTATTACATGATTAATAATATTAGAAGGTGATTACAATATTATTAAATGATTAATAATATTAGTAATGGATTTAAATATTATTAAATGATTAATAATATTTGTAAATGGTAAATATTCTATAAAAAGAATATTAGGCAAAAGTTTAAGATAATGGATAAGTGATAGTAATATTATTAAGGGATAATAATATTACTAATGAGTTAAAGAATTATTTAATGTTTAATTATGTGGCTAAATGTTAGCTAATTTATTATTTGAGTAATAGTGTTGTGGGATAAAATGTATTATGCTAATTGGAGGATCGATCTTATTAATGATAGGTCTTTTATAAGAGATTAAATTGATTGTTTAGCGGTAATCAACCAGAGTGCAAGTTCCTAAACTTGAACTTCTAATTATTGTGCAAGTTTCCTAACTCAACTTGAGTTGTTAATTCAAAGCATGTTAGTGGTTAATCATTGTTGATTTTACCACGTCAATAAATTATTGATTCACACATTGTGCATGTTGTATATGTTCATCGGTATGAAAAAGGTCGATCACCTTCATTACCATATGTTTCATTAAACTTGTTCATGTTAATTGTTGACATCCATTATTATTGGTTCGATCATTCAATCGTTGAAAAATTGATTCATGTTATTTCACAATTATTATATTGTTGAAAACTTGAAAGCTTATCCATTCTTTTCAATCATGATATATCTCCTTTGTATGTAAAACTTTTTGGGCAAATTTGTTGCTCACCCTTGCTATATCATGATAAAATTTTTGATTAAGATGAAGGCTTGAATAAGATGACAGGCAAAGACAAAGTGCAAAGTTTCTTTATGTTGTAGTTAAATTTATTAAATTTTCGATGAAAATAGTATTGTAAATCTTCTAAGATATTGAAGGTATGTATTAAGTTAAGGTTGTAGACCTTGGGGAATGATGTGTAAAAGTTTAATGTATAAACAATTTATGTTTATATCTTCCGCAATAGTGATAGAAATAGTATACCGGATCCGTGGCGATTTGGGACCCGGATTCGGGGATGCTACAGTATCTCTATAAATAGAATCTCAGTTCTGGTGAACTGGTAATTAATTTTGAGGAAGTGCTATAAAAACACTTAATGTGAAAAAGAAGTTGATTTGATGTAGATGTTATCTACTGAGTTGTTCCAAAGAGGTGTTGCTAATTCATGATAAGTAATGAGTTCTTTCAAAGGTTTAAGTTCTTAAATTTTAGCTATATATCAAAATTTATCCATGGTTTTAATGGATTTCTAATTAATTATGAATTAATTTCATTAATTGTTAGAAGTAGCTATATATAAAAATTCATCCTTGGGTTTGATGGATTTCTAATTAATTGTTAATTAGCTTCAATAATTGTTAGAAGTAGCATTTGTTTTAAGAGGAGTCGATTTTGAGTAGAATGCATATTGTGGTACTTGAGCTTCATTTGGAACAAGAAAGGGAAATGAAAAAGGGGGCTGGAGGTTTTTAAGAGGGGAAAGGAACCTCCTTTTCCTTATATTATATACAATTAAAAGTGAAGGAAGGGAAGACCATTGGATAAATTTAGATCATATATTTATTTATTTAGTATTATCCCCATAACATCACTTTCTTATAAATGATAATAACAAGATATGCCATGAGCTATTATGCTAAAGCGTGAGCCCAACTCTCTTTTGCCTCAATTACGCAGGTACATGCACTTTTTCTCTTTTTTTCTAATTAAAATTTTTATATGATTTTTTTAGTTAGACTAAGATTACTGTTGAGTTCAACTATGTAAACAACTTTCTATTTATTTGAATTAGCTTGGGGTTCTGCGTAGGAATTATGTATTTATTAGTAGCTTTTACTTTGGTGGTTGATTTTGTCCAATCAATGGAATTTTTTCCCTCTGATTTTAATTTGCCTCACGGTCCATAGATCTTTTTGAAAGTAGTATGCATACAAGCCAATCATGTATGATGATAAATCATATACTTTGCAATAATTTTATTTATTTATTAATAAAAGAATTATTTATAGGCAAATATTTATCTACATAATGTTGTTTTTATTAATATGTGATAAACCCATAGTTTTAAGCAATACTTTTAGAATCATGATGATGATCATGCTAATGAAATCTAAATTCTTAGATAGCTTAAAACTAAAATATTTCTCAATAGTTTGATTACTAAAACGAGGATTAGTGAATCCAGATATATTGGTACATACGTTGTTTGCTTATTGGATGAGGATGATCGATCTCATAATCATTTGTGTGGAGACACTAAAGTAAGTATGTAGGTGCTTATTGGAGAATAAGTTCACTGAACGTGACTCGCTAAGGAATACCTAATGGAGTTTTACTTGCATGCCAATAGAATTTCCTGTAGTGATAGTAGTACAAGTGATCCTTCGATGATCATCATAGTATCTTGTATATGATAAGTTATACTTTGACATGTCCCTTAAGACCCTTAGGGTATATCAAAGGGTATGCTTTGGTGTAATAAATTATATATGGAGATAATGAATGATTAAAAAAGAATCTATCTCTTCTAGTAAAAGAAGAAAATGTCTTATGTGATTCGATAAATGACAGTGTAGTAGTCCTTAGCCAAGGCAGAATGAAATTAGAAAGTAGTTTCTAATTTGCATTATTTGGAATTGTGCATTTAAGAATCGAAGTATGTATAATTAAATAAAATAAGACTTGACAATTTCATGTCTTATATTTAATTGAGACACTGTGTGATGGACTGATTGAATTGTACGGTAACTATTACCTTAAAGGTTCTTTTATGATTAATGTTGAAATCTATATTATCTAGAAAGCCGTTGATCGCTAAGGGGATTACCCTTATTGTAGAATAAATGTTATTTATTTAAATGAATTAAATAGTTTAATTTATTTATTTAAATAATATTAAAATTGTTCTAATACATTTATTCACAAGCGGTTTAATATGGAGAACCTAAAGGGTCACATTATAAAAAGAAAATATTTATTTAAAAATAAATAGCATAATCGTAATAATAAATTAAGTGTATTTAATTTAATTTATGGTGATAGAATAAATTAAATAGATTAATATTTATTATTTAGTATTTTGGAAATATTAAATATAAATTAATAAGAAGAGTGATCTTATTATTATTATTATTATTACTATTATTATAAATTTAATTCCTAAAGGAGTTTGAGAATTAATTAATATAAGTAATCTCATATATATTCCTAATAAGATTACGAGGCTAATTAATTAAAATGTTTAATTAATTATACCTAATAAGATTAAGAGCCTAATTAATTAAAGGAGTTTAATTAATTAATATGAAACCTTAATCCTAAATTGTTTAGGAGATTGCCCACATCTATAAATAAGAAAGTCTTATTATGGATGGAGACACACTATACACCATACACTTGATTACAATTGTTGGGAGAGTACATAAGCTCTATAGAGATAAAATTAAGGTTTAGCCACACACCATCTTCTTCCATACGTGTTCTTCTTTGGTGGATCACCTTTAGAGGCCAAACACTTGGGAGGCTTTCATTGATCAAAGGAAGGAATCAATCTTGTGGATTCAAGTTGAACGCAAAAAGGATTTGTAGGTAAATTTGTACCCGAGGAAGCTCGAATCTTCAAGGGTATGATTCTTGTTCTTCATCTTTTCAATTAACTAATAATTGTACATAAAGGATGAGTCGGGTATAAGGTTTGTAAAATTTTAACTCTAATTTTCCATGCTTTCGCTTATTTTGCAATTTGATTGTATCCATGAATCTTACAAACCAAATAGTTGCATCAGAGCCAAACCTTTATGCAAGTTATTAATTGTTTAAATTTGATATGTATGTTGATATGTGTTTGGAATAATTTTTTTGGGCATAATTATTGGAAGATAATCAAGTTTTGGTGAAAAACTGCATAGTTTGCAAACTTGGAAAACTGATTCTGCACGCTGGCATCACAACGCTAGATTATAGTGTAATATGGGCGCTGAAGCGCAAGTCTGGGTTCAGGAAGGGTGACTTCGGCGACGATTGCTCGATTCTGATAATCGAGGCGTTATGGTAATTGTCCCCTATTTTTTGAAAACTTTTTACGCTACGTATGACGCGCCTAATGCTAGTACATTATATCTGTATACCGCAACGCCAATGATTCGTAAAACTATGTTAAACAAGGATTTTTGAGGCTTTAAAAGTATATTGTAAGGATGTTTTTAAAGACCAAACATTGAAGTTTTAAGAAAATTGTAGCATGGTATAAAGCCTGGATGAAAGTTTAAGTTAATTTAAATTATTTGGTGTAGTGGGAAATGAGCATGTTGGCTGAAACTTAGAAAAACTTTTCTATCGAAGCAGCGAGGGGCGTGCTGCCCCAAGCCTATTTCAGGCGTGGGGGACGCTACTCCAGATTTTTTGAAAAATAAATTCTATTTTGAATTGATATCTGTGTGGGTCCCAGATAAGATGTAATCGATAAAATTTTAGGTGGTTGAGACTAAAGGAGTGTGAAGTTGGTATGTGGGATTCCAATTATGATGAATGGTACTAATTAAAGATTAATAAATTAATCTAATTATGTATAAAGTCTCGAATGAGGTTATTGAGCATGTTATAACCCAATGTGTTATATATATATATATATATTATACAAGGATGGTTAGAGTTCAGATGAGGTAAATCGACGAATAAGGTTGTTAGTTCCTAGTAGGCATAATATAGATCTAGAAGGGGTGGTTGAATAGATCCTTAGAATTTCAAATACTTTTTCTCGTTTATTTTGTATGGCTCATTAAGTAGCAAATGACAAACACAAGAATCTTTTCAAGCACAACGGAATAAGTAAAAGATCCCCTTCATTGATATATTCATAATCAGACATACATTGTTTGTAGAGTTACTTTAGTAGTAAGCAGTTAAAACATACATAGCAATTATAGCAGTTAATGTACATAATGTAAATGACATAAAGTAAAAGACACAAAGGGATTTTAAGTGGTTCAGAGACTCAAGCTCCTAATCCACTCTTCTCGCTTTCAACTAGCTAGGGATTTCCACTAAGGAAGGCGGCAGACACGAATCATCGAGATTCCTTCAAGGCCTGCAGCCTTGGGACTTCAGCTCACTAAGAACTCTTCAAGGCCAACAGCCTTGAAACTTCTCTAGTTCCCTAGGAACTCTTCAAGCCCAGCAGACTTGGAACTTCATTTAATCCCTCTGGACAAGGACCCCTCAGGCCCTGGCTTCTTGTTGTTGTAGTTGTTGCTGTTGTTGGTGCTGAACTACTAAGATGTCATTAGGCTCTGAACATCTTTTGTACTTAGCAGCTTAGTGTGGTCCTCTTTGCATTCTGCTTTGAGTCTGGACCACATCTTCTTTGGTGCAGCTGATCTTTACTCTTTTCTGCTCATCTTCATCTGAGGTCAGCTGTGTACCATCACCATCAGGATTTGCTAAGTCTCTGTGCTTTTGGTAGACTTCATCTGGCACTTAGCAATCCCTGAACCCTTCTTGAATATTTTGCAGACATGGATTTGCACTTGTTCAGTTTTAGCTTTTGGTTTATGGTGATTCGTAGAGTGGCTTTCTTGATCATCTTTGTACCCAGCCACTCTTCTAAATGCTATCTTCTTGGCCTTCTCGGCTCTCAGCTTGGCTGCCATCTTTAGTGGTATTCTTATCTTTGTTGAGTGAAGCATTGATCTATTTAAGTTCTTCTTCAAAGCTGCTTCACTTCCACCTTGGTAGTCTCACTGTCACTGAGACTTGTTCTGTTGATCTTTGGTTGAACTCGTAGAGTCAACAATAGAATTCACCAACTCAACGATTCTGCAACATGGCAATCATCAGCAGCACTTGATCTTTGAAGCTCTATTGATTTATACTACTTCCCAATCTTCCCGTTGGAAAGTAGCCGTTGAAAGCTAATCAAATTGCCTCACAAATCTCGAGTTATTTGGTGCAGACTGCAGATGTGACATGACATCTTTTTCGACTTCCCGACAATTGCAGATCTACTATTTCACCCTACCTGTCGCGGATATGTCACTTTGATATCTTGGGCAGGTTGACCACTTTATTTCACCCTTCTGATTTATCGATCAGAGGTTGTCCTTGCATTGATGCTCTCAATAAGCTTTTGTCTGAATGTCTTTCTTCAGATTGAACCATTGCCAATGCTTCAATCCTCAGTTGTTCGAACTCTACGATTCTGATGCACTTCTTCTTGGACCTGATCGTAGTGTCGTATTAACATGTAGAGTTAACACTACGATCTTAAAGAGTGTTTACTTGATCTATGATGTAGAACACCTCTTTCTTCTTTTGTGCAGTGCTTCATCACTTCTATTTGCCTTGACTATTCTCAAATACTGATGGCTTGATTCCTTGCTCTGGCCCCTTCTGACTAACAAGACACTTCAGATTTATGGCGTGTCCAGCTCACTTTCTCCTTATGATCTTCCATTCACTTATCATCAATGGACTGACCCAATGCTTACTCACTTTAGCCTTGTTATTCAGAGGCTGACCAGTATCTCTATGTATACTCCATCAGTTCCTTCTTTGTTTGGCAAACACTACGATCCTGGTTACTTCCAAGATCGTTGACATCTTTCTACTTGACAGCTACTGCACAAGCTAACTTTCCTTAGTCAGCTACTAAAGTCTTCTTATGATCATCTTGAGGAAGACTTCATCTTGAATGGCTTCACAACTCAATCTAGATGCTGATTAGGTTGATGCTTAGATCTTCTAATAGCTTGCATGCCATTCGTTGAGTGCTCTCTGGCTTCCTTTAGGTGAGTTGTATCTTTGCAGTACCAACCAGAGGCTTCATTCCTTTGGATATTCTGGGAGTGCTCAATTGTTGAGAATCGTGTTTGTCTATGATTCTTTTTTGGCTTTGCGAGCACATCTGTTGAGGTCTTAGCTCTGCACTCTACGATTCAGCTTCGGCTGTGCAGACACTACGACTCCAAGATCAGATCTTGACACTACGATTTCTGTCGTTGTGCTTGTTGTCTTCATCTGATCTTGCTCGACTACGATCTCTGCCTTTGATACGATCAGTAGACTCTATGACTCTGAGTGTAGTCTACAATCCTTGCACTACTACAAAACAGTAAATAGACAACGTAGAAAAAACGTTGTGGTTTCAATCATAAAAACGTCTTGGTTAAGGGTGTTATTTATTTGACACCCTTACACAACGTTTTTAAAACGTTGTAGTTAAGCACAATACACAACGTTTTTTAGGGAAAAACATTGTAGATTTGTTTTCCATAAATTAGCAGATGCTTAAAAACGTTGTAGAAGGTATGATAACATTTTCTGGCTAAAAATGTTGTTGTTTAGTATATCAGACAACGTTTAGGCACATTTACACAACGTTTTTAAAATGTTGTAGATTAAAAAAAAGAAAATTTTTTTTGATTCACCTACGTTACCAATGCACCTGCAATATGCTAATGCCATGATATATAGCTAAAAGATCTACATCCTCATTTAAATTTAAAGCCAAATTATATCAACCATTCAAAATACATCCCAATAATACCATTCGTTTATAGTTTCAAATTACAACATCCACAAAATATATACCAAACTATCCATATATACATCTCAAATTCACTTTTCAATATAAATTACTACTATATCTCGAAAGTACAAGACTCTGGTTTCTAATCCAAATTTCCCAAACCTCCAATAGCTAGCTAACCTTTCGTACTCAATTCATTTTTCTCCTTCATTAGTCACCACAATAGCTAGCTATTCTTGAGTCTTGTAATCTACATTTAAACCAAAAGTAAGGGTAAAAAAGGCCAAAAGCTAAAAGTTGGCCAAATGTTAGAATTTTTTTTTATACAATTCAAATAGAAGAATGTTCAACACACATGGAGTTCCTAGTTTGGCATTGCCATATTGACTTCAAAATCTCCTCGCTTTCTTTGGTCCAGAGTGAGAGAAGTCCTCGAGGATAAAAACAACCCAAATGAAAGTTATAAAAACAATAATAAAAGCACACATGACTTCTTATTTGAATCTGCAGTTTTTTGTGCCCACATGCTCAGATAAATTGAAACACTCGGCATATATAAAACTAAAGAAATATTGCCCAAGACTCGCACTAGAAGAATACTAAATTCTATGACTTAGGTTTAAGCTATTAGAGGTGTAACTTCAAGTGTATAATATCCTCAAAAAAATTTCAATCAAGAAAGCTAACCGGACATGAGCTAAAACCGAGAGAAGTTAAGAAGTTTTCCGTAGATAAGAGTAACTTGTGCAAAATCAAAGAAGCTACGTAAATCAAACCTAAGATATTCTCATTTAAAACTCAATAAAAGAAATAACCTCACCAACAACATGCGGTGTAAATGTAAACAAAAATATAGAGCATTTCGTAATTCAACATAGTACATGTAATCTTTTTTTGTAATCCAACAAGAAGAAAAAATTATAACTTAGTGATGGGTTCCCCGCCATTGAAACATATCTGTTAATATCCCAGCAGTGTTAGTATCCCAAAAAGATCTTATTCAAGATCAAATAACACATGATGTTCATTTTTCATTTTAGCAAAAATGTGAAACATGTACATTTCAATAAAATTTTCCTTTTCATTGTATGTTGCTGCCATGCGAAGCATGTTAACTTGTGATTCGAATGTGATGGGAAAGAAATGCATCAAGATATTGGAACATAATCTTTATCCAATATGATAAAAAACACAAAAGAACTCTAAATGATCCACAAAGTTGGAACTCACAAATGTCATTTAGCAAAAAAAAATTCACATGTTTGTACTAGTAGTAATCTTACAGAGACCTATCGACATGGGCAAAGAACCAGTCTTTCTTTGGATCATTGATGCCTATTACGAAAGCCTGATTAGATTCGGGGTGTATATCGGTGTATCTGTCCCACAAGCCATATTGCCTGAACTTGAAAGTTTTTGTGAAAATTAACTAGAATAGCAGTTACATACTTAAGTGGAGTAGTTTATTGTATATATGGAAGAATGCTTCTTTAAACAAGTTTATAGGGAGTCGCTTACTTTTCAATGATGTTTAGAAATAACTTGTTAACATACTTTGGATTCACATCAGGAACATAAAAACCCATAGTTTTTCTATCTGGGTGAAGTTTCCTATTTTGGTGTCAAAGGAGACGTCTGTCCCAAGAGGTTAACCCAATGCTTATGTTGATCCCAGCATAGTCATGTAGGTATTGAAGTTCCAGCTGTTACATTTAAGTAAACATCAAATCATATAGCCCAAATTTTGGAAGATTCTAGTGGCACCAATGCAATTATATAATCACAACTCTTCCAACTCCTGTTAATCCCCAACTGGAAAAAAATATCTCATAGTAGAACAACAGGGATATCAAACACTAATTATTCACTTAAATTAGAGTGTCCTACCACAGAATCAAAATATCACTTCACTTACCTTGCCAGATCTCTGGTTAGGAACTTTGAAGCTAATGTGGTGGTGGCCACCACCCGGTCCACCCCAACCAAAATTAAAACACAGGAAAAGCTTGAAGCTAAAGAGATACATTCCAACACTTGCGGCAGTTGGAAATTAGATCAATTAACTCCAAACTGATTTTAGCTTAGTTAACTTGGTTACAAAGAGCTTTCTCCTCATAGATTCACTGAAAAAAAAAAAAAATAAACTAAGCTAAAAAGGGACTAATTAGATCCTTCAAACACTTGATTCCTCGACATCATCTGTGATTCCTTCACTTGTAATAGAATTGCTTCCTAATAATGGGTTATTTGAGTCAACCGCAACTCTTTTTGTACATTTCCTCAATCATTTGGTTTCCACAGTAGAACTCGAGCATTTATGAACCAATTTGAAACCTTGAAAAATAATGAAAAAGCTCATAGAATGTAACATTAGAATTAGCTAAGGAAACAAATATGTAGAAATAGATTGTAACTTGGATGGAAGAGAAATTACTTGGTTCTTGGACAATCTCGCTCGTGATGCCAATACAAGTTTTTGGAGTCATTTGGATAATAAACTAAAAGCCATTAATTTGTATTTATAATCTAACAAAGCATCAAATCAAGGCAGGATAACGTGTCAACTACTTACGAATGGAGAAAGTGTTCAAAAAGCCAAGAGAGAAGGATTGTAATTGAACTCTCCGGCAATCCTCCGATAGGTCTCCATGTTTGGTGCGGCGCTTTGGATCATTCGAGTCATTGAAGGGACACACGATTTTCTCGAACAATTAAGCTTTAGTTGTGACAAACCCATGCCGATTCTTGGCTTATGGTTTCTTCTTGTTGAGCAAATTTGATATATAATTGCATCTTTTAAGTCGGAAAAATGTACGGACATGGCTTGAAGTGCAAGAGCAAATTAGTAAGACTTTCCGCTCCTAGACCCGCCTATCACTCCAAATGAAGAAACAAGGTAAATGCCATAAAAATTAAGTTAAACAATTCTTCGCTATACAAATGAATCCAATATAAACATATAACTAAACAATGAAGATCAAGTTTTGTGAATGAGTTGTGCTAACTTCGAGGAGAGAGTCTCCTAATTTGGTTTTGGGGAGCTTCATGACATCAACAACAATAGTTTGGACCCTGAATCACAAAGAGGAGGAACCTTCACCTTCGCTCGAATATCCCCACAAAAACCAATAAATCAATTCATTAAAATGCCTATAATCGAACATAATCGCATCACTTTGTGACATGTGAGCATTAAAATTTAGTAAACTAAAATGAAAAGCATATGCACGAATTAGAGGAACTAAAATTAGCGAAACTACTAGTGAAGGAGAAAAAATAAAATTAAGAAAATTGAGAGAAATCAAAAAAAAATAAAGGAAGTAATATTTTCCGGTTGTCGTTTACATGAGATCGCAATCCGCTTTCTTCACATCGACAGCTTTATTCGATAAATTTCAAAATTTATTGGAAAAATGAAAAGCATATGCATGAATTAGAGGAAGAGGGAGGAATAAAAGTTACAAAGTTGAGAGGTAAGATCGAGAAGCGATTAAAAGATGAAGTAATCGCGCCTCGACAAAGATCCCCGAACTCGGTACTTCGATTGTGAGCTCGATATTTCTCTCAATATCGATACTTCATCTTTCTCTTTGATTCTCTTCTCTTTTTCCCTCAACAAGATTAGGGCTTTGAACTTTGCCATTTTCGCTTCGGTTGCCATGTCGGATTCAAGGGTTTGAATCGAAAACACAACAAAGAAATGGCATGACTACCGGTTGTGGAGGTAGGGAGTGAGAGAGAGAAGAGAGGCTAGCTAGGATTTTTGGGTACAAGAGACTAATTCTATTCTCGCGTTAATAAGTGATAGATGCCTTTATTTTGGCTCCGTGTTTTTTTACAAACATAACGTTTTTTTAAAAAAACGTTATCTAATTAAATTAAAAAAAATTACCCTTTTAAATAGATAACGTTTTTGCATATATATCTGCAACATTTTATTTAAAAACATTGTGAAAAAAAATACCACAACGTTTTTATAAAAAACATTATCTTTTAAGCTTTTTATTTTCTTTGTTTTGTAGTAGTGTGAGGAAGCTTTACTCGACACACTACAATCCTTCCTCGCTCTCTCCGAAAGTCTACAAACTCCGAGATCTACTATCTTGCAGACTATTTATACTCCGCCCGATAGCTCTCGAGTTATACTTGACTCTCTCTGGCGAGATCACGATTTTTGGTGCAGTGGTCGACGATCAGACAAGCCTATCTATTATATCATAAGATCAACCTAACATGTTTTATCTTTCTATGTTTATAGTCCTTGTACATCATTTCTTTTTAAGGACTTTACAGAGCTGTTTTGCTTATGTAGGATCAACCTAACATATTTGATCAATTCATTCTAAGTCCTTGTACATATGTTTCTATAATCTATCAGAGGACTTTATAGCTTTTCTTAATGCAAGCATACTTGCATATTCATTCACATATATATCATAATCAAATCATATAAATAGGAATATCATTCACATGTTTATTCCTGAGAGAGGTTATGCGAAAGATGTTCGATGCGTGTATAGCAATTAACGCAAACAGATGCAAGTTTTTCAGATTTGTTTGTTATGTGCAAACTTGCTAATGATTATGTGCAAGATATAATATATGATGTGAAGTTCTTGTAAAAATGTTAAAACATACGCATTGTGCTACACTGCAATAAATATACTTGTTGAGGTCAAAGTATGACCAAAGTTAAATGGGTTATAGAAATTCAATCAATTTGTAAAATGTGTTACATGAGAAAAAGTGATGCATGATTTAGCTATGAGCGATGTTAAGCATGATGAAATATGAATTATGATTGAATGTGATGATACGAGACATGTGTAATTTTAATCATAATGAATCATGACATATTATCTGATTGCGATGCACGGAAATTAGAAAGCATGTATGAAAATACAAGATATGAAGATTGTTAACCAAGTTTGAAATGTAAATTATATATTATGTGTCAAACTTGTTGAATTGTTGCGCTCATTCTTGCAAAATATATAATTTACAGATAAAAGTTGATTTATCAGATGCTCATAGCAATGAAGGTTCAAAACTCGACATGATTAGAAAAGGTTTATTGTTTCATTAAGTTAAGTTTTTACCAAGTCAGAACAACTTGTTATAATGAAATTAGATTGAATTGTACCAACTTTGAAATATTGAATAAATAGATGTTGAATAAAATAGTTCGTTTTGAATTTGAATGGTTAAACTTTACATCTATTATTGTAAAGTACAATCGTATAATGATAATACTATATGAAAAATAGTAGGTTGTCTGAATATAACTTGATGATTAAGAATTCGAGTTGTTATATAATTCATTTGATTAATGAATATAATACATTTAGTTGTTAGGTTAAAAATATGAAGATACAGAAGAATGATTTAAATATTGAAGGTTGAGTTTTTATATACTCACACTTAACATTTTAAGAGGAATCATAATATTTATTATTTGAAAAGTAAGACGAATGATAAATGTTGCGATTTAAGAAATGAAAGAAAGTTATAAAAAGTTTTAAATTTATATGCATTTTATCAATTATAATATTGATTAATAATTTAGAGTTAGAATGATATTGTTTTTTAACGTACAATCAATTATAATATTGATTAATAATTTAGAGTTAGACTGATATTGTTTTTTAACGTACAAGATCGGGATTAAAAATATGTCGGATTTTGGTAGCGTTATAATATCCTATTTTTCGGTTACCATTTACAGCCCTAGTGATGGGAGAGAGAGACAAGGGTAAAAGATAAAAATGTTAAAGATGAGAGAGAAAGATAGTAGGAAATCAGTGGTAGGGAGGAGAGAGAAAAGGGATAAAATATTTTTATTAATGAGTGGTGGTAAGGAGGAGAGAGAAAGGGGATATAACATTTTTTATTTTCCTTTTAATTTTTTTAAATAATTTATTTGCATGCCAATTAATACGGTCAAATAGTATTTTAAATGGTCAAAACGTATTTTTTGCGTGGTCTTCCCGGCGCTCGTGACTCTTTCCAACTAAACTGCTTGAAATATCGAAAAGGGTTTATATCGGTTACTTAAACATACTTTAGGGTCTATATTGTGAGAATTTATACTTTAGGGACCCAATTACAAAACGGGTGGAACTTGGAGGGTCTAAAGTGCAATTAACCCTATAGATATGTACCTACATGATAGGGATAAATATTATCCTAAATGTGACCATTAGTTACTGTTGGAAAAAATTACCAAAAAAAGTTTTACTTTTTTTTAAATAAAATCATGATCATCTTTATGGTTTTATATGAAATAACAAATATATATATATATATATATATATATATATATATATATATATATATATATATATATATATATATATATATATATATATATATATATATATATATATATATATATCAAAAGTGCAAATTTGTTACCTAGTACTTAGTTGGATTAAGACGTTTTGAATATCTTGAGATCTTCCCTCTTATAACCTTATGTTGAACTCAAGTGTGGTCTCCAGAGAACCTTTATGGAAAAACTCTAACTATGCTTTTCTTAAGTTGAAAGAGAGAATACGAAATTTTAATATATTTTTCTGATAGAAAAGTACCAAAATACGTTTTTGATTAGTGATATATATATATATATATATATATATATATATATATATATATATAATGACATTGATTCTTACTCTCTCTAAAGAATCTGGTTCATATTAGGCTAGAAAGGGGTTCCTAAGGATTCTTCTTCGACTCCAATACTTACCTATATATTATTATCTAATAATAATATTCAATATAAATATTAATTAAAATTAATTTCATTAAATAATTGTAGTTGCACTTCAAGCCGTGGAATTAAATAAATAATTTTTTACTAATAAACTGTAAATATTTCTTTATAAATGTACACACATATTTCAAAATCAATTAATATAATTTTCAATACATTTAAACTAATTTCATAACTTCATAATTTATCTCAATTTCATCATAAATTGTTTAACAATTAAATCAATCATTTTAATAATAAATACTAAAAGACTCACCAAGATTCTATGTTCAATAATAAATTATGTTATGAAAAATCTTATAGATGATTTGACAATAATAATATTCCAATATTAATTAAATACTTTAATTGACATTCCGAGGTATTAATTAACACGATGAAATTTCACTCATTGGAACATCAAATTAATATATATAACAATATTAAGTCAACTATTATTTAAACATTAAGAAATTTTACAAATTAGTATTTATGTGATAATATATTTTATAAATAAAATATTATCACATGATCCGTTTAAAGCACACCGTTAATGAACTAGTATTTTAATTAAAAGTCTAACTTCCATGATCAAAATAAATCATCTCTGTTAAAGTACTATATATAACCTACATGATAATATCTTCAAATCATCATAGGTTATAAACCATTATATATTTATTTATATATTACATATGATTTATATCTTATGTGTATATCATTTATTTATACACATAAACCATAACATATATATATATATATATATATATATATATATAATATAGAAATATATATAAACAAATTAAACGATTATTTAATGAATGATGAATGATGTATTTTTATTGATAAATTAATATCCAGTATAAATAAATAAACATTAAATAAATAGATAAATAGGATTTTTATAGCAAAAATTCAACAGTTACAAGAATCTAATATCCCTAGCATAGGTATATAAGAACCAATATTTAAAGGATTACAAATATAACTACGTGTTAATGCTCTTCCTCTTGCGAAAAGTGGTTCAACAAAATTGAGCTTGCTGCGAAAGAATTGGAAACTTTTTTTTGTGTAGAGCCTTTGTCATAATATCAGCACTTTAGTCTTTTGTTGAGATGAACCGAACAAGTAAATTTCCCCTGCCAACTTTCTCTTGAACAAATTGATAATCAATGTCTACATGCCTGGTTCGAGCACAAAAAAATGGGGTTTGCAGCAAGGTACGTAACACCAACATTATCACACCATAAATTAGTTGAGTGAGATTGTAGAACACCCAATCCACTCATTAGAGAACTTAGCCACGTAAGGTATCTGCAAGGGCCTTGTATTCAGCTTCCATTAAAGAACAAGCAATAGTATTTTGTTTCTTAGCAGACCAAGAGATGAGATTCCTACCCAAGTAACTGGCATGCCCATCGGTGGAGCATCTATCGTCTTGGTCGGTTGGTCCACAGCCCAATCGGAATCAGTACTGTAGGCATGTAAACTGAATGGGGTGGTAAGTTTTTGTAGCTGGAAGTCATGGATGGAGGTTGATTTAAGATATCTCAACATGTAACACCCCCTTCCCGAAAAGGAAAGGGAGGTCACGTGCAAAGCACAACAAACCTCAAAATAAATAAACAGAGCACTAACAACCTCAAAATATTAATAGTGGTGATCCATCAATAAAGTAATATGTACAATTTCTAAACCGAGTCAAAATAATCAAAACTTAAAACTTGAATCAACCTAATCGTCAAAGGCAAAACTCTCATCACACTAGCCTCGAATCATCCTCTAAAACTCGCTGGGAAGAAAAACACAAAGATGAGCCAATTGCCCAAAGACGGATACAGATATACAAAAGATATACAATCGATATATCGAAAACAAGTTGAGACAAATTCTTGAACAAGCCTCAAGTGTAAAAGTACGAACGAAAATATAATATCCAAGGATCTCGAATGGAATATATATGAATCAACATAATTGATTTAAACCAATAAAAGAATAAAGAAATAGCGAACTGAAGTAACTAACTCAATAACTTGAACTGAACAAAAACCAACAAGACTAATCTAATAAAATAATAGGCTGAAACAAACGGCTGGAGTTATTTCATACCGAATGAGCTTAGAAATATACCTTGTCACACAGGCAAGTCAAAATAATGCCACACAGGCAAATCAAATGATGCCACATAGGCAACCAAAACAATGTCACACAGACAAATCAAAATAATGCCACACAGGCAAATCAAAATAATGCCACATGTGCAAATCACACATTCGACCGCTGAACCGATCAGATGCAAATCGGATAGGTGTGTTTGGCACAACATCACCAATCCGCAGAATAGAAAACTAGGGTTAACCCATACGCCTCCCACAACAAAACACCAAATGGCCCACTTCCTCCGGAGCCCAAAACGGAGACGCCGTGGACTAATCACACCGCCACGGAAAGTGTCATGCCCTCTCGTTAAGACGACATGCTCGTGGTACCCCACGTGTGGTTATAGCTCGTATACCCTACAGATATTCTAACAAAAAAGACTATGTCACAACAAATGCGACATAATACCAACAAAAGGGTTCTATATGTACATGTTGAACCAAATCAAATTATAGTCACGAGGTCTCAAAAAGAAGGTAGCAACATGTACCGCTCTACAATTATCAAAATAAATACTATACATGATATCCTGATTCAAAGAGTACAAGTATGAGTCCAATGTATCAACTCCAAAATGAAACTAATATATTTATTTTACAGGAAACAATTATGTGAAATAATAACGAAATTCGAACAAGCGACAAAATGAACAAATCAAATTTAACAAGAGTATCACAGAAAGAGTACGAAATCTGTACCTGATACTTTCAAACCATTTATAGCACACTCCACCAATCTTACCCTCAAATGCCAACAATATCAAATACAAATCGTTATTCGCAACCTAAACATATTCACCTCAAATTAAAAACAATCCAAACTATTAATTCCAAAGTAATTCATAATCTATTTAATATGTCTTTAATCATCGCCTTTTATCAATTTTTAATACTCCAAAATTTATATTCCAAGAATAACTCGTTAAATTCTCTCTGCTTGATCTAATAATAAAATAAAATTTTATTACAAATCTAACCATTACTAACATAATATTAATTAATTTTATTAAATAAATTTTTATTTTTATTTTTTTTAACAAATAAACGAATTCGATTTGAATTAATATACAAAACTTTCGGTACAATTTCTCAATATAACATAATAATTAGTTATTTATTAAGCTAGTATACTAACTTATCACTCCACTGCCCCCACTGTCATCCGAAATCAGATTGATAAGAAGCAACATATCTAAGTTTACATTTTGCTCATTATAATACTCATAATTCATATAAAGACATGCTTATCTCATTATTCACACAATATGAATATGTGACTTCCTTTGCAATCCAATTATTATATGTACACTATCATGTGATTAAACTTATGATTATAACTAGGAAAATAACAATTACTCACCAAAAAAGAATGGCAATCAAGTACTATGTTGTTCTCTCCCTACTACCACATCGCTCCGCTTTTTTTTTTTCCTTCACGCCATACTTATTATGGGTAAATTTAGGTTTTACTTATTTATTCACTTAAAATAAATTTTATTAGTTAATATATTTATTAACTCTCCAACTATTAATAGGATTTTAAAATTACACAACTATAAATTAGGACTCACTTAGTTTTAAAGCCCAATTTTACCAATTTGATTTATCCATCATTTATTAATATTTATTAGCCCACATAAATTAAATAACTAATTTGACCCAAATAAATGACAAAGTCCAATTAATATGTTTTAAAATAAAATTAATTTTTATTATTTAATATTTTTTTTCGGGTATTACATTACCTACCCCTTAAAAGGGATTCCGTCCCCGGAATCAAAAGAATGAACGTACCTAATTATCAATAGATGCGGATACTCCGCTCGAATAGACTCTTCTATCTCTCAAGTAGCTTCCCGCTCCGAATGATTTTACCACAAGACTTTAACAAAAGGAATTATCTTTCTCAATTTAATTTAATCAGTTATTTAATTATCTACTAAAAGAATTTAATTTTTCCAAAATCATTTACATTTTCCAATTTAAATACAATTGTATAAGATGAAATCAATTAATATTTAATTATTAATAAAAAATATGGGTTATTACACAACACCCTCTTGACAACACGACCAATGAGCCTCACGTGGTTCGTCATGAATTTGCATAACTTATTAACCATGCATAAAGGAAAGTTGTTGTTATCTGTAATTATTAGTATTATTTAATATATATATATATATAAATATAATAAAACAGAACATAATTATATATATATATATATAACACAGAAAATATTAATAAATAAATCTGAGTCCTTTGAATTCATAAATTCTCTTTAAAGCAAATTTATTCCCTCACAAGTGCTAAGGATTAATTGAATAATTGCTTCCCAAGATTAAACGGATTTTAAGTTCTTAATTAGAAGCACTTCAAAATTAAGAACACATTGAACCAATTTTATGTTATGTACTGAACTTTATAAATGATGCATGAATATACTTACAAACAGAAACGAGAAAACTATTGTAGCAGAACGGAACGGAAAAATATTGAAGTGCAGAATCTGAAGCGGAAAGACTATCGCAGAGCGGGGATTTTGGAACGGAAATATTTTTTAATCAGGGAAAGTTTCTGTAGAACGGAATTTTGCAAAACGGGAGGGAAAAAATAACATACTGTTTTTACCGTTGGCACCATCAAGTAGTATTGATAATAACTTAAACAAAATATGTTAAATTATTAAACATATTTTGTCCAAAAAGTTATATATCATGACCCGACCCGACCGATCAGACGGCAGCGGCGGCGCGCGTGGGTTTGAACCATGCCTTGGTTAGGTCCTCTCCCTTCAACAAAAGTGGGGTGCCCCTTGGGGCCCTTCCCATTGAGCAAACATCCCATATATAAAGACTTCAATTTTCTCTCTAATGCCCTGTGTGGGATTTTCGCAACTTTCAACAATCAAGTAGGTGACTTTGGAGTCAATTTTCTCATTCAATTCTTAATGAATTTGAACACATAAATATACCAAGTTATACTCCTCACGAAGGAGAACACATTGGTGCAAAGATCCGACATTTCCGAAATGTGGGTCCCTCATTAAATTAAGCCTAAAAAATGCTCTAATATTTAATATTTCAATCCCATTTCCAAAAATCCCCCACATGAATGTAAAATTGGCTTTACAACATGGTGAAAAACAAAAAAAAAATGTTATGAATATGCAGACACTAGTTCGAGTACATGAGAAAAGATATTTCATCAGGTTAAGTAGCCTAGTGGCTTTGAACTTGCCCTAGTAAAATCTATCGGATTTACTTTGCTAATCAGTAGACTTGATGTCTTTGAACTGTCAGCTTTTCGTGTAACCAAGACAATAGAATTCACAAAATATCTCTTCAGACATAGTTGGTTCTCACGTTTGTGTTCATTTTGGCATTGAAACACCTCTTGGTTCCGTGAGTATATTTGAGAATTCAGCCTTCAAAATTCTCACAGAAGTGGCCCACTTCTTACTCACGTAGGTGACTTCTATCAAGATTATCCTGCAATACCCCACTTGAACATATTTCAAGATATAAAAATCATTAAAAGCATAACTTATCCTGATTCTCGCGGCAGATGTGCACTGTCTCATAATTGGAATGGTTAGGAGTAAATATCTCCTCAGTGCTTTACTGAGTACTACATAGTTTGGTTTGCCCATTGAACCTAGATCTTGGGATCTCCAGTCAGCTAGGTTAGGTTGCCACTATGACGACTCTTATTTAAACAGTAGGCTTTAAACCCATTCCCTTCGATGATTTTTTCACTTGCTCTCTTGTTAAACCTTTTGTAAGCGGATCCGCAATATTATCTTTTAACTTTACATAGTCAATTGAGATAATTCCATTTGAGAGCAATTGTCTAACGGTATTATGTCTTCGTCGTATATGACGTGACTTACCATTATATAAATGACTCTGTGCTCTTCCAATTGTTGATTGGCTATCACAGTGTATACATATAGCTGGCACAGGTCTTGACCAATTTGGAATATCCTCTAAGAAATTACGAAGCCACTCTGCTTCTTCTCCAGCTTTGTCTAAAGCAATGAATTTTGATTCCATTGTAGACCTCGCAATACACGTTTGTTTTGAGAATTTTCAAGATACCGTTGCACCTCTAAGGGTAAAGACATATCCACTTATGGATTTTGAGTCTTTATTATCAGATATCCAATTAGCATCACTATATCCTTCCAATATCTCGCTTTGGATATCTTCAGTATAGTTCAAATCCATATTTTTGAGTATGTTTTAAATATCCCAAAACTCTCAAAATAGCTTTCCGATGATCTTTACTGGATTGCTCAGATAATTGAAACTTAGCTTACTTACCGAATAAGCTATATCTGGTCTAGTACAGTTCATGACATACATTAAACTACCTATTATACGAGAATATTCTAGATGAGATATGCTATCACCTTCATTTTTAGCTAGATGAAGATTTACATCAACTAGGGTCTTATTTAGAATTATATTATACTTCTTAAATTTTTCAAGTATTTTTTCAATATAATGTGTTTGAGATAATATAATTCCATCAGATGTTCTTGAAATCTTGATTCCTAATATTATATCAGCAACCCCCAAGTCTTTCATGTCAAACCTATTTGACAACATACGTTTTGTTGAGTTGATAACTTCATTGTTGCTACCCATGATTAACATATCATCCACATAAAGACAAGCAATGAAATATTCTTTTTGAGTGCTTTTGACATAAACACATTTGTCACACTCATTGATTTTAAATCTATTTGATAACATAACATTATTAAATTTCTCATGCCATTGTTTTGGTGCTTGTTTTAATCCATACAAGGATTTAACAAGTTTGCACACTTTCCTTTCTTGTCCAAAAGCAATGAAACCTTCAGGTTGTTCTATATATATTTCTTCATCTAATTCACCATTTAAGAATGCAGTCTTTACATCCATTTGATGTATTTCAAGTCTATTTAAAGATGTTATTGCTATTAGCATCCGAATAGATGTAATTCTTGTAACAGGTGAATAAGTGTCAAAATAATCTAATTCTTCCTTTTGTCTATAGCCTTTAACAACAAGCCTTGCTTTATATTTATCAATTGAACCATCAGCTTTCATCTTCTTTTTGAAGATCCATTTATACCCTAAGGGTTTGGAACCAGGTGGAAGGTCCACCAATTCCCATGTATGATTTTGCATAATGGACTCAATTTCGCTATTTATTACTTCTTTCCAATGAGAAGCATCTGGAGAGGATATTGCTTCCTTGTAAGTTTGAGGATCGTTTTCTAACAAAAATGTTAGAAAATCCAGACCAAAAGACTTTGAAGTCCTTGCCCTTTTGCCGCGTCTAGGTTCATCCACTACAGACTCTTTGTCTATATTTCCAGGATTATTACTAGTAGCATTCAAAGGTCTTTTGTTTGAATTTGAATCTTCATTTTCATTATATGAAAAAATATTCTCAAAGAATGATGCATCTCTTGATTCAATAAAAGTATTAACATGAATATCATAAATTTTAGATTTATGAACAAGAAATCGATAAGCATTGATGTTATTTGTATAACCAATGAATACACAGTCAATTGTTTTTGGTCCTATCTTAACCTTTTTAGGTTTAGGAACCATCACTTTGGCTAGACACCCCCACACTCTTAAGTATTTATAGCAAGGTCTATGACCTTTCCATAATTCATAAGGTGTTTTGTGAGTTTTCTTATGAGGCACTTTATTAAGAATATAATTGGAAGAAAGCAAAGCTTCCCCTCACAAATTCTGGGGTGCTCCAGAACTGTTTAACATAGCATTCAACATTTCTTTCAATGTTCGGTTCTTGCGTTCAGCAATACCATTAGATTGAGGTGAATAAGGAGCAGTAGTTTGGTGAATAATACCATGAGTAGAGCATATCTCTCCAAATGGTGATTCATATTCACCACCTCTATCGCTTCTTATTGCTTTAATCTTTTTGCTAAGTTGATTTTCAACTTCATTTTTATAAAGTTGAAACATTTATATTGCCTCATCTTTGCTTCTTAGCAAATATACATAACAATATCTTGTGTAATCATCAATAAAGGTAATGAAATATTTTTTCCCACCTCTTGTTTGCACAAACTTTAAATCACATATATCAGTGTGAATTAAATCTAGAGGTTCAGTTTTTCTTTCAACAGAATGAAAGGGTAACCTTGTCATTTTTCGATTCCACACAAATTTCACATTTATGTTTTTGATTAATATCAAAATTAGGCAAGAATTCTAAATTAATTAATCTACGTAAAGTATTATAATTAACATGTCCTAATCTAGCATGCCATATATTTGAAGATTCTAACAAGTAAGCAGAAGAATTAATTTTATTATTATTAATAGACTTTGACAACAAATATAACATTCATCTTAAAGAGCCCATCACCATGTAGCCCTTTCCTACAAACATATCATTTTTAGTAAGTACAAATTTATCAGACACAAACACCAACTTGAAGCCATTCTTGCTAAGTAGTGACCCAGAAACTAGATTTTTGCAGATATCTGGCACATGAAGCACTTCGTTCAAAGTCAGTTCTTTGCCAGATGTCATTTTCAGTACAATTTTTCCACGTCCTTCAACCTTTGAACTTGAGGAGTTTTCCATAAAGAGTTGATCATCATTTTCTACTGGTTTGTAAGTAGAAAACATCCATTTGTTGGAATAGATGTGGCGAGTAGCCCTAGTGTCCACGTACCATTCTTTAGGGTTTCCTACCAAGTTACATTCAGATACAACTGCAGAGAGATTCATGTCTGAAACATTTTCAGAAAGCTTTTCCAGTTCTGTCACATTTGCTTGAGGCATTTGTTCTTTCTTTGCTTTCTTTGGCTTGCGACATTCATTTGATTTATATCCTGGAATGCCACAGTTGAAGCATTTGCCTTTGAATTTCTTTTTGGCCTTGAAAGTCTCTTTGCCTTCACGCTTCCTTTTGTTGTTGTTTGGCCTTTGTTCTACCACATTTGCCTTTGCTTCAATGAAGTTTTTCCCACTCTTTTTCTCAGATCCTCGATTGTCCTCTTCTATCCTAAGTCGCACAATCAGTTCTTCAAGATTCATCTCTTTGCGCTTATGCTTCAGATAATTCTTGAAGTCTTTCCATGATGGTGGAAGTTTCTCAATCATTGCTGCAACTTGGAATGAGTCACTTAATGACATTCCTTCAGAATGAATGTCATGTAGAATTACCTGTAATTCTTGACACTGAGTGATAACTGCTTTAGAATCTACCATTTTATAATCAAGAAATCTGCCGACTATGAATTTCTTCATGCCAGCATCTTCAGTTTTATATTTCTTGTCTAAAGATTTCCACAGTTCTTTTACAGTTTGAATTGTACAATACACATTATACAAAGTATTATCTAATCCATTCATGACATAATTTTCAGAAAGAAAATCAGCATGTTTCCATGCATCATCGTAGCCCACCTTTTCCTTGTCAATTTCTCCTTCAACAAGAGTAGATGATCCTCTTGTAGAAACCTTGCCAAGTTCAATGTGGTGAGATAAAAGAGCATTTTTGTTGCTAACGCTTGAAATCGGGCCCATTGAACTTTTCGTGCTTTTCTCCACGAGACATACTCACTTAAGGAGAATGGTGCTAGTAGATGCCATTTTCATTTATACAATAAGATAATTATTAATAAATGAAATAAATTTCATTGATTAAAAAATTTAATGTAATTCAAACAATAAATTTGTTTACGTAATTCAAACACCAAATTTAATTTGTAATTTACATTTACAAATTCATTAACAACTTTAGTTTACAAATTTTAATTTACAAGTGTGTGTTTAACAAATTTGCATTCTTTAGTTGGACAAGTTTTTGTTAAATTCCAACACAATGATTATTACACAATAATAACTTAGGATAATAACAGAATTACAGAATGTTAACATGCAATCAATTTGTTGACATGAAATTTATATATTATAACATAATCTACAAAACAGTTAACATGTAATATAAATTATTATATTAACATGCAAACAAAAATAGAATATATAAATCAACTAACACGTAATATATGTAATATTTCCGTAATATATATAATCACAGAATACTTTATATTAACATGTATTAACATGCAATAAAATTCCAAAATATGCAAAGACAGTATATTTATATTCTATTAAACTATTAAATTTACAGTTTGTTATATATTCAAAAAATCTATTTTTTGTTCATATAAACAAACAATATTAAATAATACCACAATTATGGAATGAGTAAATTTGCTTTAAGATTGTTATCTGTAATTCTTAGTATTATTTATATATATATATATATATATATATAAATATAATAAAACAGAACATAATTATATATATATATATATATATATAACACAGAAAATATTAATAAATAAATCCGAGTCCTTTGAATTCACAAAGTCTTCTTAAAGCAAATTTATTCCCTCACAGGTGCTAAGGATTAATTGAATAATTGCTTCCCAAGATAAAACGGATTTCAAGTTCTTAATTAGAAGCACTTCAAAATTAAGAACACATTGAACCAATTTTATGTTATGTACCGAACTTTATAAATGATGCATGAATATACTTACAAACAGAAACGAGGAAACTATTGTAGCAGAACGGAATGGAAAAATATTGAAGTGCGAAGCGGAGCAGAAAGTCTCGCAGAATCCGGGGAACGGAAATATTTTTCGTGAATCTGGAAAGTTTATGTAGAACGGAATTTTGCAGAACGGGAGGAAAAAAATAACATACTGTTTTTAGGCGCCCAAATAGATTAATTTATAGCCTAAGTTGACAGTTTATTACCGTTGGCACCATCAAAACTACGTAGTATTGATAATAACTTAAACAAAATTTGTTAAATTATTAAACATATTTTGTCCAAAAAGTTATATATCATGACCCGACCTGCCTAATCGGACGGACAGCAGCGTGTGTGAGATTGAACCATGCCTTGGCTAGGTCCTCTCCCTTTCACAAAAATGGGGTGCCCCTTCGGCCCTTCCCATTAAGCAAACATCCCATATATAAAGACTTCAATTTTCCCTCTAATGCCCTATGTGAGACTTTTGCAACTTTTAACAATTAAGTAGGTGACTTTGGAGTCAATTTTCTCATTCAATTCTTAATGGATTTGAACACATAAATATACCAAAAATACTCCTCATGGGTTTAACACATTGGTGCAAAGATCCAACATTTCCGGAATGTGGGTCCCTCATTAAATTGAGCCTAAAAAATTCTCTAATATTTAATATTTCAAATCTCATTTCCAACAGTCATGCACAAAGGAAAGTTCTAGTCGTGTAAGAAGTATGCACTGTAGTGCCCCCAACAAATTGTCAATACGTGGTTGTATCAAGGAACAGCGGACCATTGAATTTTGTCAAGGAAGTTGAAGGAGACAATGGCGTTGTAACGAAATTGGAATTTTGCATACCAGCCTTGACCAAAAGATCATCAATGTAGAATTGCACTGAACTTCTAAGTTCTAAGCCAAGAAAAAAAATTCAAGGGACCCAAATCCTTTAATGCAAATTCCTGACTTAGGGATTAAATCAAGCTGTTAATGGTGGAAGTATTCGAACCAGTGATAAATACTTGTAGTGTCCTTTATATATTGGTTCTTATCTACATATGGTAGGCTTATCATATTGTTGTAAATAATGTTCATATGTAGGATATATAGTATGTAACTAATGTTCAAATTTAGGCTTATCAGATTGTTTTAAGGGTATATATTGTCCCTAATTTTTTTTCTTAGTCATCACGCACTAACTACATGCTTACATTTTTTGTGCTTCCAAATAAATTTAGGTTGAAATTACCCAAAATATAATGATTAATTATTTCAGGTCGGTGGTCAAAATATTTAATTTATTAAAATTTGAAGATATTAAGATTTAATGTCTTAAAATTAAAATATTAAAGATTAAAAGTTGTAAAAAGTGAAGAAAAGTTAAGATTTGAAAAATACATTTAAGCCCAAAATAATCTTATTTTGTACGGCGAAGGACCAGAGTAGTAAAAATAAATAGCTCTATACTTTTGCGTAGAGATCAAGAGGCAAACAATGCAAAACAAAAGATTTAGAGATTCAATTTACAAATAAGATCCAAAGCAACCTTGTGATAACCCAGATTTTTGGGAATTATTAAAATAAAAATTTAAATAAATAAAATTCTTATTATGTTATAGAGGTGAAGCTATAAATTGAGTTTGAACGTGAAGTAAAGCAAAACACGAACTAAGAAGAATTTAGTTCCTACATAAACAAGCTTAAAGCAAGAATTCAACTAATATATCAAACAATAAAGGTAAGTCATGTATCCTTGCTAAATTTATGAAAATTGAAGTAGATAATATCTGTTATTGCTGTGATTGGTTGTGGGAGTTTGGATTACGGAACCATGAAGTGTTCAAAAGATACAAGGAAGAATATATAAGGAGATGGCATGTTAATGTGTTTAGATTTTATGAAAACTAAGCTTTTGAAACTGTGCATGCTATGTGTTTGCTAAAATACCTCAATGAGGTTATCTTGCTAAAATATGAGAAATTACTTGGTTTCTCTGCAAATCATTGAGGATATGTAAGTTATATATTAACTCAAGTAGTATGGGTAATTGAAATTAAGTTCAAAATGGTTTTGAAGAATTTCTTACAAACTAGTGAAAACTAAAAATTTTGTTATACGTAGATTTTCGAGCTCTTCCTTTTAAACCATAAAAATGTTTATAAAGACCCAACGTTGGTGTAATTGGTACCATGTAGTGTGGCCTAGAAGTGTGAACAAGTTTTAAGTTCTTTGAGATTGCGATGTGGAAGATATGCTATTGAGAAGGTAGCTTGAGAAGCAAAAGAAATTTGCAGAAACAGAACCCTTGCTTATCTTATGCCCAATTTAGACTGGTTCAGCCTTGCCCTGATCTCTATTCTCTAAGTTCACCATTTAGGTAACCTTTGATATTTAAAGGATAGCTTACAGGTTCTACACACGGAAGGAGGGAGGGGAAAGTATGAACCACTTGTCACTTCAATATGGTTTTGGTAGGTGATTGTGGAGATTACTTCTGGGGAAATGGATATAGGGTAAGGGAAGTAGGAAACTTTGGGAGGCAGTAAAATTGGTGGGTGTCTGATGGTGTCAAAAATCCATTCTATGAATGTTAGCAGCTTGATGATGTATATTTGGGTTCCATATGTATGTTTTACTATTTCTGGACCGGCAATTGTTTCTTATCTTTGATAGTTTGGTGGCTCTTATGGGGATATTGCTCACCTGTAGATACATAGGATAGCATTGTAAGTTTTTTTAGACTTGCATGCCTCTCCTTTTCTGTTAACAATGTGCTTAATTAGCCATTTCACCATAACATGGATATACAATATATTCAGTAATAGATAGTGTAGCTTAACAAGAAGGCCATATATTATTTTAATGTAAGACATAATTACATAGCATGTACCCCAGATGACAATACATACTATCTAAGCTAGAATGGGGCATTCTTTAATGAATATATTTCATTGTCATTATATAGTGTCTCAATTGTCAAATGTGACAATTTGGGCACATTTAAATTTTTTCCGGGGATCATAAAAAAAATTAAAAAGAAAAAGAAAAAGAAAACAAATTGTCGCACTATGTATATTTGATTAAATTCCTCTTAGAATTTTCAAGTATAAACAGGAAGAATTAAGCAAGTTGATTAACAAAGAAGTTTATATATATAAATTCTGAGGTAACTCTAGTAGGTTGGGCATCTTATACTAAGATTAAGAGTGGTTTTGAAATGAAAGAAGTAAATAATGTTTGGTTGAAAGTCCGTGCGACTAGGCAAATTCCAGACTTTGTAAACATGATTTAAATTGGTCTTTCGGGTTGGTTTATATTTTAAAAAAATATTATGATATACTCCCTCCTATCCTAAATAAATGACGTTTTAGAGAGTTTAATTTTATTCTATATTAGTGTCGTTTTGGAATTTCTATGCAATATTGCACTATTTTTTTCTAATTTACCCCTCAATTTAATATGCTTAGTAAATGCAATTCCCATGAACCATTTTACCACATATACAACCAAAGTTCCAATAACCCATTAATTGTCTTCATCTTTGACCATTACCTTTTTTATTCATTTAAATACGTTGTTGTAGATGAGGAAGGAACGTTGAAGGGAATGTAATAATGGGGAGAATAATGGAGATAATTAAAAGGGAATAACTATGCAGAGAATGAGAAGAGAAAATTGTGGAGAGAGAAATAATTAATTAGGAATATAAAAAGATATTTTGTGTTATTTTTTAATAAATGTGTTTAACTCTAAAACGTCATTTAATCTGAATAGGAGGGATTACCTTTTATAACATCCTAAAGTTTGGTTCCAATTGGATATGTGATTTGTAAACTAGAAATTTGTAAAGTGGGTAGGATGGCCTCGGTTTTGCAACAGTTTAATAGAGCAGCAACGCAGGCAACAACAGCAGCAGGCGCGTGTGCGCGTGTGCACGCTGCCGGCTGCGCTGCATTGCAGTGCTCAATGGTGTTTATTTGGTCCTTTTGTCGTTATCACATGGCAATCATGTTATCTATTTATATTATATTCGGATTCACTAATTCCTTTTTAGTAATACAACGATTGAAAATTATTTTAATTTTAAGCTATCTTAGAATTTAGATCTCATTAGCATGATCATCATCATGATTCTAAAAGCATTGCTTAAAACTATGAGTTTATCAGATATTAATAAAAACAACATTATGTAGATAAATAATTGTCTATAAATAATTTTTTTATTAATAAATAAATAAGATTGTTATAAAGTATATATGTTTTATCATCTTGCATGATTGACTTGTATGCATATTACTTTCAAAAAGGTCAATGGACCGTAAGGCAAATTAAAATCAGAGAAAAAAAAATCCTTTAACTGGACAAAATCAACCACCAAAGTAAAAGCAACTAATAAATACATAATTCCTACGTAGAACCCCAAGCTAATTCAAATAAATAGAAAATTTTTACATAGTTGAACTCTACAAATAATTTTAGTCTAACTAAAAAAATCATATAAAAATTTTAAATAGAAAAAAAGAGAAAAAGTGCATGCATGTACCTGCGTAATTGAGGCAAAAGAGTTGGGCTTAGGCTTTGGCATAATAGCTTGTTGGAAGAATTCACATTTTGATTTGATGTTTAAAGTAAATGCTCATGATTATATGTAAAGTCCTTCAAGGAATATATGTACAAAGACTTAGTGATATATCAAATTTGTTAGGTTGATCTTAGCTTTTAATGTTCATCATTCTATAGACGAATGTATAGATAAAGAGATCAAAGATGTTAGGTTGATCTATGACTTAAATAGTATAGATAGGCTTCAACAAGAATCGTAGTCTATCGAGCTAATCAACAGAATGCAGAAGACAAGGCAGGATTGTAGAGCTTAGAAGATCGTAGTGTATCCGCCTTGAAGGACCTCTCCAGAAATCGTAGAGTGGTCCAGACATTTGTCTAAGCTAACTCAGAGATCGTAGTGTGCTTTCGGAAACGTAGAGCCTGCAAGACAAATAAGTGAAGATTATAGTGTGCAAAGATCGTAGTGTGCAAATCTTTGAGAGAGATCGTAGTGTTCTCTTCAGACCAAGCACCAATGTGATAAGACACCACGATATGGATCGTAGAGTATCATCGCCCAGGTCGGAAGCATCGAGCCCTACTTTTGTTTAAAGACAAATTCCAACAAAAGTGGAATGGGTTTGAAACGTTGAAGTCCTCTCCAGTCCCAACGGTACAAAAGATATCCTTAGTATTCAACAAAAGGAACGTATTCAAGAAGCTAAGGAAAGGACCATAGGACAGAGAAAAAAACACCTTTTCAGGTGTTAGGTGAGAAAGCAGTCTATTGTGTCAGTGGGCCAGAATGCAATTCAGAAGGTGTGCAGAAAAGTCTCCATCAAAGTTCAGAAGTGTCAAACGCATTTAATGCTTCAACAAATGGCTTCAACGGATAGATTTCAAGGATCACATATATGCAGAACACATGCAGATGAGAGATTAAGAAAGCATTGAACAAAAACGCACAAGAACATTCAACGCTCAACTCTACGATTTGAGAAAAAGAGGAAGCTTGCTCAGCTACTCAGTTCTTTCAAACAAGTGTCTAACTGCAACTGAGTAGCATCAATCACGAACTCAACATCTACCAATCAACTGAAGTAAGAGTTCCAAGTTAGAAGGACTTGAAGAGTTCTAAGTGAACTGTGAAGAACCAAGTCTACTGGACTTGAAGAGTTCAAGAGTGAACTAAGAAGTGCCTAGACTGCTGGTCTAGAAGGAATCTGTGAGATTCAGAAAGTGTAAAAGACATCCTTAGTGGATTTCCTACTCGAGGAGTAGAAGAGTGGATTAGGAGCTTTAAGTGCTCTGGACCACTTAAAACTGTTGTGTCTATTATATTTGTGCTATAACTGCTATAACTGTCATAATTGCCTCACTCTCATTAATTCAAGATATCTAAAAGGAGATTAAACAAATACTTATTCCGTTGTGTTTTAATCACTATCAAAACTAATTAAAACGAAAAGATTTTAAATATTTATTCAACCCCTCCTTCTAGATAACTATTGTGCCTCCGGAAACTAACAATTGGTATTAAAGCAGGTTCTATAATATAGCCTTCAAATCTTGAGTAGATCCAATGGCACACTTACCAAGTGAATCAAAGACTGGAGGAGACAGGAAGCCACCTATGTGCAACAAAGATAAATTTGCTAACCGGAAGGTTAGGATGCAAGCTTACATGGATTCAATAGATGAAGATCTATTTAAAACTGTTCAGAATGGGCCCTATGTTCCTACAAAGCTTGCACCAACTACAGACGACCCAAACAGAATACAGATCAAGGTCAAAGGAGAATGGATGAAAAGCGAGAAGAGAGGCATCATTTCGACAAAAAGGCCAAGAACATCTTATTTCAATCCTTAGAAGACGATCTGTTTGAAAACGTGGTCAACAGAAAAATAGCAAAGGAGGTTTGGGAAGCATTACTCATCATGCATGAAGGAATAGAAGAAGTCAGAGAAAACAAACAATCTCTCTTGACTCAGCAATATGAGATGTTTGCTCACGTTCAAGGAGAAAACGTCACTGCCACCTACGAGAGATTTAATGTTCTGATCAACTCTCTACGAGTCTATAGAAAGATCTATCCAAACAAAGATCTGATAATAAAGTTCATGAGAGCCTTACCAAGCAAGTGGGATGCCAAAACCACTGCCATTAGAGAATCAAAGAATCTACATGAAATGACTGTTCAATAGTTATATGACAACCTTCTCACATACGAACTGGAGCTGACTCAACGAGCAGAAACCTTGTCTGAAAGAAGAAAGAAGGATAAAGGTGTTACTCTCAAAGTAACTGAAAACACCTCCAAAGTCAACACTGAAGTTGATTCTGACTACGATGAAGATGATGATGAGGACTTTGCAATGCTGGTGAAAAGACTAAGAAGGTTCATGCGACAAGGCAAAACCAGCAAGCCAAAGAAAGTCAGCAACTACAGCAACTAGGAGCAAATGAATGAACTATGCTACAATTGCAAGAAACCTAACCACTTCATTGCTAACTACAACAAACCTCTCAAAGAAGAACTCAAGAAGAAATCACATTCAATGAAGGAATACAAAGGCAACAAGAGGCCTCAGAAGAAAGACAAAGGCCTTGTAGCTGGAGGATCGTGGAGTGACTCAGACAATGACTCAACTCCAGAATCTGGAGATGATGAAGATCCTCAAATGGCAAACTTTTCTTGATGGCTAATAATGTAAGGGACAAACAGAACTCCAACATACATGAAGTAAGTATCGATGAGGTATTTGACTTCAACTCTCCTGATGTAGATATTGATGACTTAAGAACTGCACTGCATGGTATAACATCTGATCTGCATCAATACATAAAGTGGTTTAGAGTTCTGTCTAAGGACTATTCACTTCTTCAAAAGGAGAAAAAAAAGTTCAAGAAGAACTGGAAACAACCCTTCTCAGTACTGATTCTCTCTCCAAGTTTGAAGCTGAGAATAAGCTCTTGAGACAAACAAATGAGCTCAATGCAAAAAGAGAGTCAAGTCTAACCTCTAAAATTGAGGATCTAGAAAAGACAATCTGTACATGGAATAAATCCTCTTCATCTATGGACTCCCTAATCTCTAACTAGAGAAGTGTCTCTGATAGAATAGGGTTAAGCTTTGGGGAATCTACCTTAGAGCCATGTGTGGAAAAAGTAAAGGAAATTAGCACTAGTAATGCCTCAAGTTTTAGTAGAGCCATTATATTTATGAAATCCTCACGGAAGGATGAGCTGTCAAACCACGATCTCTCGATTCAATACATATTCCTAGGGAAAAGGGATCTCATGCCGGTCTGGGTTTCAGAAAAGAGAAGAGTAACCCAGCCACTACTCACCAACCTCAAAGGATCGTAGAGTCTAGTAAGATCAGCTCCACGATCCAACTGGGAAGGTACAGTAGAGGTAAGGTATACTCCTCACAAATCATGAAACACAAGAACACATGGAAGAAGGAATACCAGCTTAACAGTAGGATGACCAATAACCCACAAAAGTCCAAATGGAGGAAGAATTTTCACACACATATGTACATGCATCATATTAGATGTTTTTGTGTGCTACAAAGTTAGCCCACAAGGTCAGAAATGTCATTATAATTCCATGCATATGAGACCCAAAATCCAGCAGGTTTGGGTCCCCAAGGACACTAACAAAGTAGGACCCATACAAGTATGGGTACCAAAATGAAGGTTTAATGTTACTACAGGAAAAGAGCTCCATGATCACAACTTGGTCTTCAGAAATAAGATGGATGAAGATGGAGTAATAACCAGGAATAAGGCAAGACTAGTGCCCAAGGGCTACTCTCAGGAAGAAGGCATTGACTACGATGAGACATTTGCACCTGTTGGACTAGAAGCCATCGAGAATATTCCTTGCCTTTGTTGCTCACATGAAATTCAAGGTCTTTCGGATGGATGTCAAAAGTGCATTCTTGAATGGTGAACTTCAAAGAAGAAGTCTATGTAGAGCAACCTCCAGGTTTCATCAATCCATCTCTTTCTAATTATGTCTTTAGATTAGACAAAGCCTTATATGGTCTTAAACAAGCACCTAGAGCATGGTATGAAACACTAACTAACTTTTTTATTGAAAATGGGTTCACTAGAGGTAGAGTAGATACCACACTATTTCTTAGAAAGCATAAAGATAAAGTCTTACCAGTTCAAATATACGTTGGTGACATTATTTTTGGATCTACTGATGAAAAGTTATACAAGAGATTCTCCAAGCTTATGCAGAGCATGTTTGAAATGAACATGACGGGTGAGCTAAATTTCTTCCTTGGACTGCAAGTAAAGATGAAGGAATCTTCATAAACCAAGCCAAGTACATTAAAGACTTACTTAAGAAGTATGGCATGGAATCAGCCTCTCCCATGAAAACCTCAATTGCTCCTGCAACCAAACTTGATAAGGATGAAAAAGGTAAAAGTATTGATATAACTCAATACAGAGGTATGATATGCTCTCTTTTATACCTATCTGCCAGTAGACCAGATATAATATTTGCAACATGCATTTATGCTAGATTTCAGGCTAATCCTAAAGAATCTCATTTAACTGTTGTAAAGAGGATTTTCAAGTATCTCAAAGGTACACCTCACTTGGGGCTTTGGTATCCCAAGGAGTCCTCATTTGAACTAACAGGATACACAGATGCTGATTTTCCAGGCTGCAAAATAGATAAAAAGAGTACCAGTGGCACCTGTCAATTGCTAGGAAACAGACTTTTGTCCTGGTTTAGCAAGAAGCAAAATTCAATATCTACTTCAACCGGCAGGTTGAATACATTGCTCTCTTGGTAGGCTTTGTGCTTTCGAGATCCTATGGATGAAAAATCAGCTAGCAGACTATGGGTTTGAATTCAAATCCATACCTATTCACTGTGATAACACAAGTGCAATTGCAATAACTCATAATCCTGTCATGCATTCTAGGACTAAGCATATAGAAATAAGGTATCACTTCATTAGGGATCATGTGAAAAATGGAACTATATCTTTACAATATATCCCTATTGAAAACCAACTTGTTGATGTCTTTACAAAACCTCTAGATAAATCCAGATTTAACAAGTTAATAAGTGAGCTAGGCATGCTTAAATTACAACCATGAAAAATATGCTCTAGTTTGTGCTAACTATACAGATTTAAAAGGCTATGCTCAAAATCATAAACATGTTCAAAGGAAGTCCACGATCGTAGAGCTAAAGTGTCATAAAATAAAACGATCGCAATGCAGACTCAACGATCGTGGTGCTGACTCAATGATAGCAGAGTCCCATCAACAAAACAAAGGAGCATCCTGTGATGACAAAGTTCAAAACAAAGCAATTTCTCTGACAAGCACCTCAGGAACAAACCTAACCCTTGATTCACTCTATGAGGTTGGACCTTCCTGAGTTACCTTGAACCAAGAAGAATGCTAAGTCAAAATTTCATCATAAGGACACGGTCAGACTCGACGATTACAGTTCAGACTCGACGATTGCTGAACACACTCGACGAAAGAAGAACAGACTCGACGATTGTAGTTCAGACTCGACGATTGCTGAACAGACTCGATGAACGCAGAACATACTCGACGATTACGAGGACCATCTCAACGATCGTAGTCCTTGCTAAGGACACATTAGCTCAAAAAAAGTTAAAGGCAATTCAGTACAATCCTCCTCAGTCAGTTTCGTAGAGCCAAACAGATTTCGACACCTGTCCCACTAAGAGAAATGAAGAGAGGGAAGTTACAAGTACAAATTAAAATCGCCTTTTTAAAATCAGAAGTACAAAGAGATTATCTCTCTCATTCTCTCTCAAGCCAAAAACCCTAAGTCTCAAGAAAGCTCAGACAGTCATACTCCCTGCAAAGAAATCAATGACGGCTTCCAACGTCATCTCTCAGCTCTGAGACTACGCTTTGATGAGTTCAAAGCAATTTGAACCCAAGTTTCACAAAAACTCATCACTATTAAAGAAATTTGGTCTCAAGAGGGTGCAGGTACAAACACATTGATCTACCCTAAGCTAGTGAAAGAATTCTACAGAAATGACGTGTTTGAAAACGACGCCATCACTACGAAAGTCAGGGACGTGGAAATCAGGCTAAAGGTTGAGGACATCAACCTAGCCCTAGGTTTCAAATCCGAAGGGTATTCATCCATACATGGCATAGACTTCCATGAGGGATTTAAAAGGATGCATCACAAGAAATCCCCCTCTGTCAAAGGATACAAGAAGAGAGAGTTTCCTCAGAGGTACGAATTTTTGGCTGACATTGTTGGAAAATGTATATGTTGTAAGAGTTCTGGTCACGATTCTGTAAATAAGGTGCAACTCAAGCTCATGACTGCTATATGTTTTGGAATACAACTTACCTATGGAGCTCTATTGCTTGAATGGATTGGAAAGTGGATCACCAGCTCAAAGAAGACAAAGAGCTCTTAAAAGATGCTCTACTGGCGATTTATAAGAATCATCCTACGGTCTGCTCTGGGTGACAAAATTGGGGATGATGAAGGAGAATCCATCAATCCAAACAGACGAATGACCTAACAACTATTCGAGAAGTGGAAAAGGAATCCAGCAGAAAAATGTGTATCGATATCCGAGTCCGATGGTAGGGCTAACGATGAAAGAAGGCGAGGATTCGAGGGGAATATGTCAGTTGTTAAGGAGACTGAAGAAGAAGAAAAAGAAGAAGCTAACGAGGAAGAACCCACTGCCCTGGTCAGAAAAAGCAAGGGCAAAAGAAAGCTAAAGGCGATAATAATTGAAGAGCCCCAGGGATCAACTACTGCTAAACCTGTAGAGTCTTCTGACATTGAGACTCTAAGGATCCTAAGAAGAAAACAACAGCAAGCTGAGGCAGAAGAAGATAGAGCTACCATATCACAGCTGCTGAAGAAGAACAAAATTAGTCACAAATCCAAGAGGCCATCTATCTCTTCGATCGTAGAGTCTCTACTGATCGTAGAGAGACAGCCCAACACCGAAGTCATTTCTTTGCATCGGATGTTACGGCCGATCAATGAGACAAAGTGAAGCTCAAAAAAGTCCTGAGGCTGTGGCTTAGCCTAGAAAACCAAGACAAAAATTGGTTAAGAAGTACATCCTTGTCAATAAAGTAGTACTTAAAAAGGAAGACAAAGAGTTGGCTGCTGAAAAGGAACTGTCCAAAGAAAGCCAAAAGGATAAAGCTCCAGCTGAGGGGGAGATGCCTGAAGCTCTCATCCTAGAAGATGCTCCAGGTGAGGGGGAGCCACTAATCCTGCAAGAGGATGATCATGTTGAGGGGGAGGCTCATGATGTCCCCATGACTGTAGAAGAAGTTCCTGCAGAAGATAAGGGAGAACCAGAGCAAGAACATCATGAAGCCATTGATATAATGGAATCCTCAAACAAAAATAGAGACGAGGATGAAGGTGATGAGGTGGAGATCATAGCTGTGGGCATTAATGGTAGAGATCATAGCTGTGGGCATTAATGGGTACAAAAAATCTAACTACGAGCAACTTTTTTCCTATCTACCCATGACGCCTTTCAATAAAGCTCAAATTCTAAACTCCTGGAATCATATGTTTTGGAGCTTCAAAGAATATCCAGACATCTCTGTGCTAGCTCATAGATTCCCAAGAAGTTTTAACTGTGCCAAGAAGTTACTCACAAATAACTTCTCTTCAAAGAATAAACATGAGGTACTGTCTATACCAACCCTCTTCAGAAATAATCACTTTCCATCATCTTCATTCAGTCAATTCTATGAATTCCCACGATGGTTGGAAGTGATTCTACATCCACTAAATCAATTCCCAGTTGTAGAATCCCAAAATTATGTACCTGATAAACCAAGACCAACTTTATACTGCTCCCACCTCCCATCATCTCTACGATTACAGACTCTAACCCCATTATAGAGTCCCAAGCCTAAATCGTAGAGCCACCTACTTCACACACCCAAACACAGGCCCCTCCATCCGATATTCCCTCCTCATCCAGGAACGAATACTTCAACCTTGATCTTGCCCTCTACTCATTGCAAGATCAATTTAAGAGCACACCACCTCCTTCACAAATTCCCCATCTTAATGAACTTCTGTTAGAGCTGCCCACCAAAGCTGATTTGTCAGCCATGTTCAAGAAAGTCATCAAGGAACTCGATAAGAGTCTTGAAGAACACACTGAGCTCATTCAGATGAGATTAACAACAATGATCAATGCTGCAAATAATCTCCCAAGCTCCCTAATCTCTACGCTCACTAAGAAACTTAAAGAGCTCATCAAGGAAATGATTCAGAGCATAAAGGACAGGGATGACATTCACTTTCTAGCAGCTAAAAGACACAGAGATGTTGTTCTTGTTTTGCAGTCCACTCAGGAAGCTCAGAATAAATTGATGATGGAGAACTTCCTCAATCTTTAAACTGCCGTAAAAGAGTTCCAACAATTTTACGTCAGCCAAGGACAGCAGACTAACAATATACTAGCTGTTCTTCAACAACGGGAAGCTCAATCTAATGCGCTGATCTAAGAAAATCGAGAGGACATTGCTCAAACTCAGAGTCAACTCAACGAGCTTGTCCAAGGAGTGACTCGCCTCTCAGAAGACATTCGAATCCTTGATGCTGACATAAAGGGGGAGAATAAAGGAAAAGGAGTTCAAGGCAGAATTCAAGGCAGGGGCAGAGGTCAATTTATAACTCAAGCTTCAAGGAATCTTCCTGCAAGGAAATTCCACCAACAGACTCCACGATCCAGCCATCAGACTCAACGATCTGATACTCAACGATCAGATCAGCATGAAGTGTTAATGGCTCAACCATTAAGAAGTCAAAGGCCCTCTCCCAGCTCTCCTCAGGTGACAACAACTGGTCTAAGAATGCCAATAGGAGATCCTGCATTCATGAACAGACATGATCATAGTGAAAGACTCAGTCAAAGCGAGCTAGAAGAAATAGCTCGAAGAAATGAAGCTAGCAGGAGAAGAAGAGCTGAGGAATATGCAAATCCTCTGAGAAGCAAAAGGCCAAAGAAATAGAGATAAGGTGAAACATAAATTTTTATTGATGTAAAGCTTAACTGTAATATCTATTCTTCAAACATCAATAAATTCATTCTTATTCTCTAGAAATTTTAGCTGCTCACTGAAATATTAAGTCATGTTTACTTTCCTGAAAATGCATCTAGAACTTGATAATCATAACAACAAATCTCCTTGGTTATGTCAACATCAAATAGGGGGAAATTGTTGGAAGAATGCACATTTTGATTTGATGTTTAAAGTAAATGTTCATGATTATATGTAAAGTCTTTCAAGGAATATATGTACAAGGACTTAGTGATAGATCAAATTTGTTAGGTTGATCTTAGCTTTTAATGTTCATCATTCTATAGACGAATGTATAGAAAAAGAGATCAAAGATGTTAGGTTGATCTATGACTTAAATAGTATAGATAGGCTTCAACAAGAATCGTAGTCTATCGAGCTGATCAACAGAATGCAGAAGACAAGGCAGGATTGTAGAGCTTAGAAGATCGTAGTGTATCCGCCTTGATGGACCTCTCCAGAAATCGTAGAGTGGTCCAGACATTTGTCTAAGCTAACTCAGAGATCGTAGTGTGCTTTCGGAAACGTAGAGCCTGCAAGACAAATAAGTGAAGATTATAGTGTGCAAAGATCGTAGTGTGCAAATCTTTGAGAGAGATCGTAGTGTTCTCTTCAGACCAAGCACCAATGTAATAAGACACCACGATATGGATCGTAGAGTATCATCTGCCTTGTGTCAGAAGCATCGAGCCCTACTTTTGTTTAAAGACAAATTCCAACAAAAGTGGAATGGGTTTGAAACGTTGAAGTCCTCTCCAGTCCCAACGGTACAAAAGATATCCTTAGTATTCAAAAAAAGGAACGTATTCAAGAAGCTAAAGAAAAGACCATATGACAGATAAAAAACACCTTTTCAGGTGTTAGGTGAGAAATCAGTCTGCTATGTCAGTGGGCCAGAATGCAATTCAGAAGGTGTGCAGAAAAGTATCCATCAAAGTTCAGAAATGTCAAACGCATTTAATGCTTCAACAAATGACTTCAATGGATAGATTTCAAGGATCACTTATATGCAGAACACATGCAGATGAGAGATTAAGCAAGCATTGAACAAAAAGCGCACAAGAACATTCAACGCTCAACTCTACGATCTGAGAAAAAGAGGAAGCTTGCTCAGCTACTCAGTTCTTTCGAACAAGTGCCTAACTGCAACTGAGTAGCATTAATCTCGAACTCAACATCTACCAATCAACTAAAGTAAGAGTTCCAAGTCAAAAGGACTTGAAGAGTTCTAAGTGGAACTCAACATCTACCAATCAACTGAAGTAAGAGTTTCAAGTCAGAAGGACTTGAAGAGTTCTAAGTGAACTGTGAAGAACCAAGTCTGCTGGACTTAAAGAGTTCAAGGGTGATCTAAGAAGTGCCTAGACTGCTGGTCTAAAAGGAATATGTGAGATTCAGAAAGTGTAAAAGTCATCCTTAGTGGATTTCCTACTCGAGGAGTAGAAGAGTGGATTAGGAGCTTTAAGTGCTCTGAACCACTTAAAATTGCTGTGTCTATTATATTTGTGCTATAACTGCTATAACTGTCATAACTGCCTCACTCTCATTAATTCAAGATATCTAAAAGGAAATTAAACAAATACTTATTCCGCTGTGTTTTAATCACTATCAAAATGAATTAAAACGAAAAGATTTTAAATATCTATTCAATCCCCCCCCCCCCTTCTAGATAACTATTGTGCCTCCCAGAACTAACATAGCTCATGTCATATCTTGTTATTATCATTTATAAGAAAGAGATGTTATGGGGATAATACTAAATAAATAAATATATGATCTAAATTTATCCCCAGGTCTTCCCCTCCTTCACTTTTAATTGTATATAATATAAGAAAAAGGATGTTCCTTTCCCCTCTTAAAAACCTCCAACCCCCTTTTTCATTTTCCTTTCTTGTTCCAAATGAAGGTTAAGTACCATAATATGCAATCTACTCAAAATCAACTCCTATTAAACAAATGCTACTTCTAACAATTACTGAGGCTAATTAACAATTAATTAGAAATCTATCAAACCCAAGGATGAATTTTTATATATAGCTACTTCTAACAACTACTGAAATTAATTAATAATTAATTAGAAATCCATTACATCAAATGATGAATTTTGATATATAGCTAAAATTTAAGAAAACCTTTGAAAGAACTCATTACTTATCATGAATTAGCAACACCTCTTTGGAACAACTAAATGTTGTATTTTTTGTTAAATAATATTACAAAGTTAAATAAAATATACATATTATTTTATGAAGATTTATAACTGTTAAGTATAAATTAATTGCTTATTAATTTTATATTAGCGTTGCATTATTATATTACCGTTGCATTAATATATTATCGTTGCTACATATTAAAGAGATATTATCGTTCATGTAATGTTACCGTTGGAATTTGTTTCTATAAAAAAGGCTGAGCTTTGTTAGTCTACTCACTTTTTACTGGAACATATTTGTCTATATATATATAGAAGTTGTTCCCGGGTCATTCAACTATTTAAAGTGTTGGCTAGTTGGGTGAAGACCTATTGAATCCTGGAGTAGGATTTCGTCAGTGACCTTAGCACCGAGAAAAGTTCTCTGAGGGACAAAATTTCTACTTAAGGATAGTGCACTGCACGCCTCTGCTCAACAAAATTCATGCCTAACAGAGCTTAATGCTGCTTCAAGGGACAGGGAAGCCATTGCTTGCAGTATGTTTTGCTGCTGCAGAGCTTCGAACCTGAGACAAAGCTAAGAGCTACTTCCAACTTTTAAAACTCGAGCTCTTGAGCCATTGAAAGCCATCGAGCTCATCGAGCTAATGAGCTACGAGCTAAGGAGCTCTTGAAAGCTAATGAGCTAACCTCCCAGGGGAGGAAGAGCGCAATTTCGGAGGGGAAAGCGTTCAAATTTTACGCTGCATGAAGCCAACTATTGTTTGCACGGTACTTGCGTTTTGCGACCCAACTATTTTCTCCGAGGAAATAGAATAAGGGAAGAGCATATGTTTGGTAAAGAGAATAATCTTCTCCTTTGAGTTTGAGAATAATCCAAAATGGAAAGTGTTCAATTGGAACATGAAAACGTGACTAAATTGGTCCTAGTGAAAAGTGTGGATTTTCAAGAACGGGAATCTTATGATATGTTGGGAATCTTTTATGCTACTCATCCACGTTTGAAACGCATCTTAATGCCTGAAAGTATGTATTTTACAAATTATCCCAAACCCGAGTTATTAATTTATATAAGTTAAGATCTGTTCTTGAATATCATGGAACTTCTTTTTTTCTTAAGACTGCAATAAAGGATTCTTTTATTCCAAAGTTGAATCCTATATTTCATTCGTATTTTTCCAACAATCTTAAGTAGAAATTTAATACTTTTACAAGATCTTATTTACATGAATAATGTTTTATTTATTATTTATGTGAGGCGAGTTTTGTGAAACAAACAAATAAACATAATAAGTGAATCCACATTAACACGAGAGGACCAATATCTATATTTTACTAATTTGGCAAAATGAGAGTTCTTTAGTAGAGGTAATTATAAAAGCTCAACTTCGTCTGTCCCAAAATGAGAGTCCTTTATTAAAGGTTTGTTGGCAAAGATTTTTATTCATGCATATGATTAATTAATTGTTGTGAACAATTTTATGCAAGTATGGTACATAGTCCAAAAGATGAAACTGATCACTTGGTGTCTCGCAGAAAACTTTGTTGGTTGGTTAGGGAAAATTTCAAATTACTTAAAGTAGATTGTGACGTGTTTGGGCAATGGTAATCTCTATTTTTACTAGAGATTTTTGGCTTTATGTTCTTTAATCTACGTTTAGTGACTCTTTATTGTTGGGCTAAACTGAGAAGAAAGTTCAAAATTTCAATTCCCAATATGAATAGTCAAGTTTGAATACTCGTGTGTGTATAGTGTGTATAATGTGTATATAAAGTTACCTGTTGGTGAAAACTGAAAAAACACCTTTTGAGCTTTGGGAAAATCATTTACCTAATTTGAAATACCTTAAAGTGTGGGGGTGTCTTGCTAAGGTAATGTTAATCCTGTTAGGATTATGTATAATTCTTGTTTACAATTAAAAAAATATGAGGGACCTAGTGTATCTCAATCTGAGTATGCCCAAATCATAGGTTGTTTAATGTATCTTACTAATTACACAAGACCTGATATATCTTATGCAGTTAATAGACTTAGCAGATACACTCATAATCCTAATAAGGATCATTGGACTACTTTATGTAGAATACTCAAGTATCTGCAAGGTACTATTGAATTTGGTTTGTATTCATCGTTGTAATCCTTGATTCTTGAGGGCTATCTTGGACTTATTTGGATCTCTCATTCAGATGAAATCAAATCCACGAGTGGCTACATATTTACCTTAGGAAGAGGAGCAGTTTCTTGGAAGTCTTCTAAACAGACTTGTATAACTCGCTCTACTATGGAGTCTGAGTTTATTGCCTTAGAGAAGGCAGGTTCTGAAGCACAGTGGCTCAGAAATCTTTTGGGAAATATTCCTTTGTGGACGAGACCAGTTCCATCTATGTCTCTACATTGTGATTGCCAAGCTGCTATAGGCCGAGCTAAGAATAAGAGCTATAATGGAAAGAGTAGGCATATACGCCTAAGACACAATATTGTGAGACAGTTGTTATGTGACAGGATTATATCCCTTATTTTTGTTAGGTCAGAGTTAAATCTTGCAGATCCTCTGACAAAACCAATAAACAAGAGGCTAGTGAGCAATACATCATGGGGGATGGGACTACTGTCTATTACAAAAATCAACAGTGATGGTAACCCAACCTATATGAATGGTAATCCCAGTAAGTAGGTTCATATGGGTAACAACAAGTCATTGGTTGATTGGTTGAGACACTATCCATTTTATACATATTTGAGTTCGTCCCTATGGTGTAGGATAGTGTAATTCTAGAGTGTTAGAGGTTGAGTTATATACTCTTAATGTTTTCCATAGTCCTATTGGGTGATGTGTTTAACTGTAGAACACATTTGATGAAAACACCTATATGATTGTAGAGGTAGGCCGCCTCTTATGAAAACAAGACAAGTTTTCTAGAGCGCTCATGAATTCCAGGTATGGCGCAAGGCCAAAATGCGCCAAATCGCATATAGAACAACTTCTAATTAGAGTTTGTAGTGTGAGTAATATGATTACTGATTCATAATAAGGAAGAAGGTTCATAGAAATTTTCATTTCACCAAATTCCTGTGAATCAAGTCTTATTCACTCTATACATTGGTTCATAGTCCAAAAGACACCAGTGTTAATGCAATGCATTCTTATTTTTCTTACTCAATTTTTTTTATTTTTACTTTGTAATATGTGGGGGATTGTTGTATTTTTTGTTAAATAATATTACAAAGTTAAATAAAATATACATATTATTTTATGAAGATTTGTAACTGTTAAGTATAAATTAATTTCTTAATTGGGATATTAATTTTATATTTCCATTGCATTATTATATTACTGTTGCATTAATATATTACCGTTGCTACATATTAAAGAGATATTACCGTTCATGTAATGTTACCGTTGGAATTTCTTTCTATAAAAAAGGCTGAGCTTTGTTAGTCTACTCACTTTTTACTGGAACATATTTGTCTATATATATATATATATGATACAATTTTGAGTTTGAGTAAGAAAAATTAGAAGTTATTCCTGGGTCATTCAACTATTTCAAGTGCTGGTTAGTTGGGTGAAGACCTGTTGAATTCTGGAGTAGGATTTCGTCAGTGACCTTAGCACCGAGAAAAGTTCTCTGAGGGGCGAAATTTCTATTTAAGGCGATTACCAAGACATACGCCTCGCTTTCAACAAAATTTGTTTTAAATCGATAAGTTTAAATTCTGCCTTTCTTTTATTCCAAAGTTGAATCCTATATTTTATTCGTATTTTTCCAACACTCAATAGATAACATCTACATCAAATCAACTCCTTTTCACATTAAGAGTCTTTATAGCACTTCCTCAAAATTAATTACCAGTTCATCAGAACAGAGATTCTATTTATGGAGACACTTAGAAATTTTTTGTGAAGATTTGAAACTCAATTAAAAAAAGAAAATTAAACCTTGAACAACACTCATTTCTTTCTCAACATTGGCCTACAACTTTCTCTTCCATCTCTTTTTCAATATTTTTTTCATCTCATCCAATTCCTTCAACACAAACAAACACATTCATCAGATCATATACTTGATTAGGGATATTACATTAGAATCAACACTTAGGATTTCTTAATCGCATAAAATCAATTCTTATATATAAAGACACGATCAATAATGACGTAAACAATCTTTAATTGATTCAAAAAACTCGCTAAAAAAACCTTGAAGGGATATATATATATATATATATATATATATATATATATATATATATATATATATATATATATATATATATACCACTAACCAAGATTCACTTTTTTAACCATGCTCAATCTTGACTTTAATTTATTGAATTTAATCAACATATCACTTATTACTATATAATGCAGGATAAACAAAACAAAAAATTCGATAGAAGGGTTAATAATAAATCAAAACAACAAAGTAGTAATGAAAGTTAACTCATAAAGAACAAACTTTTTTATGAAAATGAAAATCATAAAATTGAATCTAAAGAACTTACAGAAAATATGAGTGCAACTCGTCGAAAAGAAAGTAAAAGCAGCGAATTTTTACATCTAATTCCTTCTTTCGGTTCTCAATACTGTGGTGCAGGAGCGTCCCATAAGGAAATACCTTTAACGCGTCATCGGCAACAAAAATAAATCGATCCACAAACTCCATAGTTCGTAATCTCTCGATTTGCTCCACCCAAAAAGTCCCAAATCGTATTCGTTTGTTCGTTTAGGGTAAATCAGAGATATATAGAGAAGAAAAGATTTGGATGCGTGTGGGAGGAGGAAGAGATATGGAACAAAAGAAAAAGTGAGGTGAAATGATTTCGTGGGGAAGGGGAAGAGATTGAAGAGGAGGCAATGAAGAGGAGACGGACTGAGGATGATTATGAGGGAGAGGGAGAGGGAGAGGGAGAGGGAGAGGGAGAGGAAGAAGAAGGGAGATTGGGTTAGATTTTTTTTGTGAGATGAAATGTGAGCCTCTAGATTTAAGTAGGAATACTTGAGATGAAATCTAGGTCATTGAATTAAAATTAGAATGAATTTGGACCGTCCTTGTGCTGTCTCAAATTGAATTTAAATTAAAGATTCAAATTGGGTTCTATCTTATTATTATAGATTAAGGAAATAAATGTAGACCACATTTCTTTTCCTTGTCTTTATTTTCTTCTTATATGTTAAATAAAAGGGTTAATTACAAATTCAACCTCGAAGTATACACCCCTTTACCATTCCTACCCCGAAATTTGAACGCTCTCATCCCGCTACCCAAAGTAAGCATAATTGACCCTTTGTATTTTCTGGCCAAAAAAGTGGTCGGAACCGCCACGTGTTTCGGTGGTCTGTGTATAATACGGATTTGACCAAATTTTTATACATTTGACTGTATAAAACCTTTGTAAACCTAATTAATTAGATTAAGTAATACATTTATATGTACTAATACAATAAATTACTAATTTACAAATTAATTTTATTTTTTTCCCTCTTCTTCCCCATCTTTATCATCTTCCCCATTACCATATATCTAATCAAGAAAAATCAAAATCCAAAATACCCAAAATCATTCAACCTCTTCCTTTGTAACCATTCATGAAGCTCAGAAATCTCAAACTAAAAACCCCAATTCATTCACCATCTTCAAAATTTTACCCAATCTCAAACCCACTTCATTTACTTTCTCTGATGCTGCCCAAAATTTAGGTTCTAAATTTGAGACTCCGATAACAAGTTCTGGAGGTAAATCTACCCAAGCAATCAAACCCATAAACAATTAAATTACTACTGGCCACCATAAATTTTGACAAATTAAACTAGAACAGAAAAGCACAAAACCCAATCAAATGGAATCAAAACTCGTTCGTTCAAAGCACCCATAAACAATTAGATACCACAATAGGAGATAAGCAAGTAAAATTGAACATGGGAAAACAGAAATCAAAGATAACATCCAAATCTGAATAATAATATCCAGATTTGAAAACACACAGAAATAAGACCCATCCACGAAAGTGAAAACCACCAGAGCTAAATGATTCATTACCGAAATAAAATGGATAACAAACCCAGTAATCGGCAATGAACAACCAAATCTGAAAATTGAAATAAATAAGTAATAAGAGCACAAATTCCAGATTGGAAACCACAGGAAACAAACCACCGGTAAGAACAGTTCCAGAACTGAATAAAGACAAATTAACGGATCTGAGAAGCTCCATCTTCCAAAAGGTCACCAAAGACAAACCCAACCCCAGACCAAAACACAAAGTCCTCCGATCAGATTATGACTCCCGAACCCCACACACAAAATCATTGCCTCTACTAGTCTCGCAGGAAACCAATCGTAGATCTGGGTTTGAATCTTCCAGATCTTTCACAAAAAATCACCATAATTCGAGGGCCCTTGGGTTGATAATGAAGATGAAGATCAAATGAAAATGAAAGAGATAAAGATGGAGATTTTCCTTCTATTTTAGTTTGATGAACCAAATGAGATGAAATTAGAGGACCCTTTGGTTCGTTGCTCTAATTTGTTGTTTGTTTTGGTTTGTTGAATGAAATGGAATTAGATTGATGAAATTCCCAAATTGTTTGAAATTTTTACCCTTTATTTTGTTAATCTAGTACTTCACATGTATTTCTACAAATTAATTAAGTCAACTACGGTATTTATACAGTCAACTATATTTACATATTTAATTATGAATGTTGCCATTTTTCGATAAAATTGACCGAAATTTGAATAGGGTCCATCGTGGTTACTTAACGGTATTTTGGGTAGCGAGATGGGAGCGTTTAAACATCGAGATATGAATGATAAAAGAGTGTATACTTCGGGATGAAATTTACAATTAACCCTAAATAAAAACAGTCTAGCTGATATCCAATCGTAAGAGCAAATCCAATGGTAATGTCAAAATGGCTATAGCCATTGCTATTTTTTGGCACCAAAAAGTGCTTTTTGGTGCTAAAATAGAACCCAGTCTCTAGTGGTTGGTTCTATTTTAGCACCAAATTGTTTCAAATTTAACTAACTTTCCCTCCACCTCATTGTTAATTACTTTTCAACTCAATTCAACTATCCATTCAAGGTTTTTCATGGCTTCTTTCTTTAGATCTACATATTTGGTGAAGGATTTTGTCATCGATCATTCATTTTTGTGAGAGAGAAGGTACATGCAATCGATCAAAGCTAGCTACTGGGGTCCCAAATTCGGTGGGTTCTATGTTTTTTCAACAGATCTTTGGACACTTTCCGGCGGGTTCCATGTTTTCCTGCCACTTTTCGTTCAGTTTTAGGTATGTCCGATTCTTGATTTTCTGTTAATTTCAGTTGGGGTTTGAGATGTCAAAGGACCAAGTATAGCATTTTGCTATTTTAGAATTAATTATAGAACTGGTTTGGATTTGTGTTTTTGCTGTTTGGTGCTATAATTTGACTATAGAACCAATTATAGCACCCCCATTAAAACATATTGTATATTTTCCTTGGTTTTAAATCTCCTTAGTGTAGTCACCTCCATTAAAACGTTCTGTATATTTTCCCATTCACCTCATATGGGTCATAATTTCTTTCCAATTGTAGGCATAAAAATAAAATTAGTTTATGTTAATGTCAAATAAATTGTAGATGCTAAATATTCCTATAAAATAAAATATTTAAAGAAATATGGAAATTGAAGGGTTCGACTAATTTTTTGGCCAATCTTTGTCGAAATGAAAATGTATGAAGGAAAAAAAAAAAGCAGAGATGCAATTCGACCAATGATAGAGTATATATCTCGTTCCATAAGGCTTGTTGATGTTTTAGAGAGTTTTTGACGGTTTTTTATGCATTAATTTATTCCATGTAGAAGGATAAAGGTGAATCTCTGAATCATTTCTTTCGAATTGTAACTAGGTATATATTTGTCTCTCGATCTATGGAAAAGCCTTAAGCGTGAATTAACGGAGGGAGTATTTATTTTAATTATTATGTTACTTTGCGGTAGAAAGTAAATTTCTTTTACAGAGAAAGGAGCCTTACATAGTTCATCCAAACTATCGGTTTGAATGAAATGAAGGCGTTTTAATTAACACATATAAGTACTAAAAGACACTGATAAAATTAGGCACAATGCCATCTCCCTCGAGCACAACCACCACGGCCACAGCTCAGCAACTAACACCGTAGCAAAAACCCACCAGACAACCACAGCTGCCGCAGCAGCCGTGTGGATCAAAACCGCACCACGTTCCGGCAGATTTGCAGCCTAGACCGCCGTCCGGGAGGTATCCCTGCGGCAGAAAGATCTTTGACCGGAGCGTTTTCCTGTTAGAACTTACCCAACTGACGGTGTCAACAGCAACTGAATCTCCATTACCGCCATTAGAGCGACTGACGGACTCCACAGCAATTAAACCGTCAGAGCTACCAGCATCATCAACTGCCATAGCCAAGGGTGCGACGGTCGATATCAGAACCACCACCATTGCCACCACCACCAGAGCAACCTTCTTGTTCTCCATTTCCGTTAGTTATGAGTACTTTTTACTGTATATTAGATTATCCTCTAAGCAATCCTTTTTATAGTGAACGAGCTGCGATGATTACAATGTACATGTTTTTCCGTGTCTTTTTTTTCTACCTTTGTTTGTATTTTTGCCAGATATGAGTACTTCTTCTTACGTACTGTAAAATAACTTATTGTAGACCATGCTTTTCTCGTTTTTCGTTTTTTGTTTTCTTCTCAAGTTGCATAAAAAAATCAAGTAGGTTTTCAAATCAAGTCGAGTCGAGTCATTCTACGTGAACATGTTTATTGGATATTTTCAAAAAAAAATTTGTTTGTGACTCAAAAAATGTATACTATTTATTTTAACTAGAATTTTTATAAACTAGTGTTTAAGGGATAATTTGGATACATATACAAAAACAAGGTTATAAAGACTGTACAACTCTGTTTTTGTATATGTATCTAAATTATACCTAAAATACTATATTTTGTAAAATTAACATTGGAATAAATCTTATACATTTTTTGAGAATCACAAGTAAAAAATAAATAAATTAAAAATATCCAATATTTATGTCCAATAAACATGTCTTAAAACTTATTGTTTCAAATCACTTACGTTTAGTGACCTTAGTGGTGATCCAGGATTTGAAGTACATACATAATAATTTTTATAAATAACTCTTGAGTTACTGCTTATATATGTATTGCAATAAATTTAAGTTGAATTATAATTCTGAAGCTTATAAATATATGAAATGGGTAGAAATTATAGAAAAGCTCACTTATTATGTATCTCTCCAAAAAAATTGTCACTAATACTTATCAACATAACTAATAATAAAAAATTGATATAAACATTAAGTAATATATATCATATTCCATAATTGTTTTACTAATAAACAAAAAATTAATTAAAAGAAAATATAGTAATGTAAATAAAACTAAAATACATAATATCCACCCATTCCAAAAATACTTATAGCTAGCTATGGCAATTGCTATATTTGGATCTTTGGCAAAATAGTAGTATTATACAATGTTTTACGTAAGATCCCAACTTTTATGAATAAAGATGAATTTTCTATAATTATCATTTTTGAATATTATGAAATGAATTTGATATTATGTTATAGTTGTGGGTAATATTTATAAATTTTGCAAAGTACACAAGTTGTTATATAATATTCGATTGGTGGGGAATATTAAATGCGCGGTGCAATCATTGGTGTGGACCCCCTAGCGGAATTATTGTCGATTGAAAAGCGACAAAATATTTTATTAAAAATAACGGCGGAAGTTTTCTGAATTATCTTGTTGAACTACTCGGTAGTAAAAAATCGATGTCTGGCATTGGTTGCATAGTAGCACACAGTATTGATTATTGATGCTTACGTGAGAAGTTACTTAGTTTTGTCTAATTATTGCTACAGTAATTGCTTCATAGTATCTCACGTTATTTGATTCAATTATTGTCAATATTTTATATATTATTAAATCAATAATTGAGATAACAAAGTTATTAATATTATTATTTGCAATATTAACGATGTACAGAAGTTACATCGAGGAGAGGTTTGGTCACCTAAATTGGCGCCATGATGGGGAGAAATCCTTATTGGAAAGCCCTTCTTTCACAGGAGCGACACAGTCGATTAATATTGTGAATTATAATAATGATGATAAATGTTGTTAAAAATATTGAGGATTTTTTTTATGAAATATTTGTTGTTTTATGAATCCCATTTACCTATTTTTCAAAATAATCGGTAGAAATTTATTCTTTATAATAAAGGTGGGGCCCTATGTGGGGGCCACATGTAGAACCTTTGGAAAGAAAAATGAGGTGGGGGGGAGGGAAATGAATCTGATTCGCGGAGGGGTGATTTATGGGATGGAATACTATTATTTGTTAGTGTGTGGGTGTATGTTATATATATATATATATATATATATATATATATATATATGGTATAATGTTTCTTTTGGTGAAGGAATAAAAAAGAAAGTTAGTGGATGTTAAGAGATTTTCACGGGATGAGTACTATATGCATATTATATATATAAATGTAAAAGTTTGAATAATGGCGGGGGAGAGTTCACGAGGGTGATAACTCGTGACTAATTTAGCATATGTTATATATATATATATATATATATATATATATATATATATATATATAATATTATATTTTATTTAAAAGATTTTGTTTTATTAGAATATTTTATAGTAAATTAATATGGACCATCCGTTTAAAAGTAAATCAATCTGGACCATTCAGGAATTAGTTACTATTCAGTCCATTCTTCTATAAATAGAAGCTCATTCCTTCATTATTTCTTACGAATTCTTTGAAACTCTAGAGAGAAACTATAGAGAGAAAGAAGAAAAGTGTTTTGCTACTTCACCACTTCTATATCTAGTTTCTTCTAAGGTAAAGGGTATTATTTCTTTCTTTTGTCTTCATGAAGAGAACTTACATTATTCCATTCTTTATTATTATGTTGGAATAACACATACATGCTAAGTACCACATACATGGTGAAATTCTTACATTATTTCATTATTTATTATACATTTTCTGTATGCATGCGTTTCTGCTTGGGACACAATTCATCTTTATTATTACATTTGGAATATCTTATGCATGCGTTTCTATTTGGACTGAATTAAAATCTTTATTATTACATTGGATATATATCCACATGCATACGTTTTACTGTGGGACTGGTTCCGTTATTTATTATTACTGTTGGAATAACTTGCTGTCTTGATCTATCGCGAACTGGTGATTTCTTTTGTTATTCCATTCTTTATTGTATTGGTTGGTTAAAGTTTTGACTTCTATACTCCATGAAATTAGTGGAATATCCTTGATATTTGCGCTTCATCCGATATCTTTTCATGGAAATATTCTTCCGAGCATTCTTGATTTTTCTCTACAAAAAAGTATCATGTTGACAATTTGGGCGTTTTTTAGTTCTGAATAAATTAATTCTTGAACTTGTTTTATTGAATTCTTATATCATTGTCATCATCCTCATGTTTATATTTTTTTGAAAGTCATCGTGGCACGTAGTGCATAGATGGACTTGATATGATTATGACCGAGGGATTATTGATTGTAATCATACCGTAATGTTATAAATGATGTGGTAAAAGTCCTCATTGGCCCGTAGTGCATTGATGGACGAGTTGTTGGCATGATCATGACCATTGATGAATACACGAATATCCTTGGCCCGTAGTGCATGGATAATTTGTGGTCGTGACCCTAATGAATATCCTTAGTAGTAGTAGTGCGGGGATGATGTGGATTATTTATTGTCGAGTCTCGGTGATAAAAAGTGATGAAAAACCTTTTAAATCATAAAAGATAGTAGATTTTATTCTCTACTTGACTCTTTTAATGGATTGCTTGTTATTTGATTAAACTTGGTGTCTATTGTATTTTATCGGTTTAACATTGTTGAAGGCTAATGATAATTTATCCTGCATTATCTTAGTCATAATATTTCTTCTGAGGCTAGTTGAGCTCACCCTTTCTTTCATTGTTCTCTTGAAATGAGAATATAAATTTGGAGCGAGTCGGGGAGCGGGTGCGATCCAGGATGATAGTATTAGTAGTCCTCACTATTACATGAAATCTTGTGATAATAAATGTATTGAGGACTTATTTTGAGTTTGTATCTGATGCAGAAGACAATGATTGTATTAAAACTCACAGCTCATGTTGTATATTAAAGTTTGTATCTGAATTTTGTACCATGTATTTGACTACTCAGAATAGGTGATGTATACCTATTTTTGGGGCGTCTCATTTTCAGACCTGGACTGGTTATTGAACTGAAAAAATTATCGGGTAAATAAGTTACTGGTTCAACCAGTGGTTGAACCGTTATTAAACTGGTGACATCATAATTAATAAAATTTTAAAAATCTCATTTTTTATGAATTAAAACATAATAAAGTTAATTTACAATATTACTAAAAGTGGTTAATTGTAATATTAAAAAATTTGGTACAAAAAATAATAAAAAATTGATTTACCAGGTCAATCCAATTTTACCAGTTGAACCATCGATTCAACTGGTGGTGAACCGATCCAATTCATATTTTGATCTAACTAGTTCAATAAGGTCAAATCAAATTCCGGACATAAAATCGGTTCTTAGTTCATTTGATTGAATCGGTTAGTGCGAACCAGGATTTCAAAACAATGGTACTATGTGTTAATTGTATATTTAAAAAGGATTGTTTATACTATGTCATACTTCTTGTAGTTTTTCATTATCACTTTTATAAATACTTTAGAATTCATATATGCAAACAGTATGTAACTATTTTGCATGCATACAACTTAGACATGAATTATGTATAGGAATTGATATTTTCACAACTGAAATTGTTAGTTCTACAATATATTCTCTCACATGAGAGTGGACCCCAATTATTATTTCATACAAGGAGGAGCTTGTTGAACTATCAAATTTATGGATTTTCACCCGTCATTCGGTAATCCGCGTAAACAAATATTTTCCACAAATAAAGAATGAGTACTAAGGGTTATTCACCATGCATGCAATAATCCACCTAAACATGTTATTCTCACAGATTAAAGAATACGAAGGGTTATTCACCATGTATGCGGTAATCCGTATAGATAGGTTACTCCATGATTAATAAAGAATGAATACGAAAAATAATATCCCTCACCTTAGTAGGAGATTGGATACTGTAATAGTGAAGTAGCAAAATACTCTTTTTCTTTCTCTCTATAGTTTCTCTTGTGAGTCTTAGTGAATTGGTGAAAATGAAAGAAGAAAAAAGTTTTTATTTATAGGAAAACATAATTTCAATATTTATACGTTAGGGGCTCAACTTATTACGATTTAGTACATCATTAATTACACCTTAGTCGGTGACATCATCATGACATCATGATGATGACATAAATCGTCTTTCTGTTTCTTTAAGGACGATGTAGCCATGCTTACATCATGCTTGCATTATCTCTTCTCTGATTGGTTGATTCAAGTTCACATGGGTTGGTTAACTTATTACACTTTGGTACCCCTAAAGTTTTTTAAGTTTGCATTATTCCCCCTTAACTTTTGTAATTCACTTATCTTCAATAAACACATTTTTAATATTTCAACAATTATTCAATATTAATATTATAACTCATAATATTACCAACCAGATCATTCTCAGGAAAGAGGGGGGTTTCCGATAAGGATTTTTCCTTATTGGCGCATAATTAAAGAACCTAACCTCTTTTCTCGACAGAACTTTCTAGACTCAGTTTTTGTTTTATAGTAATAAAACAGAAAACTTTTTATATAAAATAGAATACTTTTTATAAATAGAATATATTATATTTTATTATATTTCATAGTACTGCATAGTGTTTGCATAGTGCAACATAGTAAAATCAAATTGTCAAAAGTTTTAGCCGACGAATTCTCCCGTGAATTCGTTCTGTGCAGTCCGTGATATTTTTTCCTAAATAGTATTCTGCCATTCTCCTATAAATAGGATGCTTAGTTTAGAAATGAAAATTACACCAGAATTAGAGAATTTTTCTTCTATAATATTGAGCGTATTTTTTCTGAGTTAAAGGAAGCTTTTAGTGTAGAAAAAAATACAAGTTTTCTTCAAGAATATCCCCGCTATACCAGTCAGAAGTACTTTCCTTTTAAGGTAAGGGATATTATTTTTGTTCAATATTCGTAAAAAATAATATTTACTTCCATACTCTGTAGTATGTAAGTAATATTAATTCGTTTCATATTCTTAATTCTACACTTATTTTGATAAGTATTACTTCTATACTCCTTGAAATTAATAGAATATTCTTAAAATTTGTGCTTCATCTAGTATCGTTTCATTGAAATATTTTTCTGGACATTCTAGTTAAATTTTAAATCTTTTCATGCTGGAGTACTATTCATGGAGTACTATTCATGAAGTACTATTCATAGGGTATTATTCACTCGGGTATATTCACCCAGGGTACTATTCATGACAAAAATTGATTTCTTTTCTGTCTAAATTATTTTTGATACATGAAAATTATTCTTGAATTTTACTCCACAAAGCAGTTATCATGTTGACAATTTGGACATTCTTAAACTCTGGATAAATTGAATTATAAATCTTTAAAATTTACCCTTGATCTCACTTAATTGAATTCTTATATCATTGTCATCATCCTCATGCTTATATTGTGATGAAAGTCATCTTTGGCCCGTAGTGCATAGATGGACTGTTTATTGGTATTATTATGACCAGGAATTATGTATCGATATAATCATGACCTGTAATGTTACAAATGATGTCGTAAAAGTACTCATTGACCCGTAGTGCATTGATGGACAATTTTTTGGCATGATCATGACCACTGATGATAATAACGAATATCCTTGGTCCATAGTGCATGAATAATTTGTGGATGTGATACTAACGAATATCCTTGGCCTGTAGTACATGGATAATTCGGTGATGTGGATTATTTATTGAGTTGTGTTATAGAGATAAAATATTGATGATAAATTTTTAAATCATAGAAGATAGTAGACACTATACTCTACTTGACTCTTCTAATGAATTGCTTGTTCTGTTGTAGTTAAACTTGTTGTCTATTGTATTCTATCAATTTTTATAATGTTGAAAACTAAGGACAATTTATTCTGCATTATCTTAGTCATAATATTTTTTACTGGGCTAGTTGAGCTCACCATTTTCTTTCATTGTTCTCTTCAAAAAATGAGAATATAGCTGGTGTGAGATCCCAAATTTTATGAAATAAAAATATTCAATTTTCTTATAATTATTATTTTATTTAGTAAATGTTTAAATTGAGAAAGGGTTAAAGTTAAGGGTGATATGTGAAAATTTTGCAAAGTAAGCAAGTTGATATAAAATATTCGTTGTGTCGGGGAATATTCAATTGGTTAGGAAATATTCGTTTTAACAGAGAATATTCGTACGACGGCATAATCATTGGTGGACCCCACAACGGAAGTATTGTCGTAGTTAGAAAATGACAGAAATATCTTTTTATAAAAATAACGGCGAAAGTTTTAACGTTAAACTGTTGAACTAACCGGTAGTAAAAGTACAGTAATACGCATGGTTGCATAGTAGCACACTGTATTAATTATTAATGCTTACGTGAGAAGTCACTTAATTATACTCAATTATTGCTACAGTAATCGCTGAATAATATCTCTCATATTATTGATTTAATTATTGTCACAGTATCATCTGCATAATATTTTATATTATTAAATCAATAACTAAGACGACAAAGTTATTCATATTATTATTTGTAGTATTGACGATGTCTATAAAGTTCTATCGAGGAAAGGGGTTTGGTCACCTAATTGCACGCCAATAGGGAGAAATCCTTATCGAAAAGCCCCCTCTTTCTTGGGAATGATATGGTTGTTAAATATTGTGAGTTATAATATTAATGACGAATAAATTCTTGTTGATTAAAGATGAAATTGATATTTCCATTGTGTTGGGATTATTAGTGTTAGTGGAAATTGACATCTCTTCACAAGTCATTTTCAACTCGCTTCGCATAGAGAAAACCGCGAGCCATCTTCAGATCTCTTTGAGTTGGTGGCCGCTCAGAAATTACATCCATGGGACAAGTGTTCTACACTATCCTGGTAACGTATGCATGTATTTTTTCCAGTTTCTATCCGTTGGATTGTGAGTTATCGCACGAAATGCATCTAAACACATAGTAGTGATTATGTATGCATAAATGACTTGATAAAAAAATAATCAACATAGTAAATGTTAGTATTAAACCATGCTGAACATAATGATGTGAAATTTTTTTGACTTTTGAGATAGTCAAATTGGCACCTTTTTCTGCTATTTTTTGTCCTATTTGAGGTCCACCGAGTAAAATTGTCGCACTATGTATATTTGATTAAATTCCTCTTAGAATTTTCAAGTATAAACAGGAAGAATTAAGCAAGTTGGTTAACAAAGAAGTTTATATATATAAATTCTGAGGTAACTCTAGTAGGTTGGGCATCTTATACTAAGATTAAGAGTGGTTTTGAAATGAAAGAAGTAAATAATGTTTGGTTGAAAGTCCAATGCGACTAAGCAAATTCAGACTTTGTAAACATGATTTAAATTGGTCTTTCGGGTTGGTTTATATTTTAAAAAAATATTATGATATACTCCCTCCTATCCTAAATAAATGACGTTTTAGAGAGTTTAATTTTATTCTATATAAGTGTCGTTTTGGAATTTCTATGCAATATTGCACTATTTTTTTCTAATTTACCCCTCAATTTAATATGCTTAGTAAATGCAATTCCATGAACCATTTTACCACATATACAACCAAAGTTCCAATAACCCATTAATTGTCTTCATCTTTGACCATTACCTTTTTTATTCATTTAAATACGTTGTTGTAGATGAGGAAGGAACGTTGAAGGGAATGTAATAATGGGGAGAATAATGGAGATAATTAAAAGGGAATAACTATGCAGAGAATGAGAAGAGAAAATTGTGGAGAGAGAAATAATTAATTAGGAATATAAAAAGACATTTGTGTTATTTTTTAATAAATGTGTTTAACTCTAAAATGTCATTTAATCTGAATAGGAGGGATTACCTTTTATAACATCCTAAAGTTTGGTTCCAATTGGATATGTGATTTATAAACTAGAAATTTGTAAAGTGGGTAGGATGGCCTCGGTTTTGTAAGCAGATTTAATAGAAGCAAGAACGTTAGTAACAACAATGAAGAAGCGTGTGTGCACGCCGCTTATTATTGCGTTGCATCAGTAGTGCTCAATGGTGTTTATTTGGTCCTTCTGTCATTATCACAAGGCAATCATGTTATCTATTTATATTATATTCGGATTCACTAATTCCTTTTTAATAATACAACGATTGAAAATTATTTTAATTTTAAGCTATCTTCGAATTTAGATCTCATTAGCATGATCATCATCATAATTCTAAAAGCATTGCTTAAAACTATGAGTTTATCAGATATTAATAAAAACAACATTATGTAGATAAATAATTGTCTATAAATAATTTTTTTATTAATAAATAAATAAGATTGTTATAAAGTATATATGTTTTATCATTTTGCATGATTGACTTGTATGCATATTACTTTCAAAAAGGTCAATGGACCGTGAGGCAAATTAAAATCAGAGAAAAAAAAATCCTTTAACTGGACAAAATCAACCACCAAAGTAAAAGCAACTAATAAATACATAATTCCTACGTAGAACCCCAAGCTAATTCAAATAAATAGAAAATTTTTTACATAGTTGAACTCTACAGTAATTTTAGTCTAACTAAAAAAATCATATAAAAATTTTAAATAGAAAAAAAGAGAAAAAGTGCATGCATGTACCTGCGTAATTGAGGCAAAAGAGTTGGGCTTAGGCTTTGGCATAATAGCTTGTTGGAAGAATTCACATTTTGATTTGATGTTTAAAGTAAATGCTCATGATTATATGTAAAGTCCTTCAAGGAATATATGTACAAAGACTTAGTGATATATCAAATTTGTTAGGTTGATCTTAGCTTTTAATGTTCATCATTCTATAGACGAATGTATAGATAAAGAGATCAAAGATGTTAGGTTGATCTATGACTTAAATAGTATAGATAGGCTTCAACAAGAATCGTAGTCTATCGAGTGATCATCGATGAATCACGAGAAGACAAGGCAGGATTGTAGAGCTTAGAAGATCGTAGTGTATCCGCCTTGAAGGACCTCTCCAGAAATCGTAGAGTGGTCCAGACATTTGTCTAAGCTAACTCAGAGATCGTAGTGTGCTTTCGGAAACGTAGAGCCTGCAAGACAAATAAGTGAAGATTATAGTGTGCAAAGATCGTAGTGTGCAAATCTTTGAGAGAGATCGTAGTGTTCTCTTCAGACCAAGCACCAATGTGATAAGACACCACGATATGGATCGTAGAGTATCATCTGCCTTGTGTCAGAAGCATCGAGCCCTACTTTTGTTTAAAGATAAATTCCAACAAAAGTGGAATGGGTTTGAAACGTTGAAGTCCTCTCCAGTCCCAACGGTACAAAAGATATCCTTAGTATTCAACAAAAGGAACGTATTCAAGAAGCTAAGGAAAGGACCATAGGACAGAGAAAAAAACACCTTTTCAGGTGTTAGGTGAGAAAGCGATCCTATTGTCGGTGGGCGAATGCAATTGAGGAAGGTGTGTGCGAAAAGTCTCCATCAAAGTTCGAGAAGTGTCAAACGCATTTAATGCTTCAACAAATGGCTTCAAGCGGATAGATTTCAAGGATCACATATATCGAGAACACATGCAGATGAGAGATTAAGAAAGCATTGAACAAAAGCGCACAAGAACATTCAACGCTCAACTCTACGATTTGAGAAAAAGAGGAAGCTTGCTCAGCTACTCAGTTCTTTCAAACAAGTGTCTAACTGCAACTGAGTAGCATCAATCACGAACTCAACATCTACCAATCAACTGAAGTAAGAGTTCCAAGTTAGAAGGACTTGAAGAGTTCTAAGTGAACTGTGAAGAACCAAGTCTACTGGACTTGAAGAGTTCAAGAGTGAACTAAGAAGTGCCTAAGCTCTTTGGTGCAGAAGGAATCTGTGAGATTCAGAAAGTGTAAAAGACATCCTTAGTGGATTTCCTACTCGAGGAGTAGAAGAGTGGATTAGGAGCTTTAAGTGCTCTGGACCACTTAAAACTGTTGTGTCTATTATATTTGTGCTATAACTGCTATAACTGTCATAATTGCCTCACTCTCATTAATTCAAGATATCTAAAAGGAGATTAAACAAATACTTATTCCGTTGTGTTTTAATCACTATCAAAACTAATTAAAACGAAAAGATTTTAAATATTTATTCAACCCTCCTTCTACAGATAACTATTGTGCCTCAGGAAACTAACAATTGGTATTAAAGCGGGTTCTATAATATAGCCTTCAAATCTTGAGTAGATCCAATGGCACACTTACCAAGTGAATCAAAAAGATGGAGGAGGCGGGGAAGCCACCTATGTGCAACAAAGATAAATTTGCTAGCCTAGGAAGGTTAGGATGCAAGCTTACATGGATTCAATAGATGAAGATCTATTTAAAAGCTATTCGAGAATGGGCCCTATGTTCCTACAAAGCTTGCACCAACTCTGATGACGACCCAAGCAGAATACAGATCAAGGTCAAAGGAGAATGGACAGAAAACGAGAAGAGAGCTGTCCAGCTCGACAAAAAGGCCAAGAACATCTTATTTCAATCCTTAGAAGACGATCTGTTTGAAAACGTGGTCAACAGAAAAATAGCAAAGGAGGTTTGGGAAGCATTACTCATCATGCATGAAGGAATAGAAGAAGTCAGAGAAAACAAACAATCTCTCTTGACTCAGCAATATGAGATGTTTGCTCACGTTCAAGGAGAAAACGTCACTGCCACCTACGAGAGATTTAATGTTCTGATCAACTCTCTACGAGTCTATAGAAAGATCTATCCAAACAAAGATCTGATAATAAAGTTCATGAGAGCCTTACCAAGCAAGTGGGATGCAAAACCAACGCCATTAGAGAATCAAAGAATCTACATGAAATGGTATTCAATAGTTATATGACAACCTTCTCACATACGAACTGGAGCTGACTCAACGAAAGCGAAACCTTATGCGAAAGAAGAAAGAAGGATAAAGGTGTTACTCTCAAAGTAATGGCGAAAACACCTCAAAGTCAACACTTGAAGTTGATTCGACTACGATGAAGATGATGATGAGGACTTTGCAATCTTTGGTGAAAAGACTAAGAAGGTTCATGCGACAAGGCAAAACCAAGAAGCGAAAAGAAAATCAAGAACTCTAGCATGACTAGGAGCAAATGAATGAACTATGCTACAATTGCAAGAAACCTAACCACTTCATTGCTAACTACAACAAACCTCTCAAAGAAGAACTCAAGAAGAAATCACATTCAATGAAGGAATACAAAGGCAACAAGAGGCCTCAGAAGAAAGACAAAGGCCTTGTAGCTGGAGGATCGTGGAGTGACTCAGACAATGACTCAACTCCAGAATCTGGAGATGATGAAGATCCTCAAATGGCAAATCTTTTCTTGATGGCCAATAATGCAAGGGACAAACAGAACTCCAACATACATGAAGTAAGTATCGATGAGGTATTTGACTTCAACTCTCCTGATGTAGATATTGATGACTTAAGAACTGCATTGCATGGTATAACATCTGATCTGCATCAATACATAAAGTGGTTTAGAGTTACATCTAAGGACTATTCACTTCTTCAAAAGGAGAAAAAAAAGTTCAAGAAGAGCTGAAGCTTGACCCTTCTCGATCTTGATTCTCTCTCCAAGTTTGAAGCTGAGAATAAGCTCTTGAGACAAACAAATGAGCTCAATGAAAAAAGAGAGTCAAGTCTAACCTCTAAAATTGAGGATCTAGAAAAGACAATCTGTACATGGAATAAATCCTCTTCATCTATGGACTCCCTAATCTCTAACTAGAGAAGTGTCTCTGATAGAATAGGGTTAAGCTTTGGGGAATCTACCTTAGAGCCATGTGTGGAAAAAGTAAAGGAAATTAGCACTAGTAATGCCTCAAGTTTTAGTAGAGGCATTATATTTATGAAATCCTCACAGAAGGATGAGCCTGTCAAACCCTGATCTACTGATTCAATACATATTCCTAGGAAAAAGGGATCTCATGCTCGATGCTGGTTTGAGAAAGAGAAGAGTAACTTGACCACTACTCACCAACCTCAAAGGATCGTAGAGTCTAGTAAGATCAGCTCCACGATCCAACTGGGAAGGTACAGTAGAGGTAAGGTATACTCCTCACAAATCATGAAACACAAGAACACATGGAAGAAGGAATACCAGCTTAACAGTAGGATGACCAATAACCCACAAAAGTCCAAATGGAGGAAGAATTTTCACACACACATAGACATGCATCATATTAGATGTTTTGTGTGCTACAAAAGTTTAATACAAAGGTTGCAAAATGTCATTATAATTCCATGCATATGAGACCCAAAATCCAGCAGGTTTGGGTCCCCAAGGACACTAACAAAGTAGGACCCATACAAGTATGGGTACCAAAATGAAGGTTTAATGTTACTACAGGAAAAGAGCTCCATGATCACAACTTGGTATCTGGACAATGGATGCTCAAGGCACATGATTGGGAAAAAAGCCCTTCTATCTAACTACATAGAGAAGGAGGGTCTCTCGGTCATCTTTGGAGACAACGGCTCTGGCAAGACAAGAGGATACGGCTCAGCTGGAAATGGTGCAGTGTCCTTAAGCAAAGTGGCCTATATGGAAGGACTACAACACAATCTTCTAAGCATTAGCCAACTTTGCGATAAGGGTCATCAAGTAACATTCCTCAACAATCAATGTCAAGTCCAAGATCTGAAGACATCTGTTGTAAAGTTAACCGAAACAAGAGAAGGAAATGTCTACACCGTAAACCTTGGAAAACTAAGCTCAGACGAGACTATATGCTTTCTGGATAAAGCATCTGAAGAAATGAAGTCAAGCTATGGCATCGAAGATTATCGCATCTCAATTTCAAAAGTATGTCCAAATTAGCTTCAAAAGATCTAGTTGCGAGGCTTACCCAAGTTCAACCGTTAAAGAAAGGCCATGCAATGCACATCGACTTGGAAAGCGGACGAGAAGCTCATTCAAAAGCAAAAGCGCCGACTCAATTGACAAGCCTCTGCGAGTTGCTACACATGGATCTTTTGGGCCAATTCAACGCAGCGAGTCTTGGAGGAAAGAGATACTCTCTGGTCATAAATATTTACTATTACATGGGTGTTCTTTCTAACTTCAAAGGATGAAACAAGCTCTCAACTGATCAAGATGTTCAAAGGTGGTGATGAGCGAGAAAAGAGAAAATCAAGGCTATAAGGAGTGATCATGGCGGAGAATTCGACTTCTCGAAATGGACCGATTACATACGACAATGGTATTAGTCATAACTTCTCGACTCCACGAACTCCCCAACAAAATGGAGTAGGTGAGAGAAAAAACGAGGACATTGATAGAGGTGGAAGAACTCTCTATATAAATGACCCATCACTGCTGAATACTTACGGAAGAAGTATCAACAACCTTGCATGCTACACTCAGAACAGATCACTCATACACTCTACGATTAAGAAGATTCCTTGTGAACTGTGGAAAGGAAGAAAGCCAAGTGTCAGCTACTTTCATGTTTTCGGCTGTGCATGCTACATTCTCAACAATGGAAAATAGTACTTGACAAAATTTCAACCAAAGTCAGACGAATAAATCTTTCTTGGTTATGCCATAGACAGTAAGGCATACAAAGTGTTTAACAAGAAGACACTGAGTGTTGAAGTTTCGATTCACATCATCTTTGATGAGACAGACTTAGACAAAACAGTGCTTCAAGACTATACGACCAACAGTTCAGACACTATGAACGAGGTCGTCGAGCTCAACACTACGATCGTAGTACCAGATAGTGAAATCGTTGAGCAAGGAAATGAGATCATAGAGAGGCCTATGCCAGACAACGAACCTCCACACCAAGAAGAAGAAATAGATCTTGAAGATCTAAGACAAGAAGGAATAAGAACAAATGTCCCAACAGGAAGCAGATGGGCAAGAGATCACACTCAAGAACTATTCATTAGAGATCCGAGTGCAAGAGTCAAAACATGAGCTACCACCCAAAATGAATGCTTTTATCTAAGCTTCCTGTCATAAATGGAATCGAAGAAGATAGAAGATGTTATGGAAGACTCCAGCTGGATAGTGGCCATGCAGGAAGAACTTAATTAGTTCGAAAGAAGCAAAGTATGGAGATTGGTACTAAGACCAAAGAATCATCCTGTTATTGGAACCAAGTGGGTCTTCAGAAATAAGATGGATGAAGATGGAGTAATAACCAGGAATAAGGCAAGACTAGTGCCCAAGGGCTACTCTTAGGAAGAAGTCATTGACTACGATGAGACATTTGCACCTGTTGCCAGACTAGAAGCCATCAGAATATTCCTTGCCTTTGTTGCTCACATGAAATTCAAGGTCTTTCAGATGGATGTCAAAAGTGTATTCTTGAATGGTGAACTTCAAGAAGAAGTCTATGTAGAGCAACCTCCAGGTTTCATCAATCCATCTCTTTCTAATTATGTCTTTAGATTAGACAAAGCCTTATATGGTCTTAAACAAGCACCTAGAGCATGGTATGAAACACTAACTAACTTTTTTTATTGAAAATGGGTTCACTAGAGGTAGAGTAGATACCACACTATTTCTTAGAAAGCATAAAGATAAAGTCTTACCAGTTCAAATATACGTTGGTGACATTATTTTTGGATCTACTGATGAAAAGTTATATAAGAGATTCTCCAAGCTTATGCAGAGCAAGTTTGAAATGAACATGATGGGTGAGCTAAATTTCTTCCTTGGACTGCAAGTAAAGCAAACTGATGAAGGAATCTTCATAAACCAAGCCAAGTACATTAAAGACTTACTTAAGAAGTATGGCATGGAATCAGCCTCTCCCATGAAAACCTCAATTGCTCCTGCAACCAAACTTGATAAGGATGAAAAAGGTAAAAGTATTGATATAACTCAATACAGAGGTATGATATGCTCTCTTTTATACCTATCTGCCAGTAGACCAGATATAATGTTTGCAACATGCATTTAAGCTAGATTTCAGGCTAATCCTAAAGAATCTCATTTAACTGCTGTAAAGAGGATTTTCAAGTATCTCAAAGGTACACCTCACTTGGGGCTTTGGTATCCCAAGGAGTCCTCATTTGAACTAACAGGATACCACGAGATCTTTGATTTTCCAGTACGCAAAATAGATAAAAGAGTACTAGTGGCTTTTTGTCAATTGCTAGGAAATAGACTTTTGTCCTGGTTTAGCAAGAAGCAAAATTCAGTATCTACTTCAACCTGCGGGAAATTTGAATACATTCTTCTTTGGTAGGCTCCGCGTCTTTCGAGATCCTATGGATGAAAAATCAGCTAGCAGACTATGGATTTGAATTGAAATCCATACCAATTCACTGTGATAACACAAGTGCAATTGTAATAACTCATAATCCTGTCATGCATTCTAGGACTAAGCATATAGAAATAAGGTATCACTTCATTAGGGATCATGTGCAAAATGGAACTATATCTTTACAATATATCCCTATTGAAAACCAACTTGCTGATGTCATTACAAAACCTCTAAATAAATCCAGATTTAACAAGTTAATAAGTGAGCTAGGCATGCTTAACTTACAACCATGAAAAATATGCTCTAGTTTGTGCTAACTATACAGATTTAAAAGGCTATGCTCGAAATCATAAACATGTTCAAAGGAAGTCCACGATCGTAGAGCTAAAGTGTCATAAAAGAAAACGATCGCAATGCAGACTCAACGATCGTGGTGCTGACTCAACGATAGCAGAGTCCCATCAACAAAACAAATGAGCATCCTGTGATGACAAAGTTCAAAACAAAGCAATTTCTCTGACAAGCACCTCAGGAACAAACCTAACCCTTGATTCACTCTATGAGGTTGGACCTTCCTGAGTTACCTTGAACCAAGAGGAATGCTAAGTCAAAATTTCATCATAAGGACACGGTCAGACTCGACGATTGCTGAACAGACTCGACGAAAGAAGAACAGACTCGACGATTGTAGTTCAGACTCGAAAATTGCTGAACAGACTCGATGAACGCAGAACATACTCGACGATTACAAGGACCATCTCAACGATCGTAGTCCTTACTAAGGACACATTAGCTCAGAAAAAGTTAAGGGCAATTCAGTACAATCCTCCTCAGTCAGTTTCGTAGAGCCAAACAGATTTCGACACCTGTCCCACTAAGAGAAATGAAGAGAGGGAAGTTACAAGTACAAATTAAAATCGCCTTTTTAAAATCAGAAGTACAAAAATATTATCTCTCTCAAGCCAAAAACCCTAAGTCTCAAGAAAGCTCAGACAGTCATACTCCCTGCAAAGAAATCAATGACGGCTTCCAACGTCATCTCTGGCTACAGACTCTGCTTTGATGAGTTCAAAACATCTGAACCCAAGTTTCACAAAACTCTATCACTATTAAAGAAGGATGGTCTCAAAGAGGGTCTGGGTACAAACACATTGATCTACCCTAAGCTAGTGAAAGAATTCTACAGAAAGGACGTGTTTGAAAACGACGCCATCACTACAAAAGTCAGGGACGTAGAAATCAGGCTAAAGGTTGAGGACATCAACCTAGCCCTAGGTTTCAAATCTGAAGGGTATTCATCCATAGATAGCATAGACTTCCATGAGGATTTAAAGGATGCATCACAAGAAATCCCCTCCTCATCAAAGGATCAAGAAGAGAGTTTCCTCGAGGTGCAATTTACGGCCGACATTGTTGGAAAATGTATATGTTGTAAGAGTTCTGGTCACGATTCTGTAAATAAGGTGCAACTCAAGCTCATGACTGCCATATGTTATGGAATACAACTTACCTATGAAGCTCTATTGCTTGAATGGATTGGAAAGTGGATCACCAGCTCAAAGAAGACAAAGAGCTCTTAAAAGATGCTCTACTGGCGATTTATAAGCATCATCCTACGGTCTGCTCTGGGTGACAAAATTGGGGATGATGAAGGAGAATCCATCAATCCAAACAGACGAATGACCCAACAACTATTCGAGAACTGGAAAAGGAATCCTGCAGAAAATGTGCATCGATATACGAGTCCGATGGATAGGATGCAAAGAGACAGGATTCCAGGGAATATGTCAGTTGTTAGGGAGACTGAAGAAGAAGAAAAAGAAGAAGCTAACAAGGAAGAACCCACTGCCCTGGTCAGAAAAAGCAAGGGCAAGAGAAAGCTAAAGGCGATAATGATTGAAGAGCCCCAGGGATCAACTACTGCTAAACCTGTAGAGTCTTCTGACATTGAGACTCTAAGGATCCTAAGAAGAAAACAACAGCAAGCTGAGGCAGAAGAAGATAGAGCTACCATATCACAGCTGCTGAAGAAGAACAAAATCAGTCACAAATCCAAGAGGCCATCTATCTCTTCGATCGTAGAGTCTCATCGATCGTAGAGACGGATGAACAATAATCAAGCTGCTGCGATCGGATGTTACAGGCGATCAACAGGACAAAGCTGAAGCTCAAAAAAGTCCTGAGACTGTGGCTCAGCCTAGAAAACCAAGACAAAAATTGGTTAAGAAGTACATCCTTGTCAATGAAGTAGTACTTAAAAAGGAAGACAAAGAGTTGGCTGCTGAAAAGGAACTGTCCAAAGAAAGCCAAAAGGATAAAGCTCCAGCTGAGGGGGAGATGCCTGAAGCTCTCATCCTAGAAGATGCTCCAGGTGAGGGGGAGCCATTAATCTTGCAAGAGGATGATCATGTTGAGGGGGAGGCTCATGATGTCCCCATGACTGTAGAAGAAGTTCCTGTAGAAGATAAGGGAGAACCAGAGCAAGAACATCATGAAGCCATTGATATAATGGAATCCTCAAACAAAAACAGAGACGAGGATGAAGGTGATGAGGTAGAGATCATAGCTGTGGGCATTAATGGGTACAGAAAATCTAACTACGAGCAACTTTTTTCCTATCTACCCATGACGCCTTTCAATCAAGCTCAAATTCTAAACTCCTGGAATCATATGTTTTGGAGCTTCAAAGAATATCCAGCCATCTCTGTGCTAGCTCATGGATTCCCAAGCAGTTTTAACTTTGCCAAGAAGTTACTCACAAATAACTCCTCTTCAAAGAATAAACATGAGGTACTGTCTATACCAACCCTCTTCAGAATTAATCACTTTCCATCATCTTCATTCAGTCAATTCTATGAATTCCCACGATTGTTGGAAGTGATTCTACATCCACTAAATCAATTCCCAGTTGCAGAATCCCAAAATTATGTACCTGATAAACCAAATATGACCAACTTTATACTGCTCCCACCTCCCATCATCTCTACGATTACAGACTCTAACCCCATTATAGAGTCCCAAGCCCAAATCGTAGAGCCACCTACTCCACACACCCAAACATGGGACCCCTCCATCCGATATTCCTCCTCATCCAGCAACGAATACTTCAACCTTGATCTTGCCCTCTACTCATTGCAAGATCAATTTAAGAGCACACCACCTCCTTCACAAATTCCCCATCTTAATGAACTTCTGTTAGAGCTGCCCACCAAAGCTGATTTGTCAGCCATGTACAAGAAAGTCATCAAGGAACTCGATGAGAGTCTTGAAGAACACACTGAGCTCATTCAGATGAGATTAACAACAATGATCAATGCTGTAAATAATCTCCCAAGCTCCCTAATCTCTACGTTCACTAAGAAACTTAAATAGCTCATCAAGGAAATGATTCAGAGCATAAAGGACAGGGATGACATTCACTTTCTAGCAGCTAAAAGACACAGAGATGTTGTTCTTGTTTTGCAGTCCACTCAGGAAGCTCAGAATAAATTGATGATGGAGAACTTCCTCAATCTTTAAACTGCCGTAAAAAGAGTTCCAACATTTTTCGTCACCAAGGAAAGCAGACTGACAATATATACTAGTTGTTCTTCAACAACGGAAGCTCGATCTAATGCTGTTGATCTAAGAAAATCGAGAGGACATTGCTCAAACTCATAGTCAACTCAACGAGCTTGTCCAAGGAGTGACTCGCCTCTCAGAAGACATTCGAATCCTTGATGCTGACATAAAGGGGGAGAATAAAGGAAAAGGAATTCAAGGCAGGGGCAGAGGTCAATTTCAAACTCAAGCTTCAAGGAATCTTCCTGCAAGGAAATTCCACCAACAGACTCCACGATCCAGCCATCAGACTCAACGATCTGATACTCAACGATCAGATCAGCATGAAGTGTTAATGGCTCAACCATTAAGAAGTTAAAGGCCCTCTCCCAGCTCTCCTCAGGTGACAACAACTGGTCTAAGAATGCCAATAGGAGATCCTGTATTCATGAACAGACATGATCATAGTGAAAGACTCAGTCAAAGCGAGCTAGAAGAAATAGCTCGAAGAAATGAAGCTAGCAGGAGAAGAAGAGCTGAGGAATATGCAAATCCTCTGAGAAGCAAAAGGCCAAAGAAATAGAGATAAGGTGAAACATAAATTCTTATTGATGTAAAGCTTAACTGTAATATCTATTCTTCAAACATCAATAAATTCATTCTTATTCTCTAGAAATTTTAGCTGCTCACTGAAATATTAAGTCATGTTTACTTTCCTGAAAAAGCATCTAGAACTTGATAATCATAACAACAAATCTCCTTGGTTATGTCAACATCAAATAGGGGGAGATTGTTGGAAGAATGCACATTTTGATTTGATGTTTAAAGCAAATGCTCATGATTATATGTAAAGTCCTTCAAGGAATATATGTACAAGGACTTAGTGATAGATCAAATTTGTTAGGTTGATCTTAGCTTTTAATGTTCATCATTCTATAGACGAATGTATAGAAAAAGAGATCAAAGATGGTAGGTTGATCTATGACTTAAATAGTATAGATAGGTTTCAACAAGAATCGTAGTCTATCGAGCTGATCAACAGAATGCAGAAGACAAGGCAGGATTGTAGAGCTTAAAAGATCGTAGTGTATCCGCCTTGATGGACCTCTCCAAAAATCGTAGAGTGGTCCAGACGTTTGTCGAAGCTAACTCAGAGATCGTAGTGTGCTTTCGGAAACGTAGAGCTTGCAAGACGAGCAAGTGAAGATCGTAGTGTGCAAAGATCGTAGTGCGCAAATCTTTGAGAGAGATCGTAGTGTTCTCTTTAAACCAAGCACCAATGTGACAAGACACCACGATATGGATCGTAGAGTATCATCTGCCTTGTATCAGAAGCATCGAGCCCTACTTTTATTTAAAGATAAATTCCAACAAAAGTGGAATGGGTTTGAAACGTTGAAGTCCTCTCCAATCCCAATGGTACAAAAGATATCCTTAGTATTCAACAAAAGGAATGTATTCAAGAAGCTAAAGAAAGGACCATATGACAGAGAAAAAACACCTTTTCAGGTGTTAGGTGAGAAATCAGTCTGCTATGTCAGTGGGCTAGAATACAATTCAGAAGGTGTGCAGAAAAGTATCCATCAAAGTTCAGAAATGTCAAACTTATTTAATGCTTCAACAAATGACTTCAATGGATAGATTTCAAGGATCACATATATGCAGAACACATGCAGATGAGAGATTAAGCAAGCATTGAACAAAAACGCACAAGAACATTCAACGCTCAACTCTACGATCTGAGAAAAAAAGGAAGCTTGCTCAGCTACTCAGTTCTTTCGAACAAGTGCCTAACTGCAACTGAGTAGCATTAATCTCGAACTTAACATCTACCAATCAACTGAAGTAAGAGTTCCAAGTCAGAAGGACTTGAAGAGTTCTAAGTGGAACTCAACATCTACCAATCAACTGAAGTAAGAGTTTCAAGTCAGAAGGACTTGAAGAGTTCTAAATGAACTGTGAAGAACCAAGTCTGCTGGACTTGAAGAGTTCAAGGGTGATCTAAGAAGTGCCTAGGCTCTTTGGTGCAGAAGGAATATGTGAGATTCAGAAAGTGTAAAAGACATCCTTAGTGGATTTCCTACTCGAGGAGTAGAAGAGTGGATTAGGAGCTTTAAGTGCTCTGAACCACTTAAAATTGTTGTGTCTATTATATTTGTGCTATAATCGCTATAAGCTGTCATAAGCGCCTCACTCTCATTAATTCAAGATATCTAAAAGGAGATTAAACAAATACTTATTCATTTGTTTTAATCACTATCAAAATGAATTAAAGCGAAAAGATTTTAAATATCTATTCAATCCCCCCCCTTCAGATAACTATTGTGCCTCAAAGGAACTAACATAGCTCATGTCATATCTTGTTATTATCATTTATAAGAAAGTGATGTTATGGGGATAATACTAAATAAATAATATATGATCTAAATTTATCCCCAGGTCTTCCCCTCCTTCACTTTTAATTGTATATAATATAAGAAAAAGGATGTTCCTTTCCCCTCTTAAAAACCTCCAACCCCCTTTTTCATTTTCCTTTCTTGTTCCAAATGAAGGTTAAGTACCATAATATGCAATCTACTCAAAATCAACTCCTCTTAAACAAATGCTACTTCTAACAATTACTGAGGCTAATTAACAATTAATTAGAAATCTATCAAACCCAAGGATGAATTTTTATATATAGCTACTTCTAACAACTACTGAAATTAATTAATAATTAATTAGAAATCCATTAAATCGAATGATGAGTTTTGATATATAGCTAAAATTTAAGAAAACCTTTGAAAGAACTCATTACTTATCATGAATTAGCAACACCTCTTTGGAACAACTAAATGTTGTATTTTTTGTTAAATAATATTACAAAGTTAAATAAAATATACATATTATTTTATGAAGATTTATAACTGTTAAGTATAAATTAATTGCTTATTAATTTTATATTACCGTTGCATTATTATATTACCGTTGCATTAATATATTATCGTTGCTACATATTAAAGAGATATTACCGTTCATGTAATGTTACCGTTGGAATTTGTTTCTATAAAAAAGGCTGAGCTTTGTTAGTCTACTCACTTTTTACTGGAACATATTTGTCTATATATATATAGAAGTTGTTCCTGGGTCATTCAACTATTTCAAGTGTTGGTTAGTTGGGTGAAGACCTATTGAATCCTGGAGTAAGATTTCGTCAGTGACCTTAGCACCGAGAAAAGTTCTCTGAGGGGCAAAATTTCTACTTAAGGATAGTGCACTGCACGCCTCTGCTCAACAAAATTCGTTTTAAATCGATAAGTTTAAATTCTACCCTTCTTTTATTCCAAAGTTGAATCCTATATTTCATTCGTATTTTTCCAACAATCTTAAATAGAAATTTAATACTTTTACAAGATCTTATTTACATGAATAATGTTTTATTTATTATTTATGTGAGGCGAGTTTTGTGAAACAAACAAATAAACATAATAAGTGAATCCACATTAACATGAGAGGGCCAATATCTATATTTTACTAATTTGGCAAATGAGAGTTCTTTAGTAGAGGTAATTATAAAAGCTCAACTTCGTCTGTCCCAAAATGAGAGTCCTTTATTAAAGGTTTGTTGGCAAAGATTTTTATTCATGCATATGATTAATTAATTGCTGTGAACAATTTTATGCAAGTATGGTACATAGTCCAAAAGATGAAACTGATCACTTGGTGTCTCGCAGAAAACTTTGTTGGTTGGTTAGGGAAAATTTCAAATTACTTAAAGTAGATTGTGACGTGTTTGGGCAATGGTAATCTCTATTTTTACTAGAGATTTTTGGCTTTATGTTCTTTAATCTACGTTTAGTGACTCTTTATTGTTGTGCTACACTGAGAAGAAAGTTCAAAATTTCAATTCCCAATATGAATAGTCAAGTTTGAATACTCGTGTGTGTATAGTGTGTATAATGTGTATATAAAGTTACCTGTTGGTGAAAACTGAAAAAACACCTTTTGAGCTTTGGGAAAATCATTTACCTAATTTGAAATACCTTAAAGTGTGGGGGTGTCTTGCTAAGGTAATGTTAATCCTGTTAGGATTATGTATAATTCTTGTTTACAATTAAAAAAATATGAGGGACCTAGTGTATCTTAATCTGAGTATGCCCAAATCATAGTTTGTTTAATGTATCTTACTAATTACACAAGACCTGATATATCTTATGCAGTTAATAGACTTAGCAGATACACTCATAATCCTAATAAGGATCATTGGACTATTTTATGTAGAATACTCAAGTATCTGCAAGGTACTATTGAATTTGGTTTGTACATCGTTGTAATCCTGCGATTCTTGAGAGGGCTATATCGACGCTTAATTGGATCTCTGATTCAGATGAAATCAAATCCACGAGTGGCTACATATTTACCTTAGGAAGAGGAGCAGTTTCTTGGAAGTCTTCTAAACAGACTTGTATAACTCGCTCTACTATGGAGTCTGAGTTTATTGCCTTAGAGAAAGCGTGTTCGCAAAACATGATGGCTCGTAAATCTTTTGGGAAATATTCCTTTGTGGATTTGAGACCGGTTCCATCTGTGTCTCTACATTGTGATTGCCAAGCTGCTATAGGCCGAGCTAAGAATAAGAGCTATAATGGAAAGAGTAGGCATATACGCCTAAGACACAATATTGTGAGACAGTTGTTATGTGACGGGATTATATCCCTTATTTTTGTTAGGTCAGAGTTAAATCTTGCGGATCCTCTGACAAAACCAATAAACAAAGGCTAGTGAGCAATACATCGTGGGGGATGGGACTACTGTCTATTACAGAAATCAACAGTGATGGTAACCCAACCTATATGAATGTTAATCCTAGTAAGTAGGTTCATATGGGTAACAACAAGTCATTGGTTGATTGGTTGAGACACTATCCATCTTATACATATTTGAGTTCGTCCCTATGGTGTAGGATAGTGTAATTCTAAGAGTGTTAGAGGTTGAGTTATATACTCTTAATGTTTTCCATAGTCCTATTGGGTGATGTGTTTAACTGTAGAACACATTTGATGGAAACACCTATATGATTGTAGAGGTAGGCCGCCTCTTATGAAAACAAGATAGGTTTTCTAGAGCGCTCATGAATTCCAGGTATGGCACAAGGCCAAAATGCGCCAAATCGCATATAGAACAACTTCTAATTAGAGTTTGTAGTGTGAGTAATATGATTACTGATTCATAATAAGGAAGAAGGTTCATAGAAATTTTCATTTCACCAAATTCCTGTGAATCAAGTCTTATTCACTCTATACATTGGTTCATAGTCCAAAAGACACCAGTGTTAATGCAATGCATTCTTATTTTTCTTACCCAATTTATTTTATTTTTACTTTGTAATATGTGGGGGATTGTTGTATTTTTTGTTAAATAATATTACAAAGTTAAATAAAATATACATATTATTTTATGAAGATTTGTAACTGTTAAGTATAAATTAATTTCTTAATTGGGATATTAATTTTATATTTCCATTGCATTATTATATTACCGTTGCATTAATATATTACCGTTGCTACATATTAAAGAGATATTACTGTTCATTTAATGTTACCGTTGGAATTTCTTTCTATAAAAAAGGCTGAGCTTTGTTAGTCTACTCACTTTTTACTGGAACATATTTGTCTATATATATATATATATGATACAATTTTGAGTTTGAGTAAGAAAAATTAGAAGTTATTCATGGATCATTCAACTATTTCAAGTGCTGGTTAGTTGGGTGAAGACCTGTTGAATTCTGGAGTAGGATTTCGTCAGTGACCTTAGCACCGAAAAAAGTTCTCTGAGGGGCGAAATTTCTACTTAAGGGCAGTGCACTGCACGCCTCTGCTCAACAAAATTCGTTTTAAATCGATAAGTTTAAATTCTACCTTTCTTTTATTCCAAAGTTGAATCCTATATTTTATTCGTATTTTTCCAACACTCAATAGATAACATCTACATCAAATCAACTCCTTTTCACATTAAGAGTCTTTATAGCACTTCCTCAAAATTAATTACCAGTTCATCAGAACAGAGATTCTATTTATGGAGACACTTAGAAATTTTTTGTGAAGATTTGAAACTCAATTAAAAAAAGAAAATTAAACCTTGAACAACACTCATTTCTTTCTCAACATTGGCCTACAACTTTCTCTTCCATCTCTTTTTCAATATTTTTTCATCTCATCCAATTCCTTCAACACAAACAAACACATTCATCGATCATATACTTGAGTAGGATATTACATTAGAATCAACACTTAGGATTTCTTAATCGCATAAAATCAATTCTTATATATAAAGACACGATCAATAATGACGTAAACAATCTTTAATTGATTCAAAACTCGCTAAAAAACCTTGAAGGGTATATATATATATATATATATATATATATATATATATATATATATATATATATATATATATACCACTAACCAAGATTCACTTTTTTTAACCATGCTCAATCTTGACTTTAATTTATTGAATTTAATCAACATATCACTTATTACTATAAACAGATAAACAAAACAAAAATTTCGATAGAAGGGTTAATAATAAATCAAAACAACAGTAGTAATGAAAGTTAACTCATAAAGAACAAACAATTTTTTATGAAAATGAAAATCATAAAATTGAATCTAAAGAACTTACAGAAAATATGAGTGCAACCTGTCAAAAGAAAGTAAAATGCACGAATTTTTCTGTCTAATTCCTTCTTTCCCGGTTCAATACTTGTGGTCTGGGAACGTCCCATAAGGAAATACCTTAACGTCGTCGTCATCGGCAACAAAAATCAATCGATCCACAAACTCCACAGTTCGTAATCTCTCGATTTGCTCCACCCAAAAAGTCCCAAATCGAATTCAGTATTCGTTTGTTCGTTTTAGGTAAATCGTAGATATATAGAAGAAAAAGATTTGGATGCGTGTAGGAGGAGGAAGAGATATGGAACAAAAGAAAAGTGAGGTGAAATGATTTCGTGGGAAAGGGGAAGAGATTGAAGAGGAGGCAATGAAGAGGAGACGAACTAAGGATGATTATGAGGGAGAGGGAGAGGAAGAGGAAGGGAGATTGGGTGAGATTTTTTTTGTGAGATGAAATGTGAGCCTCTAGATTTAAGTTGGAATACTTGAGATGAAATCTAGGTCATTGAATTAAAATTAGAATGAATTTGAACCGAATCCTGTGGTTGTCTCAAATTGAATTTAAATTAAAGATTCAAATTGGGTTCTATCTTATTATTATAGATTAAGGAAATAAATGTAGACCACATTTCTTTTCCTTGTCTTTATTTTCTTCTTATATGTTAAATAAAAGGGTTAATTACAAATTCAACCTCAAGTATACACCCTTTACCATTCCTACCTCAAATTTGAACGCTCTCATCCCGCTACCCAAAGTAAGCATAATTTACCCTTTGTATTTTACGGCGAAAAAAAGTGGTCGAACCGCCACGTGTTTTTGGTGGTCTGTGTATGTATATTTAATTTGACCAAATTTTTTATACATTTGATGTATATAAAACCTTTGTAAACCTAATTAATTAGATTAAGTAATACATTTATATGTACTAATACAATAAATTACTAATTTACAAATTAATTTTATTTTTTTCCCTCTTCTTCCCCATCTTTATCATCTTCCCCATTACCATATATCTAATCAAAAAAAATCAAAATCCAAAATACCCAAAATCATTCAACCTCTTCCTTTGTAACCATTCATGAAGCGTAAATCTCAAACTAAAACCCCAATTCATTCACCATCTTCAAAATTTTGCCCAATCTCAAACCCACTTCATTTACTTTCTCTGATGCTGCCCAAAATTTAGGTTCTAAATTTGAGACTCCGATAACAAGTTCTGGAGGTAAATCTACCCAAGCAATCAAACCCATAAACAATTAAATTACTACTAGCCACCATAAATTTTGACAAATTAAACCAGAACAGAAAAGCACAAAACCCAATCAAATGGAATCAAACTCGTTCATTCAAAGCACCCATAAACAATTAGATACCACAATAGGAGATAAGCAAGTAAAATTGAACATGGGAAAACAGAAATCAAAGATAACATCCAAATCTGAATAATAATATCCAGATTTGAAAACACACAGAAATAAGACCCATCCACGAAAGCGAAAACCACAAGAGCTAAATGATTCATTACCGAAATAAAATGGATAACAACCCCAGTAATCGGCAATGAACAACCAAATCTGAAAATTGAAATAAATAAGTAATAAGAGCACAAATTCCAGATTGGAAACCACAGGAAACAAACCACCGGTAAGAACAGTTCCAGAACTGAATAAAGACAAATTAACCAGATCTAGAGAAGCTCCATCTTCCAAAAGGTCACCAAAGACAAACCCAACCCCAGACCAAAACACAAAGTCCTCCGATCAGATTATGACTCCCGAACCCCACACACAAAATCATTGCCTCTACTAGTCTCGCAGGAAACCAATCGTAGATCTGGGTTTGAATCTTCCAGATCTTTCACAAAAAATCACCATAATTCGAGGGCCCTTGGGTTGATAATGAAGATGAAGATCAAATGAAAATGAAAGAGATAAAGATGGAGATTTTTCTTCTATTTTAGTTTGATGAACCAAATGAGATGAAATTAGAGGACCCTTTGGTTTGTTGCTCTAATTTGTTGTTTGTTTTGGTTTGTTGAATGAAATGGAATTAGATTGATGAAATTCCCAAATTGTTTGAAATTTTTACCCTTTATTTTGTTAATCTAGTATTTCACATGTATTTCTACAAATTAATTAAGTCAACTACGGTATTTATACAATCAACTATATTTACATATTTAATTATGAATGTTGCCATTTTTCGATAAAATTGACCGAAATTTGAATAGGGTCCATCGTGGTTACTTAACGGTACTTTGGGTAGCGAGATGGGAGCGTTTAAACATCGAGATATGAATGATAAAAGAGTGTATACTTCGGGATGAAATTTACAATTAACCCTAAATAAAAACAGTCTAGCTGATATCCAATCGTAAGAGCAAATCCAATGGTAATGTCAAAATGGCTATAGCCATTGCTATTTTTTGGCACCAAAAAGTGCTTTTTGGTGCTAAAATAGAACCCAGTCTCCAGTGGTTGGTTCTATTTTAGCACCAAATTGTTTCAAATTTAACTAACTTTCCCTCCACCTCATTGTTAATTACTTTTTCAACTCCAATTCAACTATCCATTCAAGGTTTTTCATGGCTTCTTTCTTTAGATCTACATAGCTGGTGAAGGATTTTGTCATCAGATCATTCATTTTGTGTGAGAGAGAAGGTACATGCAATCGATCAAAGCTAGCTACCGGGGTCCCAAATTCATGTTGGGTTCTATGTTTTTTAAGAACAGATGGACACTTTCCCTACGGGTTCCATGTTTTCCGGCCACTTTCCGTTCAGTTTTAGGTATGTCCGATTCTTGATTTTCTGTTAATTTCAGTTGGGGTTTGAGATGTCAAAGGACCAAGTATAGCATTTTGCTATTTTAGAATTAATTGTAGAACTGGTTTGGATTTGTATTTTTGCTGTTTGGTGCTATAATTTGACTATAGAACCAATTATAGCACCCCCATTAAAACGTACTGTATATTTTCCTTGGTTTTAAATCTCCTTAGTGTAGTCACCTCCATTAAAACGTTCTGTATATTTTCCCATTCACCTCATATGGGTCATAATTTCTTTCCAATTGTAGGCATAAAAAATAAAATTAGTTTATGTTAATGTCAAATAAATTGTAGACGCTAAATATTCCTATAAAATAAAATATTTAAAGAAATATGGAAATTGAAGGGTTCGACTAATTTTTTTGGCCAATCTTTGTCGAAATGAAAATGTATGAAGGAAAAAAGAAACAGAGATGCAATTCGACCAATGATAGAGTATATATCTCGTTCCATAAGGCTTGACTGATGTTTTAGAGTTTTTTGACGGTTTTTTATGCATTAATTTATTCCATGTAGAAGGATAAAGGTGAATCTCTGAATCATTTCTTTCGAATTGTAACTAGGTATATATTTGTCTCTCGATCTATGGAAAAGCCTTAAGCGTGAATTAACGGAGGGAGTATTTATTTTAATTATTATGTTACTTTGCGGTAGAAAGTAATTTTCTTTTACACAGAGAAAGGAGCCTTACATAGTTCATCCAAACTATCGGTTTGAATGAAATGAAGGCGTTTTAATTAACACATATAAGTACTAAAAGACACTGATAAAATTAGGCACAATGCCATCTCCTCGAGCACAACCACCACGGCCACAGCTCAGCAACTAACACCGTAGCAAAACCCACCAGACAACCACAGCTGCCGCAGCAGCCGTGTGGATCAAAACCGCACCACGTTCCGGCAGATTTGTAGCCTAGACCGCCGTCCGGGAGGTATCCCTGCGGCAGAAAGATCTTTGACCGGAGCGTTTTCCTGTTAGAACTTACCCAACTGACGGTGTCAACAGCAACTGAATCTCCATTACCGCCATTAGAGCGACTGACGGACTCCACAGCAATTAAACCGTCAGAGCTACCAGCATCATCAACTGCCATAGCCAAGGGTGCGACGGTCGATATCAGAACCACCACCATTGCCACCACCACCAGAGCAACCTTCTTGTTCTCCATTTCCGTTAGTTATGAGTACTTTTTTACTGTATATTAGATTATCCTCTAAGCAATCCTTTTTATAGTGAACGAGCTGCGATGATTACAATGTACATGTTTTTCCGTGTCTTTTTTTCTACCTTTGTTTGTATTTTTGCCAGATATGAGTACTTCTTCTTACGTACTGTAAAATAACTTATTGTAGACCATGCTTTTCTCGTTTTTCGTTTTTGTTTTCTTCTCAAGTTGCATAAAAAAATCAAGTAGGTTTTCAAATCAAGTCGAGTCGAGTCATTCTACGTGAACATGTTTATTGGATATTTTCAAAAAAAAATTTGTTTGTGACTCAAAAAATGTATACTATTTATTTTAACTAGAATTTTTATAAACTAGTGTTTAAGGGATAATTTGGATACATATACAAAAACAAGGTTATAAAGACTGTACAACTTTGCTTTTGTATATGTATCTAAATTATACCTAAAATACTATATTCTGTAAAAAATTTTGTTGGAATAAATACTATACATTTTTTTGAGAGTCACAAGTAAAAAATAAATAAATTAAAAATATCCAATATTTATGTCCAATAAACATGTCTGCCAAGACTTATTGTTTCAAATCACTTACGTTTAGTGACCTTAATGGTGATCCAGGATTTGAAGTACATACATAATAATTTTTTATAAATAACTCTTGAGTTCTGCTTATATATGTATTGCAATAAATTTAAGTTGAATTATAATTACGAAGCTTATAAATATATGAAATGGGTAGAAATTATAGAAAAAGCTCACTTATTACGTATCTCTCCAAAAAAATTGTCACTAATACTTATCAACATAACTAATAATAAAAAAATTGATATAAACATTCGTAATATATATCATATTCCATAATTGTTTTACTAATAAACAAAAAATTAATTAAAAGAAAATATAGTAATGTAAATAAAACTAAAATACATAATATCCACCCATTCCAAAAATACTTATAGCTAGCTATGGCAATTACTATAATGGATCTTGGGCAAAATAGTAGTATTATACAATGTTTTCTCGTAAGACCCCAACTTTTATGAATAAAGATGAATTTTCTATAATTATCATTTTTGAATATTATGAAATGAATTTGATATTATGTTATAGTTGTAGGTAATATTTATAAATTTTGCAAAGTACACAAGTTGTTATATAATATTTGATTGGTGGGGAATATTAAAGACGACGGCAGTGCAATCATTGGTGGACCCTACAACGGAATTATTGTCGATTGAAAAACGACAAAATATTTTATTAAAAATAATTATGAAGTTTTATGAATTAATATTGTTGAACTACTTCAGTAGTAAAAGTAAATGAAGAATACGCGTGGTTGCATAGCAAGTAACACAAGATTGATTATTGATGCTTACGTGAGAAGTCACTTAGTTTTGTCCAATTATTGCTACAGTAATTGATGCATAGTATCTCACGTTATTTGATTCAATTATTGTCAATATTTTATATATTATTAAATCAATAATTGAGATAACAAAGTTGTTAATATTATTATTTGCAATATTAACGATGTCTAGAAGTTCACACAAGGAGAGGTTTGGTCACCTAATTCGCGCCGCTAACAGGAGAAATCCTTATTGAAAGCCCTTTTTTTCCTAGGAACGACCTTGTCGATTAATATTGTGAATTATAATAATGATGATAAATGTTGTTAAAAATATTGAGGGATATTTTTTTATGAAATATTTGTTGTTTTTATGAACCCCATTTACCTATTTTTCAAAATAATCGGTGGAAATTTATTCTTTATAATAAAGGTGGGGCCAAATGTGGGGCCCATCGGAAAAAAATGAGGTGGGGGGAGGAAATGAATCGATTCATGAGGGGTGATTTATGGGATGGAATACTATTATTTATTAGTGTGTGGATGTATGTTATATATATATATATATATATATATATATATATATATATATATATATATATATATATAATGTTTCTTTTGGTGAAGGAATAAAAAGAAAGTTAGTGGATGTTACGAGATTTTCACGGGATGAGTACTATATGCATATTATATATATAAATGTAAAAGTTTGAATAATGGCAGGGGAGAGTTCACGGGGGTGATAACTCGTGACTAATTTAGCATGTGTATATATATATATATATATATATATATATATATATATATATATATAATATTATATTTTATTTAAAAGATTTTGTTTTATTAGAATATTTTATAGTAAATTAATATGGACCGTCCGTTTAAAAGTAAATCAATCTGGACCATTCAGGAATTAGTTACTATTCAGTCCATTCTTCTATAAATAGAAGCTCATTCCTTCATTATTTCTTACGAATTCACTGAAACTCTAGAGAGAGAAACTATAGAGAGAAAGAAGAAAAGTGTTTTGCTACTTCACCACTTCTATATCTAGTTTCTTCTAAGGTAAGGGGTATTATTTCTTTCTTTTGTCTTCATGAAGAGAACTTCTGTTATTCCATTCTTTATTATTATGTTGGAATAACCTGTCTATGCTAAGTACCGTATACATGGTAAAATTCTTCTGTTATTTCATTATTTATTATTCTGTTGTTGTCTGTGCGTTTTACGCCGGACCTGGTTCCGTCTTTATTATTCTGTTAGAATATCCTGTTTCTACGTTTTATGTCGGACCTGGTTCCGTTATTTATTATTCTGTTGGAATAACCTGTCTGTGCGGTCTATCGCAGGCCTGGTGATTTCTTTTGTTATTCCATTCTTTATTGTATTCAGTTGGTTAAAGTTTTGACTTCTATACTCCATGAAATTAGTGGAATATCCTTGATATTTGCGCTTCATCCAGTATCTTTTCTTCTGAGCATTCTTGAATTTTTTTCTACAAAGAAGTATCATGTTGACAATTTGGACGTTTTTAGTTCCTGAATAAATTAATTCTTGAACTTGTTTTATTGAATTCTTATATCATTGTCATCATCCTCATGTTTATATTTTTTGAAAGTCATCTGTGGCCTGTATTGCATAGATGGACTTGATATGATTATGACCAGGGATTATTCGGTGTAATCATGACCGTAATGTTATAAATGATGGGATAAAAGTCCTCATTGGCCCGTAGTGCATTGATGGACAGTTGTTGGCATGATCATGACCATTGATGAATACACGAATATCCTTGGCCCGTAGTGCATGGATAATTTGTGGTCGTGACCCTAATGAATATCCTTGGTCAGAAAAGCGTGGATGATGTGGATTATTTATTGTCGAGTCTCGGCGATAAAAAGTGATGAAAACCTTTTAAATCATAAAAGATAGTAGATTTTATTCTCTACTTGACTCTTTTAATGGATTCTTTGTTCACTGCAGCTTAAACTTGATGTCTATTGTATTTTATCGGTTTAACATTGTTAAAGGTTAATGATAATTTATCCTACATTATCTTAGTCATAATATTTCTTACAGGGCTAGTTGAGCTCACCCTTTCTTTCATTGTTCTTCTGTGAAATGAGAATATAAATTTTGGAACTAGTCCTGGGAGCGGAGTGACAGTCCGGATGATAGTATTAGTAGTCCTCACTATTCGCGTGAAATAGTATGATAATAAATGTATTGAGGACTTATTTTGAGTTTGTATACGATCTGAAGACAATGATTGTATTAAAACTCAAATTTCATGTTGTATATTAAAGTTTGTATCCGAATTTTGTACCATGTATTTGACTACTCGTAATAGGTGATGTATACCTATTTTGGGGGGCGCCTCATTTTCGAACTGCATCTTGGTTATTGAACCAAAAAAATTATCGGGTAAATAAGTTACACTGGTTCAACCAGTGGTTGAACCGTTATTAAACTGGTGACATCATAATTAATAAAATTAAAAAAATCTCATTTTTTATGAATTAAAACATAATAAAGTTAATTTACAATATTACTAAAAGTGGTTAATTGTAATATTAAAAAATTTGGTACAAAAAATAATAAAAAATTGATTTACCAAGTCAACCCGATTTTACCAGTTGAACCATCGATTCAACTGGTGGTGAACCGATCCAATTCATATTTTGATCTAAGTAGTTCAACCGGGTCAAATCAGGTCGGACATAAAATCGGTTCTTAGTTCAACTGATTGAATCGGTTGGTCTGAACCGGATTTCAAAACAATGGTACTATGTGTTAATAGTATATTCAAAAAGGATTGTTTATACTATGTCATACTTCTTGTAGTTTTTCATTATCACTTTTATAAATACTTTAGAATTCATATATGCAAACAGTATGTAACTATTTCGCATGCATACAACTTAGACATGAATTATGTATAGGAATTGATATTTTCACAACTGAAATTGTTAGTTCTACAATATATTCTCTCACATGAGAGTGGACCCCAATTATTATTTCATACAAGGAGGAGCTTGTTGAACTATCAAATTTATGGATTTTCACCCGTCATTCGGTAATCCGCGTAAACAAATATTTTCCACAAATAAAGAATGAGTACTAAGGGTTATTCACCATGCATGCAATAATCCACCTAAACATGTTATTCTCACAGATTAAAGAATACGAAGGGTTATTCACCATGTATGTGGTAATCCGCATAGATAGGTTACTCCCGCAGATTAATAAAGAATGAATACGAAAAATAATATCCCTCACCTTAGTAGGAGATTGGATACTGTAATAGTGAAGTAGCAAAAATACTCTTTTTCTTTCTCTCTATAGTTTCTCTTGTGAGTCTTAGTGAATTGGTGAAAATGAAAGAAGAAAAAAGTTTCTATTTATAGGAAAACATAATTTCAATATTTGTACGTTAGGGGCTCAACTTATTACAGTTTAGTACATCATTAATTACACCTTAGTCCAGGTGACATCATCATGACATCATGATGATGACATCATCTTTCTGTTTCTTTAAGGATGATGTAGCCATGCTTACATCATGCTTGCATTATCTCTTCTCTGATTGGTTGATTCAAGTTCACATGGGTTGGTTAACTTATTACACTTTGGTACCCCTAAAGTTTTTTAAGTTTGCGTTATTCCCCCTTAACTTTTGTAATTCACTTATCTACAATAAACACCTTTTTAATATTTCAACAATTATTCAATATTAATATTATAACTCATAATATTACCAACCAGATCATTCTCAGGAAAGAGGGGGGTTTCCGATAAGGATTTCTCCTAATTAAAGAACCTAACCTCTTTTCTCGACAGAACTCTCTAGACTCAGTTTTTGTTTTATAGTAATAAAACAGAAAACTTTTTATATAAAATAGAATACTTTTTATAAATAGAATATATTATATTTTATTATATTTCATAGTACTGCATAGTGTTTGCATAAAGTGCAACATAGTAAAATCAAATTGTCAAAAGTTTCAAATTTATTTAATTCTCCCGTGAATTAGATTGCAGGTACGATCATGATATTTTTCCTAAATAGTATTATGCCATTCTCCTATAAATAGGATGCTTAGTTTAGAAATGAAAATTACACTAGAATTAGAGAATTTTTCTTCTATAATATTGAGCGTATTTCTTTTGTGTTAAAGGAAGCTTTTAGTGTAGAAAACAATACAAGTTTTCTTCAAGAATATCCCCGTTATACCAGTAAGTACTTTCCTTTTAAGGTAAGGAATATTATTTTTGTTCAATATTCGTAAGAAATAATATTTACTTCCATACTCTGTAGTATGTAAGTAATATTAATTCGTTTCATATTCCTAATTCTACACTTATTTTGATAAGTATTACTTCTATACTCCTTGAAATTAGTAGAATATTCTTAAAATTTGTGCTTCATCTAGTATCGTTTCACTGAAATATTTTTCTGGACATTCTAGTTAAATTTTAAATCTTTTCATGCCGGAGTACTATTCATGGAGTACTATTCATGAAGTACTATTCATAGGATATTATTCACTCGGGTATATTCACCCAGGGTACTATTCATGACAAAAATTGATTTATTTTCTGTCCAAATTATTTTTGATACATGAATATTATTCTTGAATTTTACTCCACAAAGCAGTTATCATGTTGACAATTTGGACATTCTTAAACTCTGGATAAATTGAATTATAAATCTTTAAAATTTACCCTTGATTTCACTTAATTGAATTCTTATATCATTATCATCATCCTCATGCTTATATTGTGATGAAAGTCATCTTTGACCCGTAGTGCATAGATGGACTGTTGATTGGTATTATTATGACCAGGAATTATGTATCGATATAATCATGACCTGTAATGTTACAAATGATGTCGTAAAAGTACTCATTGGCCCGTAGTGCATTGATGGACAATTTTTTGGCATGATCATGACCACTGATGATAATAACGAATATCCTTGGTCCGTAGTGCATGAATAATTCGTGGATGTGATACTAACGAATATCCTTGGCCTGTAGTACATGGATAATTCGGTGATGTGGATTATTTATTGAGCTGTGTTATAGAGATAAAATATTGATGATAAATTTTTAAATCATAGAAGATAGTAGACACTATACTCTACTTGACTCTTCTAATGAATTGCTTGTTCTGTTGTAGTTAAACTTGTTGTCTATTGTATTCTATCAATTTTTATAATGTTGAAAACTAAGGACAATTTATTCTGCATTATCTTAGTCATAATATTCTTTACTGGGCTAGTTGAGCTCACCATTTTCTTTCATTGTTCTCTTCAAAAAATGAGATTATATCTGGTGTGAGATCCCAAATTTTATGAAATAAAAATATTCAATTTTTTTATAATTATTTTATTTATTTAGTAAATGTTTAAATTGAGAAACGGTTAAAGTTAAGGGTGATATGTGAAAATTTTGCAAAGTAAACAAGTTGATATAAAATATTCGTTGTGTCGGGGAATATTCAATTGGTCGGGAAATATTCGTTTTAACAGAGAATATTCATGACGACCAAGATAATCATTGGTGGACCCCACAACGGAAGTATTGTCGTAGTTATAAAAGCACGTAAACATCTTTTTATAAAAAATAACTACGAAAGTTTTACCGTTAAACCGTTGAACTAACCTAGTAGTAAAAGTACAAGAAGAATACGCATGGTTGCATATAAGAAGACATCGTATTAATTATTAATGCTTACGTGAGAAGTCACTTAGTTATACTCAATTATTGCTCTGAAGAATCATTTGAATAATATCTCTCATATTATTGATTTAATTATTGTCACAAGATCATCTCGCATAATATTTTATATTATTAAATCAATAACTGAGACGACAAAGTTATTCATATTATTATTTGTAGTATTGACGATGTCTATAAAGTTCTATCGAGGAAAGGGGTTTGGTCACCTAATTACACGCCAATAGGGAGAAATCCTTATCGGAAAGCCCCCTCTTTCTTGGGAATGATCTGGTTGTTAAATATTGTGAGTTATAATATTAATGACGAATAAATTCTTGTTGATTAAAGATGAAATTGATATTTCCATTGTGTTGGGATTATTAGTGTTAGTGGAAATTGACATCTCTTCACAAGTCATTTTCAACTCGCTTCGCACATAGAAAACCGCGAGCCATCTTCAGATCTGCTGAGTTCGGGCTGCTTTCTGCAAATTCTGTCACCGTACAAGTGTTCTACACTATCCTGGTAACGTATGCATGTATTTTTTCCAATTTCTATCCGTTGGATTGTGAGTTATCGCACGAAAATGCATCTAAACACATAGTAGTGATTATGTATGCACAAATGACTTGATAAAAAATAATAAACATAGTAAATGTTAGTATTAAACCATGCTGAACATAATGATGTGAAATTTTTTTGACTTTTGAGATAGTCAAATTGGCACCTTTTTTTGCTATTTTTTGTCTTATTTGAGGTCCACTGAGTAAAATTGTCGCACTATGTATATTTGATTAAATTCCTCTTAGAATTTTCAAGTATAAACAGGAAGAATTAAGCAAGTTGGTTAACAAGGAAGTTTATATATATAAATTCTGAGGTAACTCTAGTAGGTTGGGCATCTTATACTAAGATTAAGAGTGATTTTGAAATGAAAGAAGTAAATAATGTTTGGTTGAAAGTTCGTGCGACTAGGCAAATTCCAGACTTTGTAAACATGATTTAAATTGGTCTTTCGGGTTGGTTTATATTTTAACAAAATATTATGATATACTCCCTCCTATCCTAAATAAATGACGTTTTAGAGAGTTTAGTTTTATTCTATATAAGTGTCGTTTTGGAATATCTATGCAATATTGCACTATTTTTTTCTAATTTACCCCTCAATTTAATATGCTTAGTAAATGCAATTCCATGAACCATTTTACCACATATACAACCAAAGTTCCAATAACCCATTAATTGTCTTCATCTTTGACCATTACCTTTTTTACTCATTTAAATACGTTGTTGTAGATGAGGAAGGAACGTTGAAGGAATGTAATAATGGGGAGAATAATGGAGATAATTAAAAGGAATAACTATAGAGAGAATGAGAAGAGAAAATGTGGAGAGAGAAATAATTAATTAGGAATATAAAAAGACATTTTGTGTTATTTTTTAATAAATGTGTTTAACTCTAAAACGTCATTTAACTCGAATAGGAGGGATTACCTTTTATAACATCCTAAAGTTTGGTTCCAATTGGATATGTGATTTGTAAACTAGAAATTTGTAAAGTGGGCGGGATGGCCTTGGCTTTTTTAAATGCTTTAATAGAAGAAAAGAACGCAGTAACAACAAAGAAGAAAGCGTGCGATGCTGCGTGTGCAGTATCGCTTGTTTATCATTGCTACTGCATTGCATTGCGATGCTCAATGGTGTTTATTTGGTCCTTACATCATTATCACAAGGCAATCATGTTATCTATTTATATTATATTCGGATTCACTAATTCCTTTTTAGTAATACAACGATTGAAAATTATTTTAATTTTAAGCTATCTTAGAATTTAGATCTCATTAGCATGATCATCATCATGATTCTAAAAGCATTGCTTAAAACTATGAGTTTATCAGATATTAATAAAAACAACATTATGTAGATAAATAATTGTCTATAAATAATTTTTTTATTAATAAATAAATAAGATTGTTATAAAGTATATATGTTTTATCATCTTGCACGATTAACTTGTATGCATATTACTTTCAAAAAGATCAATGGACCGTGAGGCAAATTAAAATCAGAGAAAAAAAAATCCTTTAACTGGACAAAATCAACCACCAAAGTAAAAGCAACTAATAAATACATAATTCCTACGTAGAACCCCAAGCTAATTCAAATAAATAGAAAATTTTTTACATAGTTGAACTCTACAGTAATTTTGGTCTAACTAAAAAAATCATATAAAAATTTAAAATAGAAAAAAAGAGAAAAAGTGCATGTATGTACCTGCGTAATTGAGGCAAAAGAGTTGGGCTTAGGCTTTGGCATAATAGCTTGTTGGAAGAATGCACATTTTGATTTCATGTTTAAAGTAAATGCTCATGATTATATGTAAAGTCCTTCAAGAAATATATGTACAAAGACTTAGTGATAGATCAAATTTGTTAGGTTGATCTTAGCTTTTAATGTTCATCATTCTATAGACGAATGTATAGATAAAGAGATCAAAGATGTTAGGTTGATCTATGACTTGAATAGTATAGATAGGCTTCAACAAGAATCGTAGTCTATCGAGCTGATCAACAGAATGCAGAAGACAAGGCAGGATTGTAGAGCTTAGAAGATCGTAGTGTATCCGCCTTGATGGACCTCTCCAGAAATCGTAGAGTGGTCCAGACATTTGCCGAAGCTAACTCAGAGATCGTAGTGTGCTTTCGGAAACGTAGAGCCTGCAAGACAAATAAGTGAAGATCATAGTGTGCAAAGATCGTAGTATACAAATCTTTGAGAGAGATCGTAGTGTTCTCTTTAGACCAAGCACCAATGTGACAAGACACCACGATATGGATCGTAGAGTATCATCTGCCTTGTGTCAGAAGCATCGAGCCCTACTTTTGTTTAAAGACAAATTCCAACAAAAGTGGAATGGGTTTGAAACGTTGAAGTCCTCTCCAAATCCCAAGCAGTACAAAAGATATCCTTAGTATTCAACAAAAGGAACGTATTCAAGAAGCTAAGGAAAGGACCATAGGACAGAGAAAAAAACACCTTTTCAGGTGTTAGGTGAGAAAGCAGTCTGTTGTGTCAGTGGGCCAGAATGCAATTCAGAAGGTGTGCAGAAAAGTCTCCATCAAAGTTCAGAAGTGTCAAACGCATTTAATGCTTCAACAAATGGCTTCAACGGATAGATTTCAAGGATCACATATATGCAGAACACATGCAGATGAGAGATTAAGAAAGCATTGAACAAAAACGCACAAGAACATTCAACGCTCAACTCTACGATTTGAGAAAAAGAGGAAGCTTGCTCAGCTACTCAGTTCTTTCAAACAAGTGTCTAACTGCAACTGAGTAGCATCAATCACGAACTCAACATCTACCAATCAACTGAAGTAAGAGTTCCAAGTTAGAAGGACTTGAAGAATTCTAAGTGAACTGTGAAGAACCAAGTCTACTAGACTTGAAGAGTTCAAGAGTGAACTAAGAAGTGCCTAGACTACTGGTCTAGAAGGAATCTATGAGATTCAGAAAGTGTAAAAGATATCCTTAGTGGATTTCCTACTCGAGGAGTAGAAGAGTGGATTAGGAGCTTTAAGTGCTCTGAACCACTTAAAACTGTTGTGTCTATTATATTTGTGTTATAACTGCTATAACTGTCATAACTGCCTCACTCTCATTAATTCAAGATATCTAAAAGGAGATTAAACAAATACTTATTCCGTTGTGTTTTAATCACTATCAAAACTAATTAAAACGAAAAGATTTTAAATATTTATTCAACCCCCCTTCTAGATAACTATTGTGCCTCCTAAAACTAACAATTGGTATCAAAGCAGGTTCTATAATATAGCCTTCAAATCTTGAGTAGATCCAATGGTACACTTACCAAGTGAATCAAAGATTGGAGGAGGCAGGAAGCCACCTATGTGCAACAAAGATAAATTTGCTAACCGGAAGGTTAGGATGCAAGCTTACATGGATTCAATAGATGAAGATCTATTTAAAACTGTTCAGAATGGGCCCTATGTTCCTACAAAGCTTGCACCAACTACATACGACCCAAACAGAATACAGATCAAGGTCAAAGGAGAATGGACAGAAAACGAGAAGAGAGCTGTCCAGCTCGACAAAAAGGCCAAGAACATCTTATTTCAATCCTTAGAAGACGATCTGTTTGAAAATGTGGTCAACAGCAAAATAGCAAAGGAGGTTTGGGAAGCATTACTCATCATGCATGAAGGAATAGAAGAAGTCAAAGAAAACAAACAATCTCTCTTGACTCAGCAATATGAGATGTTTGCTCACGTTCAAGGAGAAAACGTCACTGCCACCTACGAGAGATTTAATGTTCTGCTCAACTCTCTACGAGTCTATAGAAAGATCTATCCAAACAAAGATCTGATAATAAAGTTCATGAGAGCCTTACCAAGCAAGTGGGATGCCAAAACCACTGCCATTAGAGAATCAAAGAATCTACATGAAATGACTGTTCAACAGTTATATGACAACCTTCTCACATACAAACTGGGGCTGACTCAACGAGCAGAAACCTTGTCTGAAAGAAGAAAGAAGGATAAAGGTGTTTCTCTAAAAGCAACTAAAAACACCTCCAAAGTCAACACTGAAGTTGATTCTGACTACGATGAAGATGATGATGAGGACTTTGCAATGCTGGTGAAAAGAGTAAGAAGGTTCATGCGACAAGGCAAAACCAGCAAACCAAAGAAAGTCAGCAACTACAGCAGCTAGGAGCAAATGAATGACCTATGCTACAATTGCAAGAAACCTGACCACTTCATTGCTAACTACAACAAACCTCTCAAAGAAGAACTCAAGAAGAAATCACATTCAATGAAGGAATACAAAGGCAACAAGAGGCCTCAGAAGAAAGACAAAGGCCTGTCAGAATGGAGGATCGTGGAGTGACTCAGACAATGACTCAACTCCAGAATCTGGAGATGATGAAGATCCTCAAATGGCAAATCTTTTCTTGATGGCCAATAATGCAAGGGACAAACAGAACTCCAACATACATGAAGTAAGTATCGATGAGGTATTTAACTTCAACTCTCCTGATGTAGATATTGATGACTTAAGAACTGCACTGCATGGTATAACATCTGATCTGCATCAATACATGAAGTGGTTTAGAGTTACATCTAAGGACTATTCACTTCTTCAAAAGAGAGAAAAAAGTTCAAGAAGAACTGAAATGTTCTTCTCAATCTCGATTCTCTCTCCAAGTTTGAAGTCGAGAATAAGCTCTCGAGACAAACAAATGAGCTCAATGCAAAAAGAGAGTCAAGTCTAACCTCTAAAATTGAGGATCTAGAAAAGACAATCTGTACATGGAATAAATCCTCTTCATCTATGGACTCCCTAATCTCTAACTAGAGAAGTGTCTCTGACAGAATAGGGTTAGGCTTTGGGGAATCTACCTTAGAGCCATGTGTGGAAAAAGTAAAGGAAATTAGCACTAGTAATGCCTCAAGTTTTAGTAGAGGCATTATATTTATGAAATCCTCACAGAAGGATGAGCCTGTCAAACCCTGATCTACTGATTCAATACATATTCCTAGGAAAAAGGGATCTCATGCCGGTCTGGGTTTTAGAAAAGAGAAGAGTAACCCAGCCACTACTCACCAACCTCAAAGGATCGTAGAGTCTAGTAAGATCAGCTCCACGATCCAACTGGGAAGGTACAGTAGAGGTAAGGTATACTCCTCACAAATCATGAAACACAAGAACACATGGAAGAAGGAATACCAGCTTAACAGTAGGATGACCAATAACCCACAAAAGTCCAAATGGAGGAAGAATTTTCACACACACATAGACATGCATCATATTAGATGTTTTGTGTGCTACAAAGTTGGCCACAAGGCTATAAAATGTCATTATAATTCCATGCATATGAGACCCAAAATCAAGCAGGTTTGGGTCCCCAAGGACACTAACAAAGTAGGACCCATACAAGTATGGGTACCAAAATGAAGGTTTAATGTTACTACAGGAAAAGAGCTCCATGATCACAACTTGGTATCTGGACAATGGATGCTCAAGGCACATGATTGGGAACAAAGCCCTTCTGTCTAACTACATAGAGAAGGAGGGTCTCTCGGTCATCTTTGGAGACAACGGCTCTGGCAAGACAAGAGGATACGGCTCAGCTGGAAATGGTGCAGTGTCCTTAAGCAAAGTGGCCTATATGGAAGGACTACAACATAATCTTCTAAGCATTAGCCAACTCTGCGATAAGGGTCATCAAGTAACATTCCTCAATAATCAATGTCAAGTCCGAGATCTGAAGACATTTGCTGTAAAGTTAACCGGAACAAGAGAAGGAAATGTCTACACCGTAAACCTTGGAAAACTAAGCTTAGACGAGACTATATGCTTTCTGGATAAAGCATCTGAAGAAATGAGCTGGCTATGGCATCGAAGATTATCGCATCTCAATTTCAAAAGTATGTCCAAATTAGCTTCAAAAGATCTAGTTGCAGGCTTACCCAAGTTCAACTTCGTTAAAGAAAGGCCATGCAATGCCTGTCAACTTGGAAAGCAGACTAGAAGCTCATTCAAGAGCAAAACTTCCAACTCAATTGACAAGCCTCTGCAGTTGCTACACATGGATCTTTTTGGGCCAATTCCAACGACGAGTCTTGGAGGAAAGAGATACTCTCTGGTCATAATCGACGACTATTACATGGGTGTTCTTTCTAACTTCAAAGGATGAAACAAGCTCCCAACTGATCAAGATGTTCAAAATGGTGATGACGAGAAAGGAGAGAAAATCAAGGCTATAAGGAGTGATCATGGCAAAGAATTCAACTTCTCAGAAATGGACCAGTTCTGCACTGACAATGGTATTAGTCACAACTTCTCAGCTCCACGAACTCCCCAACAAAATGGAGTAGCTGAGAGAAAGAACAGGACATTGATAGAGGCTGGAAGAACTCTAATAGCAACAGCCCATCTGCCTGAATACTTCTATGCAGAAGCTATCAACACTGCATGCTACACTCAGAACAGATCACTCATACACTCTACGATTAAGAAGATTCCTTGTGAACTATGGAAAGGAAGAAAGCCAAGTGTCAGCTACTTTCATGTTTTCGGCTGTGCATGCTACATTCTCAACAATGGAAAATAGTACTTGACAAAATTTCAACCAAAGTCAGATGAAGAAATCTTTCTTGGTTATGCCACAGACAGTAAGGCATACAGAGTGTTTAACAAGAAGACACTGAGTGTTGAAGTTTCGATTCACATCATCTTTGATGAGACAAACTTAGACAAAACAGTGCTTCAAGACACTACGACCAACAGTTCAAACACTATGAACGAGGTCGTCGAGCTCAACACTACGATCGTATTACCAGATAGTGAAATCGTTGAGCAAGGAAATGAGATCGTAGAGAGGCCTATGCCAGACAACGAACCTCCACACCAAGAAGAAGGAATAGATCTTGAAGATCTAAGACAAGAAGGAATAAGAACAAATGTCCCAACAGGAAGCAGATGGGCAAGAGATCACACTCAAGATCTATTCATTAGAGATCCGAGTGCAAGAGTCAAAACAAGAGCTACCACCCAAAATGAATGCTTTTATCTAAGCTTCCTGTCACAAATGGAACTAAAGAAGATAGAAGATGTTATGGAAGACTCCAGCTGGATAGTGGTCATGCAGGAAGAACTTAATTAGTTCAAAAGAAGCAAAGTATGGAGATTGGTACCAAGACCAAAGAATCATCCTGTTATTGGAACCAAGTGGGTCTTCAGAAATAAGATGGATGAAGATGGAGTAATAACCAGGAATAAGGCAAGACTAGTGCCCAAGGGCTACTCTCAGGAAGAAGGCATTGACTACGATGAGACATTTGCACCTGTTTCCAGACTAGAAGCCATCAGAATATTCCTTGCCTTTGTTGCTCACATGAAATTCAAGGTCTTTCAGATGGATGTCAAAAGTGCATTCTTGAATGGTGAACTTCAAGAAGAAGTCTATGTAGAGCAACCTCCAGGTTTCATCAATCCATCTCTTTCTAATTATGTCTTTAGATTAGACAAAGCCTTATATGGTCTTAAACAAGCACCTAGAGCATGGTATGAAACACTAACTAACTTTTTTTATTGAAAATGGGTTCACTAGAGGTAGAGTAGATACCACACTATTTCTTAGAAAGCATAAAGATAAAGTCTTACCAGTTCAAATATACGTTGGTGACATTATTTTTGGATCTACTGATGAAAAGTTATATAAGAGATTCTCCAAGCTTATGCAGAGCAAGTTTGAAATGAACATGATGGGTGAGCTAAATTTCTTCCTTGGACCGCAAGTAAAAGCAAGCCCGATGAAGGAATCTTCATAAACCAAGCCAAGTACATTAAAGACTTACTTAAGAAGTATGGCATGGAATCACCCTCCCATGAAAACCTCAATTGCTCCTCGCAACCAAACTTGATAAGGATGAAAAAGGTAAAAGTATTGATATAACTCAATACAGAGGTATGATATGCTCTCTTTTATACCTATCTGCCTATAGACCAGATATAATGTTTGCAACATGCATTTATGCTAGATTTCAGGCTAATCCTAAAGAATCTCATTTAACTGCTGTAAAGAGGATTTTCAAGTATCTCAAAGGTACACCTCACTTGGGGCTTTGGTATCCCAAGGAGTCCTCATTTGAACTAACAGGATACACAGATGCTGATTTTCCAGGCTGCAAAATAGATAAAAAGAGTACTAGTGGCACCTGTCAATTGCTAGGAAACAGACTTTTGTCCTGGTTTAGCAAGAAGCAAAATTCAAGATTCACTTCAACAAGCAGGTTTGAATACATGTTGCCGGTAGTCAGCCGTGCTCGAGATCCTATGGATGAAAAAAAATCACTAGCGTACTATGGGTTTGAATTCAAATCCATACCTATTCACTGTGATAACACAAGTGCAATTGCAATAACTCATAATCCTGTCATGCATTCTAGGACTAAGCATATAGAAATAAGGTATCACTTCATTAGGGATCATGTGCAAAATGGAACTATATCTTTACAATATATCCCTATTGAAAACCAACTTGCTGATGTCTTTACAAAACCTCTAGATAAATCCAGATTTAACAAGTTAATAAGTGAGCTAGGCATGCTTAACTTACAACCATGAAAAATATGCTCTAGTTTGTGCTAACTATACAGATTTAAAAGGCTATGCTCGAAATCATAAACATGTTCAGAGGAAGTCCACGATCGTAGAGCTAAAGTGTCATAAAAGAAAACGATCGCAATGCAGACTCAACGATCGTGGTGCTGACTCAACGATAACAGAGTCCCATCAACAAAACAAAGGAGCATCATGTGATGACAAAGTTCAAAACAAAGAAATTTCTCTGACAAGCACCTCAGGAACAAACCTAACCCTTGATTCACTCTATGAGGTTGGACCTTCCTGAGTTACCTTGAACCAAGAAGAATGCTAAGTCAAAATTTCATCATAAGGACACGGTCAGACTCGACGATTACAGTTCAGACTCGACGATTGCTGAACAGACTCGACGAAAGAAGAACAGACTCGACGATTGTAGTTCAGACTCGACGTTTGTTGAACAGACTCGATGAACGCAGAACATACTCTACGATTACATGGACCATCTCAATGATCGTAGTCCTTGCTAAGGACACATTAGCTCAGAAAAAGTTAAGGGCAATTCAGTACAATCCTCCTCAGTCAGTTTTGTAGAGCCAAATAGATTTCGACACCTGTCCCACTAAGAGAAATGAAGATAGGGAAGTTACAAGTACAAATTAAAATCGCCTTTTTAAAATCAGAAGTACAAAAAGATTATCTCTCTCATTCTCTCTCAAGCCAATAACCCTAAGTCTCAAGAAAGTTCAGACAGTCATACTCCCTGCAAAGAAATCAATGACGGCTTCCAACGTCATCTCTGGCTACAAACTCTGCTTTGATGAGTTCAAAATAGCTGAACCCAAGTTTCACAAAACTCTGTCACTATTAAAGAAGGCTGGTCTCGAAGAGGGTCTGGGTACAAACACATTGATCTACCCTAAGCTAGTGAAAGAATTCAACAGAAATGACGTGTTTGAAAACGACGCCATCACTACGAAAGTCAGGGACGTGGAAATCAGGCTAAAGGTTGAGGACATCAACCAAGCCCTAGGTTTCAAATCTGAAGGGTATTCATCCATAGATGGCATAGACTTCCATGAGGGATTTAAAAGGATGCATCACAAGAAATCCCCCTCTGTCAAAGGATACAAGAAGAGAGAGTTTCCTCAGAGGTACGAATTTCTGGCTGACATTGTTGGAAAATGTATATGTTGTAAGAGTTCTGGTCACGATTCTGTAAATAAGGTGCAACTCAAGCTCATGACTGCCATATGTTATGGAATACAACTTACCTATGAAGCTCTATTGCTTGAATGGATTGGAAAGTGGATCACCAGCTCAAAGAAGACAAAGAGCTCTTAAAAGATGCTCTACTGGCGATTTATAAGCATCATCCTACTGATGCGCCTCGGGTGACAAAATTGGGGATGATGAAGGAGAATCCATCAATCCAAACAGACGAATGACCCAACAACTATTCAAGAACTGGAAAAGGAATCCAGAAGAGTATGGATCGTAGAGTATCATCTACCTTGTATTAGAAGCATCGAGCCCTACTTTTATTTAAAGATAAATTCCAACAAAAGTGGAATGGGTTTGAAACGTTGAAGTCCTCTCCAATCCCAATGGTACAAAAGATATCCTTAGTATTCAACAAAAGGAACGTATTCAAGAAGCTAAAGAAAGGACCATATGACAGAGAAAAAACACCTTTTCAGGTGTTAGGTGAGAAATCAGTCTGCTATGTCAGTGGGCCAGAATGCAATTCAGAAGGTGTGCAGAAAAGTATACATCAAAGTTCAGAAATGTCAAACTTATTTAATGCTTCAACAAATGACTTCAATGGATAGATTTCAAGGATCACATATATGTAGAACATATGCAGATGAGAGATTAAGCAAGCATTGAACAAAAACGCACAAGAACATTCAACGCTCAACTCTACGATCTGAGAAAAAGAGGAAGCTTGCTCAGCTACTCAGTTCTTTCGAACAAGTGCCTAACTGCAACTGAGTAACATTAATCTCGAACTCAACATCTACCAATCAACTGAAGTAAGAGTTCCAAGTCAGAAGGACTTGAAGAGTTCTAAGTGGAACACAACATCTACCAATCAACTGAAGTAAGAGTTTCAAGTCAAAAGGACTTGAAGAGTTCTAAGTGAACTGTGAAGAACCAAGTCTGCTGGACTTGAAGAGTTCAAGGGTGATCTAAGAAGTGCCTAGACTGCTGGTCTAGAAGGAATATGTGAGATTCAGAAAGTGTAAAAGACATCCTTAGTGGATTTCCTACTCGAGGAGTAAAAGAGTGGATTAGGAGCTTTAAGTGCTCTGAACCACTTAAAATTGCTGTGTCTATTATATTTGTGCTATAACTGTCATAATTGCCTCACTCTCATTAATTCAAGATATCTAAAAGGAGATTAAACAAATACTTATTCCGCTGTGTTTTAATCACTATCAAAATGAATTAAAACGAAAAGATTTTAAATATCTATTCAATCCCCCCCCTTCTAGATAACTATTGTGCCTCCGGGAACTAACATAGCTCATGTCATATCTTGTTATTATCATTTATAAGAAAGTGATGTTATGGGGATAATACTAAATAAATAATATATGATCTAAATTTATCCCCAGGTCTTCCCCTCCTTCACTTTTAATTGTATATAATATAAGAAAAAGGATGTTCCTTTCCCCTCTTAAAAACCTCCAACCCCCTTTTTCATTTTCCTTTCTTGTTCCAAATGAAGGTTAAGTACCATAATATGCAATCTACTCAAAATCAACTCCTCTTAAACAAATGCTACTTCTAACAATTATCGAGGCTAATTAACAATTAATTAGAAATCTATCAAACCCAAGGATGAATTTTTTTATATATAGCTACTTCTAACAACTACTGAAATTAATTAATAATTAATTAGAAATCCATTAAATCGAATGATGAATTTTGATATATAGCTAAAATTTAAGAAAACCTTTGAAAGAACTCATTACTTATCATGAATTAGCAACACCTCTTTGGAACAACTAAATGTTGTATTTTTTTGTTAAATAATATTACAAAGTTAAATAAAATATACATATTATTTTATGAAGATTTATAATTGTTAAGTATAAATTAATTGCTAATTAATTTATATTACCGTTGCATTATTATATTATCGTTGCATTAATATATTATCGTTGCTACATATTAAAGAGATATTACCGTTCATGTAATGTTACCGTTGGAATTTGTTTCTATAAAAAAGGCTGAGCTTTGTTAGTCTACTCACTTTTTACTGGAACATATTTGTCTATATATATATAGAAGTTGTTCCTGGGTCATTCAACTATTTCAAGTGTTGGTTAGTTGGGTGAAGACCTATTGAATCCTGGAGTAAGATTTCGTCAGTGACCTTAGCACCGAGAAAAGTTCTCCGAGGGGCAAAATTTCTATTTAAGGATAGTGCACTGCACGCCTCTGCTAAACAAAATTCGTTTTAAATCGATAAGTTTAAATTCTACCCTTCTTTTATTCCAAAGTTGAATCCTATATTTCATTTGTATTTTTCCAACAATCTTAAATAGAAATTTAATACTTTTACAAGATCTTATTTACATGAATAATGTTTTATTTATTATTTATGTGAGGCGAGTTTTGTGAAACAAACAAATAAACATAATAAGTGAATCCACATTAACATGAGAGGACCAATATCTATATTTTACTAATTTGGCAAAATGAGAGTTCTTTAGTAGAGGTAATTATAAAAGCTCAACTTCGTCTGTCCCAAAATGAGAGTCCTTTATTAAAGGTTTGTTGGCAAAGATTTTTATTCATGCATATGATTAATTAATTGCTGTGAACAATTTTATGCAAGTATGGTACATAGTCCAAAAGATGAAACTGATCACTTGGTGTCTCGCAGAAAACTTTGTTGGTTGGTTAGGGAAAATTTCAAATTACTTAAAGTAGATTGTGACGTGTTTTGGCAATGGTAATCTCTATTTTTACTAGAGATTTTTGGCTTTATGTTCTTTAATCCACGTTTAGTGACTCTTTATTGTTGGGCTGAACTAAGAAGAAAGTTCAAAATTTCAATTCCCAATATGAATAGTCAAGTTTGAATACTCGTGTGTGTATAGTGTGTATAATGTGTATATAAAGTTACCTGTTGGTGAAAACTGAAAAAACACCTTTTGAGCTTTGGGAAAATCATTTACCTAATTTGAAATACCTTAAAGTGTGGGGGTGTCTTGCTAAGGTAATGTTAATCCTGTTAGGATTATGTATAATTCTTGTTTACAATTAAAAAAATATGAGGGACCTAGTGTATCTCAATTTGAGTATGCCCAAATCATAGGTTGTTTAATGTATCTTACTAATTACACAAGACCTGATATATCTTATGCAGTTAATAGACTTAGCAGATACACTCATAATCCTAATAAGGATCATTGGACTACTTTATGTAGAATACTCAAGTATCTGCAAGGTACTATTGAATTTGGTTTGTATTACTGTTGTAATCCTGCAGTTCTTGAGGGCTATACTGACGCCAACTGGATCTCTGATTCAGATGAAATCAAATCCACGAGTGGCTACATATTTACCTTAGGAATAGGAGCAGTTTCTTGGAAGTCTTCTAAACAGACTTGTATAACTCGCTCTACTATGGAGTCTGAGTTTATTGCCTTAGAGAAGGCAGGTTCTGAAGCATAGTGGCTCAGAAATCTTTTGGGAAATATTCCTTTGTGGACGAGACCAGTTCCATCTGTGTCTCTACATTGTGATTTCCAAGCTGCTATAGGCCGAGCTAAGAATAAAAGCTATAATGGAAAGAGTAGGCATATACGCCTAAGACACAATATTGTGAGACAGTTGTTATGTGACGGGATTATATCCCTTATTTTTGTTAGGTCAGAGTTAAATCTTGCGGATCCTCTGACAAAACCAATAAACAAGAGGCTAGTGAGAAATACATCGTGGGGGATGGGACTACTGTCTATTACAGAAATCAACAGTGATGGTAACCCAACCTATATGAATGGTAATCCCAGTAAGTAGGTTCATATGGGTAACAACAAGTCATTGGTTGATTGGTTGAGACATTATCCATCTTATACATATTTGAGTTCGTCCCTATGGTGTAGGATAGTGTAATTCTAGAGTGTTAGAGGTCGAGTTATATACTCTTAATGTTTTCCATAGTCCTATTGGGTGATGTGTTTAACTGTAGAACACATTTGATGGAAACACCTATATGATTGTAGAGGTAGGTCGCCTCTTATGAAAACAAAGATGAGGTTTTCTAGAGCGCCATGAATTCGGTGTATGGCATAAGGCCAAAATGCGCCAAATCGCATATAGTAACAACTTCTAATTAGAGTTTGTAGTGTGAGTAATATGATTCTTGATTCATAATAAGGAAGAAGGTTCATAGAAATTTTCATTTCACCAAATTCCGTGAATCAAGTCTTATTCACTCTATACATTGGTTCATAGTCCAAAAGACACCAAAGTGTTAATGCAATGCATTCTTATTTTTCTTACTCAATTTATTTTATTTTTACTTTTTGTAATATGTGGGGATTGTTGTATTTTTTGTTAAATAATATTACAAAGTTAAATAAAATATACATATTATTTTATGAAGATTTGTAATCATAAGTATAAATTAATTTCTTAATTGGGATATTAATTTTATATTTCCATTGCATTATTATATTATCGTTGCATTAATATATTACCGTTGCTACATATTAAAGAGATATTCTTTGTTCATGTAATGTTACCGTTGGAATTTCTTTCTATAAAAAAGGCTGAGCTTTGTTAGTCTACTCACTTTTTACTGGAACATATTTGTCTATATATATATATATATATATATATATATGATACAATTTTGAGTTTGAGTAAGAAAAATTAGAAGTTATTCCTGGGTCATTCAACTATTTCAAGTGCTGGTTAGTTGGGTGAAGACCTGTTGAATTCTGGAGTAGGATTTCGTCAGTGACCTTAGCACTTAGAGACAAGTTCTCCGAGGGGCGTAAATTTCTTAAGAATAAAGCATTAATTGCACGCCTCTACTCAACAAAATTAATTTTAAATCGATAAGTTTAAATTCTACCTTTCTTTTATTCCAAAGTTGAATCCTATATTTTATTCGTATTTTTCCAACACTCAATAGATAACATCTACATCAAATCAACTCCTTTTCACATTAAGAGTCTTTATAGCACTTCCTCAAAATTAATTACCACTTCATCATAACAGAGATTCTATTTATAGAGACACTTAGAAATTTTTTGTGAAGATTTGAAACTCAATTAAAAAAAGAAAATTAAACCTTGAACAACACCCATTTCTTTCTCAACATTGGCCTACAACTTTCTCTTCCATCTCTTTTTCAATCTTTTTTTCATCTCATCCAATTCCTTCAACACAAACAAACACATTCATCAGATCATATACTTGATTAGGGATATTACATTAGACTCAACACTTAGGATTTCTTAATCGCATAAAATCAATTCTTATATATAAAGACACGATCAATAATGACGTAAACAATCTTTAATTGATTCAAAAACTCGCTAAAAAACCTTGAAGGGGATATATATACCACTAACCAAGATTCACTTTTTTTAACCATGCTCAATCTTGACTTTAATTTATTGAATTTAATCAACATATCACTTATTACTATAAACAGATAAACAAAACAAAAATTTTGATAGAAGGGTTAATAATAAATCAAAACAACAGTAGTAATGAAAGTTAACTCATAAAGAACAAACAATTTTTTATGAAAATGAAAATCATAAAATTGAATCTAAAGAACTTACAGAAAATATGAGTGCAACCTGTCAAAAGAAAGTAAAACGCGCGAATTTTTCTGTCTAATTCCTTCTTTCCCGGTTCAATACTCGTGGTCTGGGAACGTCCCATAAGGAAATACCTTAACGTCGTCGTCATCGGCAACAAAAATCAATCGATCCACAAACTCCACAGTTCGCAATCTCTCGATTTGCTCCACCCAAAAAGTCCCAAATCGAATTCGTATTCGTTTGTTCGTTTAGGGTAAATCAGAGATATATGGAGAAGAAAAGATTTGGATGCGTGTGGGAGGAGGAAGAGATATGGAACAAAAGAAAAAGTGAGGTGAAATGATTTCGTGGGAAAGGGGAAGAGATTGAAGAGGAGGCAATGAAGAGGAGACGGACTAAGGATGATTATGAGGGAGAGGGAGAGGAAGAGGAAGGGAGATTGGGTGAGATTTTTTTTGTGAGATGAAATGTGAGCCTCTAGATTTAAGTTGGAATACTTGAGATGAAATCTAGGTCATTGAATTAAAATTAGAATGAATTTGAACCATCCTTGTGCTGTCTCAAATTGAATTTAAATTAAAGATTCAAATTGGGTTCTATCTTATTATTATAGATTAAGGAAATAAATGTAGACCACATTTCTTTTCCTTGTCTTTATTTTCTTCTTATACGTTAAATAAAAGGGTTAATTACAAATTCAACCCCGAAGTATACACCCCTTTACCATTCCTACCCCGAAATTTGAACGCTCTCATCCCGCTACCCAAAGTAAGCATAATTGACCCTTTGTATTTTCTGGCCAAAAAAGTGGTCGGAACTGCCACGTGTTTCAGTGGTCTGTGTATAATACGGATTTGACCAAATTTTTATACATTTGACTGTATAAAACCTTTGTAAACCTAATTAATTAGATTAAGTAATACATTTATATGTACTAATACAATAAATTACTAATTTACAAATTAATTTTATTTTTTTCCCTCTTCTTCCCCATCTTTATATCTTCCCCATTACCATATATCTAATCAAAAAAATTCAAAATCCAAAATACCCAAAATCATTCAACCTCTTCCTTTGTAACCATTCATGAAGCTCAGAAATCTCAAACTAAAAACCCCAATTCATTCACCATCTTCAAAATTTTGCCCAATCTCAAACCCACTTCATTTACTTTCTCTGATGCTGCCCAAAATTTAGGTTCTAAATTTGAGACTCCGATAACAAGTTCTGGAGGTAAATCTACCCAAGCAATCAAACCCATAAACAATTAAATTACTACTGGCCACCATAAATTTTGACAAATTAAACCAGAACAGAAAAGCACAAAACCCAATCAAATGGAATCAATCTCGTTCGTTCAAAGCACCCATAAACAATTAGATACCACAATAGGAGATAAGCAAGTAAAATTGAACATGGGAAAACAGAAATCAAAGATAACATCCAAATCTGAATAATAATATCCAGATTTGAAAACACACAGAAATAAGACCCATCCACGAAAGCGAAAACCACCAGAGCTAAATGATTCATTACCGAAATAAAATGGATAACAAACCCAGTAATCGGCAATGAACAACCAAATCTGAAAATTGAAATAAATAAGTAATAAGAGCACAAATTCCAGATTGGAAACCACAGGAAACAAACCACCGGTAAGAATAGTTCCAGAACTGAATAAAGACAAATTAACCAGATCTAGAGAAGCTCCATCTTCCAAAAGGTCACCAAAGACAAACCCAACCCCAGACCAAAACACAAAGTCCTCCGATCAAATTATGACTCTCGAACCCCACACACAAAATCATTGCCTCTACTAGTCTCGCAGGAAACCAATCGTAGATCTGAGTTTGAATCTTCCAGATCTTTCACAAAAAATCACCATAATTCGAGGGCCCTTGGGTTGATAATGAAGATGAAGATCAAATGAAAATGAAAGAGATAAAGATGGAGATTTTCCTTCTATTTTAGTTTGATGAACCAAATGAGATGAAATTAGAGGACCCTTTGGTTTGTTGCTCTAATTTGTTGTTTGTTTTGGTTTGTTGAATGAAATGGAATTAGATTGATGAAATTCCCAAATTGTTTGAAATTTTTACCCTTTATTTTGTTAATCTAGTATTTCACATGTATTTCTACAAATTAATTAAGTCAACTACGGTATTTATACAGTCAACTATATTTACATATTTAATTATGAATGTTGCCATTTTTCAATAAAATTGACCAAAATTTGAATAGGGTCCATCGTGGTTACTTAACGGTACTTTGGGTAGTGAGATGGGAGCGTTTAAACATCGAGATATGAATGATAAAAGAGTGTATACTTCGGGATGAAATTTATAATTAACCCTAAATAAAAACAGTCTAGCTGATATCCAATCGTAAGAGCAAATCCAATGGTAATGTCAAAATGGCTATAGCCATTGCTATTTTTTGGCACCAAAAAGTGCTTTTTGGTGCTAAAATAGAACCCAGTCTCCAGTGGTTGGTTCTATTTTAGCACCAAATTGTTTCAAATTTAACTAACTTTCCCTCCACCTCATTGTTAATTACTTTTTCAACTCCAATTCAACTATCCATTCAAGGTTTTTCATGGCTTCTTTCTTTAGATCTACATAGCTGGTGAAGGATTTTGTCATCAGATCATTCATTTTGTATGAGAGAGAAGGTACATGCAATCGATCAAAGCTAGCTACCGGAGTCCCAAATTCCGGCGGGTTCTATGTTTTTCGGAAGCGTACTGGACACTTTCCGGCGGGTTCCATGTTTTCCGGCCACTTTCCGTTCAGTTTTAGGTATGTCCGATTCTTGATTTTCTGTTAATTTCAGTTGGGGTTTGAGATGTCAAAGGACCAAGTATAGCATTTTGCTATTTTAGAATTAATTGTAGAACTGGTTTGGATTTGTGTTTTTGCTATTTGGTGCTATAATTTGACTATAGAACCAATTATAGTACCCCCATTAAAACGTACTGTATATTTTCCTTGGTTTTAAATCTCCTTAGTGTAGTCACCTCCATTAAAACGTACTGTATATTTTCCCATTCACCTCATATGGGTCATAATTTCTTTCCAATTGTAGGCATAAAAAATAAAATTAGTTTATGTTAATGTCAAATAAATTGTAGACGCTAAATATTCCTATAAAATAAAATATTTAAAGAAATATGGAAATTGAAGGGTTCGACTAATTTTTTGGCCAATCTTTTGTCGAAATGAAAATGTATGAAGGAAAAAAAGAAATAGAGATGCAATTCGACCAATGATAGAGTATATATCTCGTTCCATAAGGCTTGGTGATGTTTTAGAGTTTTTTGACGGTTTTTATGCATTAATTTATTCCATGTAGAAGGATAAAGGTGAATCTCTGAATCATTTCTTTCGAATTGTAACTAGGTATATATTTGTCTCTCGATCTATGGAAAAGCCTTAAGCGTGAATTAACGGAGGGAGTATTTATTTTAATTATTATGTTACTTTGCGGTAGAAAGTAAATTTCTTTTACACAGAGAAAGGAGCCTTACATAGTTCATCCAAACTATCGGTTTGAATGAAATGAAGGCGTTTTAATTAACACATATAAGTACTAAAAGACACTGATAAAATTAGGCACAATGCCATCTCCCTCGAGCACAACCACCACGGCCACAGCTCAGCAACTAACACCGTAGCAAAAACCCACCAGACAACCACAGCTGCCGCAGCAGCCGTGTGGATCAAAACCGCACCACGTTCCGGCAGATTTGCAGCCTAGACCGCCGTCTGGGAGGTATCCCTGCGGCAGAAAGATCTTTGACCGGAGCGTTTTCCTGTTAGAACTTACCCAACTGACGGTGTCAACAGCAACTGAATCTCCATTACCGCCATTAGAGCGACTGACGGACTCCACAGCAATTAAACCGTCAGAGCTACCAGCATCATCAACTGCCATAGCCAAGGGTGCGACGGTCGATATCAGAACCACCACCATTGCCACCACCACCAGAGCAACCTTCTTGTTCTCCATTTCCATTAGTTATGAGTACTTTTTACTGTATATTAGATTATCCTCTAAGCAATCCTTTTTATAGTGAACGAGCTGCGATGATTACAATGTACATGTTTTTCCGTGTCTTTTTTTTCTACCTTTGTTTGTATTTTTGCCAGATATGAGTACTTCTTCTTACGTACTGTAAAATAACTTATTGTAGACCATGCTTTTCTCGTTTTTCGTTTTTTTGTTTTCTTCTCAAGTTGCATAAAAAAATCAAATAGGTTTTCAAATCAAGTCGAGTCGAGTCATTCTACGTGAACATGTTTATTAGATATTTTCAAAAAAAAAATTGTTTGTGACTCAAAAAATGTATACTATTTATTTTAACTAGAATTTTTATAAACTAATGTTTAAGGGATAATTTGGATACATATACAAAAATAAGGTTATAAAGATTGTACAACTCTGTTTTTGTATATGTATCTAAATTATACCTAAAATACTATATTTTGTAAAAATTCTTGTTGGAATAAATACTATACATTTTTTTGAGTCACAAGAAAAAAATAAATAAATTAAAAATATCCAATATTTATGTCCAATAAACATGTCTGCCAAGACTTATTGTTTCAAATCACTTACGTTTAGTGACCTTAGTGGTGATCCAGGATTTGAAGTACATACATAATAATTTTTTATAAATAACTCTTGAGTTCTGCTTATAGCAATAAATTTAAGTTGAATTATAATTACGATGCTTATAAATATATGAAATGGGTAGAAATTATAGAAAAAGCTCACTTATTACGTATCTCTCCAAAAAAATTGTCACTAATACTTATCAACATAACTAATAATAAAAAAATTGATATAAACATTCGTAATATATATCATATTCCATAATTGTTTTACTAATAAACAAAAAATTAATTAAAAGAAAATATAGTAATGTAAATAAAACTAAAATACATAATATCCACCCATTCCAAAAATACTTATAGCTAGCTATGGCAATTGCTATAGCTGGATCTTGGGCAAAATAGTAGTATTATACAATGTTTTCTGTAAGACCCCAACTTTTATGAATAAAGATGAATTTTCTATAATTATCATTTTTGAATATTATGAAATGAATTTGATATTATGTTATAGTTGTGGGTAATATTTATAAATTTTGCAAAGTACACAAGTTGTTATATAATATTCGATTGGTCGGAGAATATTCGTACGACGGTGCAATCATTGGTGGACCCCACAATGGAATTATTGTCAGATTGAAAAAACGACAAAAATATTTTATTAAAAATAACGGCGAAAGTTTTACCGTTAATACTGTTGAACTACTCGGTAGTAAAAAAAATACGATGTCTGGCGTGGTTGCATAGTAGCACACAGTATTGATTATTGATGCTTACGTGAGAAGTCACTTAGTTTTGTCCAATTATTGCTACAGTAATTGATGCATAGTATCTCACGTTATTTGATTCAATTATTGTCAATATTTTATATATTATTAAATCAATAATTGAGATAACAAAGTTGTTAATATTATTATTTGCAATATTAACGATGTCTAGAAGTTCTGTCAAGGAGAGGTTTGGTCACCTAATTGCGCGCCAATAGGGAGAAATCCTTATTGGAAAGCCCCTTTTTTTCCTAGGAACGACCTTGTCGATTAATATTGTGAATTATAATAATGATGATAAATGTTGTTAAAAATATTGAGGGATATTTTTTTATGAAATATTTGTTGTTTTAATGAACCCCATTTACCTATTTTTCAAAATAATCGGTGGAAATTTATTCTTTATAATAAAGGTGGGGCCACATGTGGGGCCCATTGGAAGAAAAATGAGGTGGGGGGAGGGAAATGAATCTGATTCGCGGAGGGGTGATTTATGGGATGGAATACTATTATTTGTTAGTGTGTGGGTGTATGTTATATATATATATATATATATAATGTTTCTTTTGGTGAAGGAATAAAAAAGAAAGTTAGTGGATGTTAAGAGATTTTCACGGGATGAGTACTATATGCATATTATATATATAAATGTAAAAGTTTGAATAATGGCAGGGGAGAGTTCACGGGGGTGATAACTCGTGACTAATTTAGCATATGTTATATAATATATATATATATATATATATATATAATATATATAATATTATATTTTATTTAAAAGATTTTGTTTTATTAGAATATTTTATAGTAAATTAATATGGACCGTCCGTTTAAAAGTAAATCAATCTGGACCATTCAGGAATTAGTTACTATTCAGTCCATTCTTCTATAAATAGAAGCCCATTCCTTCATTATTTCTTACGAATTCACTGAAACTCTAGAGAGAGAAACTATAGAGAGAAAGAAGAAAAGTGTTCTGCTACTTCACCACTTCTATATCTAGTTTCTTCTAAGGTAAGGGGTATTATTTCTTTCTTTTGTCTTCATGAAGAGAACTTACATTATTCCATTCTTTATTATTATGTTGGAATAACTTTATACATGCTAAGTAATCGCATACATGGTGAAATTCTTACATTATTTCATTATTTATTATTACATTGTTGTTCACATGCGTTTCTGTGGGACTGGTTAAAATCTTTATTATTACTCGTTAGAATATCCTGTTTCTACGCTTTTACGTTGGACTGGTTCCGTTATTTATTATTCATTTGAATAACTTTTACTGCATGCTTGATCTATCGCAGCACTGGTGATTTCTTTTGTTATTCCATTCTTTATTGTATTCAGTTGGTTAAAGTTTTGACTTCTATACTCCATGAAATTAGTGGAATATCATTGATATTTGCGCTTCATCCAGTATCTTTTCTTCTGAGCATTCTTGAATTTTTTTCTACAAAGAAGTATCATGTTGACAATTTGGACGTTTTTAGTTCCTGAATAAATTAATTCTTGAACTTGTTTTATTGAATTCTTATATCATTGTCATCATCCTCATGTTTATATTTTTTGAAAGTCATTTGTGGCCTGTAGTGCATAGATGGACTTGATATGATTATTATGATGAGGATTATTGATTGTAATCATGACCAGTAATGTTATAAATGATGTGATAAAAGTCCTCATTGGCCCGTAGTGCATTGATGGACAGTTGTTGGCATGATCATGACCATTGATGAATACACGAATATCCTTGGCTCGTAGTGCATGGATAATTTGTGGTCGTGACCCTAATGAATATCCTTGAGTGGTAGAAAAGGATGATGATGGATTATTTATTGTCGAGTCTCGGTGATAAAAAGTGATGAAAAACCTTTTAAATCATAAAAGATAGTATATTTTATTATCTACTTGACTCTTTTAATGGATTGCTTGTTCCGTTGCAGTTAAACTTGATGTCTATTATATTTTATCAGTTTAACATTGTTGAAAGCTAATGATAATTTATCCTGCATTATCTTAGTCATAATATTTCTTACAGGGCTAGTTGAGCTCACCCTTTCTTTCATCATTCTCTTCAGAAATGAGAATATAAATTTGAACGCAGTCTGGGAACCGAGTGATGATCCATGATGATAGTATTAGTAGTCCTCACTATTCTGTGAAATAGTGTGATAATAAATGTATTGAGGACTTATTTTGAGTTTGTATATGGTCTAGGAGAAAATGATTGTATTAAAACTCACAGCTCATGTTGTATATTAAAGTTTGTATCTGAATTTTGTACCATGTATTTGACTACTCAGAATAGGTGATGTATACCTATTTTGGGGGCGTCTCATTTTCAGACCTGGACTGGTTATTGAACCGAAAAAATTATCGGGTAAATAAGTTACTGGTTCAACCAGTGGTTGAACCGTTATTAAACTGGTGACATCAGAATTAATAAAATTTTAAAAATCTCATTTTTTATGAATTAAAACATAATAAAGTTAATTTACAATATTACTAAAAGTGGTTAATTGTAATATTAAAAAATTTGGTACAAAAAATAATAAAAAATTGATTTACCAGGTCAATCCGATTTTACCAGTTGAACCATCGATTCAACTGGTGGTGAACCGATCCAATTCATATTTTGATCTAACTAGTGCAATCGGGTCAAATCAGGTCGGACATAAAATCGGTTCTTAGTTCAACTGATTGAAATCGGTTGAGTGAACCAGGATTTCAAAACAATGGTACTATGTGTTAATAGTATATTCAAAAAGGATTGTTTATACTATGTCATACTTCTTGTAGTTTTTCATTATCACTTTTATAAATACTTTAGAATTCATATATGCAAACAGTATGTAACTATTTCGCATGCATACAACTTAGACATGAATTATGTATAGGAATTGATATTTTCATAACTGAAATTGTTAGTTCTACAATATATTCTCTCACATGAAAGTGGACCCCAATTATTATTTCATACAAGGAGGAGCTTGTTGAACTATCAAATTTATGGATTTTCACCCGTCATTCGGTAATCCGCGTAAACAAATATTTTCCACAAATAAAGAATGAGTACTAAGGGTTATTCACCATGCATGCAGTAATCCACCTAAACATGTTATTCTCACAGATTAAAGAATACGAAGGGTTATTCACCATGTATGCGGTAATCCGCATAGATAGGTTACTCCCGCAGATTAATAAAGAATGAATACGAAAAATAATATCCCTCACCTTAGTAGGAGATTGGATACTGTAATAGTGAAGTAGCAAAATACTCTTTTTCTTTCTCTCTATAGTTTCACTTGTGAGTCTTAGTGAATTGGTGAAAATTAAAGAAGAAAAAAGTTTCTATTTATAGGAAAACATAATTTCAATAATTGTACATTAGGGACTCAACTTATTACAGTTTAGTACATCATTAATTACACCTTAGTCCAGGTGACATCATCATGACATCATGATGATGACATCATATTTCTGTTTCTTTAAGGATGATGTAGCCATGCTTACATCATGCTTGCATTATCTCTTCTCTGATTGGTTGATTCAAGTTCACATGGGTTGGTTAACTTATTACACTTTGATACCCCTAAAATTTTTTAAGTTTGCATTATTCCCCCTTAACTTTTGTAATTCACTTATCTTCAATAAACACATTTTTAATATTTCAACAATTATTCAATATTAATATTATAACTCATAATATTACCAACCAGATCATTCTCAGGAAAGAGGGGGGTTTTCGATAAGGATTTCTCCTAATTAAAGAACCTAACCTCTTTTCTCGACAGAACTCTCTAGACTCAGTTTTTGTTTTATAGTAATAAAACAGAAAACTTTTTATATAAAATAGAATACTTTTTATAAATAGAATATATTATATTTTATTATATTTCATAGTACTGCATAGTGTTTGCATAATGCAACATAGTAAAATCAAATTGTCAAAAGTTTCAGCCGACGAATTCTCCCGTGAATTCGTTCTGTGCAGTCCGTGATATTTTTTCCTAAATAGTATTATGCCATTCTCCTATAAATAGGATGCTTAGTTTAGAAATGAAAATTACACCAGAATTAGAGAATTTTTCTTCTATAATATTGAGCATATTTCTTTTGAGTTAAAGGAAGCTTTTAGTGTAGAAAACAATACAAGTTTTCTTCAAGAATATCCCCGTTATACCAGTCAGAAGTACTTTCCTTTTAAGGTAAGGAATATTATTTTTGTTCAATATTCGTAAGAAATAATATTTACTTCCATACTTTGTAGTATGTAAGTAATATTAATTCGTTTCATATTCCTAATTCTACACTTATTTTGATAAGTATTACTTCTATACTCCTTGAAATTAGTAGAATATTCTTAAAATTTGTGCTTCATCTAGTATCGTTTCACTGAAATATTTTTCTGGACATTCTAGTTAAATTTTAAATCTTTTCATGCCGGAGTACTATTCATGGAGTACTATTCATGAAGTACTATTCATAGGATATTATTCACTCGGGTATATTCACCCAAGGTACTATTCATGACAAAAATTGATTTATTTTCTGTCCAAATTATTTTTGATACATGAATATTATTCTTGAATTTTACTCCACAAAGCAGTTATCATGTTGACAATTTGGACATTCTTAAACTCTGGATAAATTGAATTATAAATCTTTAAAATTTACCCTTGATCTCACTTAATTGAATTCTTATATCATTATCATCGTCCTCATGCTTATATTGTGATGAAATTCATCTTTGGCCCGTAGTGCATAGATGGACTGTTGATTGGTATTATTATGACCGGGGAATTATGTATCGATATAATCATGATTTCGTAATGTTACAAATGATGTTGTAAAAGTACTCATTGGCCCGTAGTGCATTGATGGACAATTTTTGGCATGATCATGACCAGCGATGATAATAACGAATATCCTTGGTCCAGTAGTGCATGAATAATTCGTGGATGTGATACTAACGAATATCCTTGGCACGTAGTACATGGATAATTTGGTGATGTGGATTATTTATTGAAATGTGTTATAGAGATAAAATATTGATGATAATTTTTAAATCATAGAAGATAGTAGACACTATACTCTACTTGACTCTTCTAATGAATTGCTTGTTCTGTTGTAGTTAAACTTGTTGTCTATTGTATTCTATCAAATTTTATAATGTTGAAAACTAAGGACAATTTATTCTGCATTATCTTAGTCATAATATTCTTTACTGGGCTAGTTGAGCTCACCATTTTCTTTCATTGTTATCTTCAAAAAATGAGATTATAGCTGGTGTGAGATCCCAAATTTTATGAAATAAAAATATTCAATTTTCTTATAATTATTATTTTATTTAGTAAATGTTTAAATTGAGAAACGGTTAAAGTTAAGGGTGATATGTGAAAATTTTGCAAAGTAAACAAGTTGATATAAAATATTCGTTTTGTTGGGGAATATTCAATTGGTCGGGAAATATTCATTTTATTAGAATAATAAATGAATGACCCAAGCATAATCATTAGTGGACCCCATAACGGAAGTATTGTCGTAGTTAGAAAACGACAGAAATATCTTTTTATAAAAATAACGGCAAAAGTTTTACCGTTAAACTGTTGAACTAACCGGTAGTAAAAGTACAGTAATACGCATGGTTGCATAGTAGCACACTGTATTAATTATTAATGCTTATGTGAGAAGTCACTTAGTTATACTCAATTATTGCTACAGTAATCGCTGAATAATATCTCTCATATTATTGATTTAATTATTGTCACAGTATCATCTGCATAATATTTTATATTATTAAATCAATAACTGAGACGACAAAGTTATTCATATTATTATTTGTAGTATTGACGATGTCTATAAAGTTCTATCGAGGAAAGGGGTTTGGTCACCTAATTGCACGCCAATAGGGAGAAATTCTTATCGGAAAGCCCCCTCTTTCTTGGGAATGATCTGGTTGTTAAATATTGTGAGTTATAATATTAATGACGAATAAATTCTTGTTGATTAAAGATGAAATTGATATTTCCATTGTGTTGGGATTATTAGTGTTAGTGGAAATTAACATCTATTCCGATAATAATTGATGTCTGGAGGTTATATTGACCAATCGGGTAATTAATCGGATAAATGAGCAATTAATTGCTATTAATTTACATGCTTATAACTATTTGTTCACATGTGTGTACTATTGATTCACATGCATGTACTATTAGGGGAGATGGTGCAAGATTGATAATACTTGCATGACTAAATTAAAAATGGAGGTATAGATGAAGGTAATTTACTTTAATTATTTTTTTCCACGTGTATAGAACTATTGAGTCACATGATTGTACTATTGATTCACATGATGTACTATAAGGGGAGGTGGTGTAAGTTTGATAATACTTGCAGAACTAAATTAAAAGTGAAGGAAAAGATGAAGGTATTATACTGTAATATTTCGAGTCCCGAAATGTGCAATTATCGAAACTATGTTTTCCTATAAATAGAAGCTTATTCTTCGTTTATTCTCACCAATTCACTAAGACTCACAAGAGCAATTATAGAGAGAGAATCTATAGAGAGAAAGAAGAAGAGAAGTCTGTTACTTCAGTATTCTAGTTATTTCTTTCATATTCATGAAGAGGGTTATTTACTTTCAATATTCGAAAGGGTTGTTATTCCAATCTTTATTATTCTATTGGAATAACCTGTCTATGCGGACTACCGCATGCATGGTGAAATTCTTCTGTTATTCCATTCTTTATTATTTTGTTGGAATAACTTTGTCTCTGAACTACGCATGCATTGTGAAATCTCTTTGTTACCATTCATACATGGTGAATGACCATTCGTATTCATTCTTTATTAACTTATGGAAATGATGCATCTACACGTGGATTATCGCATATGGGTGAAAATCCATTTTAGATTTCAGTATATTCTATTATACTCGTATGAGATATCATTTCTTTTGTACTCGTCATGGAATATTGTTTTCTTTTGTATTTTCCTTTTATGAGTATTATTCATGGAGTACTATTCATGGGTACTATTCACGTATACAGTACTATTTATGAATATGAGTTACTATTGATGGGTACTATTCACAAAGTACTATTCACGAGTACTATTCACAATATACTATTCACGTGTACTATTCACGAAATACTATTCACAGGGTACTATTCACCCAAAAAATATATTTCTTTTCCGTTCAAATTATTTTTGATACATGAATATTATTCTTGAATTTTACTCCACAAAGTAGTATCATGTTAACAAGTTGGATATTTTAAAACTCTGGACAAATTTAAAGTCTTTACTATTTATCCTTGATTTCGTTTGATTAATGCTTATATCATTGTCATCATCCTTATGCTTATATTGTGATGAAAGTCATCTTTGGATTACGTGCATAGATGGACTGTTGATTGATTATGACCAGGGATCATTCGGTATAATCATGACCCGTAATGTTACAAATGATGTGGTAAAAGTCCTCAATGGCCTGTAGTGCATTGATGGACAATTGTTGGTATGATTATGACCAAGGATTATTCAGTATAATAATGATCATTGATGATTATATGAATATTCTTGGCCCATATGGCATGGATAATTCATGGTTGAGATACTAATTATTAAGCTGAGTCTTAGCGAATGTTATTGGTATGATCATGACCATGCGTTCTCTTCGGCCAAGGGTGCAAAGATGATTTATTGTTTGGCGTGATCATGACTATTGGTGAAAACACGAATATCTTTGGCTCGTAATGCATGGATAATTCGGTGATGTGGATAATTTATTGAGTTGAGTTTCAGCGATAAAATATTGATAATAAACTTTTAATTCGTAGAAGACAGTAGATATTATGCTCTACTTGACTCTTCAAAAATACATTTGCATGTCTTTGGCCTGTAGTGCAAAGATGAACTATTAATGAATATCTTTGGCCCGTAGTGCAAAGATGAATTTATTAGTATGATTATGAACAGGAACTATGATTTGGTATAACCATGATCTTTGATGTTTCAGGTAAAGACATGAGATGAAAATTATCTTCGTCCTAGGTGCAAAGAGGAATTTAGAATCACAATTATGATTATGAGTTATTCACATGATTGTGGAAAGGAACTGTTGATTGATGTTACAGGGATAAAACATTGTTGGTGGACTTTTAACGTGGAGAAGATAATAGACTTTATGGTCTATTTGACTCTTTTAATGGATTGCTCGTTCCGCTGCCACTATAGTTGAAAAGTTTTATCATCTACCATATGTTCTAAAACTCTGATTTATTATTGACGAAGGCTATTGATAATTTAACTATCTTTAGTCATGATATTCTTTACTAGGCTAGTTGTGCTCACCCTTTTTCTTAACAATTCCTTTCAGGTAATAAGAGTGTAGCTGGGTCGAGCGAGGGTAACAGGGAAATATAACGATTATCTATAGCTATTGAGGTTTCTCATAAAATATGGAAATAATTTTATTAAGAATTTTAGATAAGTGTGTCGTATTTTATACATCATTTTAACCGTTGATTTTGGTGAACCAAATAGGGTGAGGTGAACCCAACTTTGGAAGGGTGTTTTGCCACTATCATACAAGATGTCTAATGACAGACGACTTCATGTTATCATAAGACAGGGTTGTGCACATGCATTTCCTGATTATATCTATGAGCACTACCTATATAATCTTGGAGTTTGATTGAATTATAATTCTCAATTAGAGACAATGGAGATAATTATATGTCAAGAGAAGACTCACCATTGGAAAAAAAATGACAGTAATCTTCTCGTTCTTCTTTGAGGTCTATTGGGTCAACCAAGGATAATTCTCGAGTCATATGATATCTATCGTAACTTAGATGCATGGCCTCCCGTGTACGAAGGTTTCTTTAAGCATTTTCCAAAGATTTTAATTTCTAAAACAATTATTTACTGTACTTTTATGTAAAGTACCATTGTAAGGTGTTGTGGTCGAGGGACCATGAGAGTTACATATATTTGTATTAAAACTCACAGTTTATGTGTTGTCGTACTCTGTATGACAGTTCAATAGTTGTATAAATGAAGTTTGTATTTGATTTCTGTAGTGTGATATTTGGCGACTCAGAATGGGTTGTGTGGACCTATTTTGAGGCGTCACAAAAGGTATCAGAGCTTGGGGATATAGTCGTTAGCGGAGATATGAGTCTAGAACTAGGAGGCGAGAGACGAGTAATATACTTCGCTAATGTGTGTGACTTACTTAAGCTAAAATTGTTTACTTGATAAGTTGACAAATTGTGATATGTCAATTAACCTTTGTTTTGAAGATATATTCTAGAATGATATCTAAAATACAGGAGATGAGCAATGGAAAAATCATGATACAGAGTAAATAACCGGGAAGGTACAATCCGAAAAGAAAGCAAGGTATTCTCATCTCTTCGAACTACCAGGTACGTAAATTTCGAGGGTGAAATTTCATAAGGAGGGGAGATTGTGAGATCCCGAATTTTATGAAATGAAAATATTCAATTTTCTTATAATTATTATTTTATTTAGTAAATGGTTAAATTGAGAAAGGGTTAAAGTTAAGGGTGATATATGAAAATTTTGCAAAGTAAGCAAGTTGATATAAAATATTTGTTGTGTCGGGTAATATTCGTTTTAACAGGGAATATTCGTACGACGACATAATAATTGGTGGACCCCATAACAGAAGTATTACCGTATTTAGAAAACGACAGAAATATCTTTTTATAAAAATAACGGCGAAAGTTTTACCATTAAACTGTTGAACTAACCGGTAGTAAAAGTACAATAATATGTGTGGTTGCATAGTAGCACACAGTATTAATTATTGATGCTTACGTGAGAAGTCACTCAGTTATACTTAATTATTGCTATAATAATTGCTGCATAATATCTCTCATATTATTGATTCAATTATTGTCACAGTATCATCTGCATAATATTTTATATTATGAAATCAATAATTAAGACGACAAAGTTATTCATATTATTATTTGAAATATTGATGATATTTAGAAAGTTTTGTCAATGAAAGGGGTTTGGTCACCTAATTGCGCGCCAATAGGGAGAAATCCTTATCGGAAAGCCCACTCTTTCCTGGGAATGATCTGGTTGTTAAATATTATGAGTTATAATATTAATGATGAATAAGTTTGTGTTGATTAAAGATGAAATTGATATTTCCATTGTGTTGGGATTATTAGTGTTAGTGGAAATCGACATCTATTCCAATAATAATTGATGTCTAGAGGTTATATTAACCAATCGAGTAATTAATCGGATAAATGAGCAATTAATTGTTATTAATTCACATGCTTATAACTATTTGTTCACATGTGTGTACTATTGATTCACATGTATGTACTATTAGGGGAGGTGGATAAAGATTGATAATACTTGTATGACTAAATTAAAAATGAAGGTATAGATGAAGGTACTATACTGTAATTATTTTTTTCACATGTATAGAACTATTGAGTCACACGATTGTACTATTGATTCGCATGATATACTATTAGGGGATGTGGTGCAAGTTTGAAAATACTTGCAGGACTAAATTAAAAATGAAGAAAAAGATGAAGGTATTACACTGTAATATTTTGAGCCCCAAAACGTTCAATTATTGAAACTATATTTTCCTATAAATAGAAGGTCATTCTTTGTTCATTCTCACCAATTCACTAAGACTCACAAGAATAATTATAGAGAGAGAATCTATATAGAGAAAGAAGAAGAGAAGTCTGCTACTTCACTATTCCAGTATCCAGTCTTCTTCTGAAGTAAGGGGTATTATTTCTTTCGTATTCATGAAGAGAGTTATTTTCTTTCAATACTCGAAAGGGTTGTTATTCCAATCTTTATTATTCTGTTGGAATAACTTGTCTACCCGGACTACCGCATGCATAGTGAAATTCTTTTGTTGTTCCATTCTTTATTATTCTATTGGAATAACATGTCTACGCGGACTACCACATGCATGGTGAAATTCTTCTATTATTCCATTCTTTATTATTCTGTTGGAATAACCTATCTATGCGGACTACCGCATGCATGGTGAATGACCCTTCGTATTCATTCTTTATTAAATTGTGGAATCTGTCTACGTAGATTACCGCATGGCGGGTGAAAATCCATTTGCAGTTTCATATATTCTATTATACTCGTATGAGATATCATTTCTTTTGTACTCGTCATGGAATATTGCTTTCTTTTGTATTTTCCTTTTATGAGTATTATTCACGAAATACTATTCATGGGTACTATTCATGTATATAATACTATTTATGAATACAAGTTATTATTCACGGGTACTATTCACAAAGTATTATTCACAAAGTACTATTCACAAAGTACTGTTCACGGGTACTATTCCCAAAGTACTATTCACAGGGTACTATTCACGGGGTACTATTCACCCAAAAAATATATTTCTTTTTCGTTCAAATTATTTTTGATACATGAATATTATTCTTGAATTTTACTCCACAAAGTAGTATCATGTTAACAAGTTGGATATTTTAAAACTCTGGACAAATTTAAAGAATTTACTATTTATCCTTGATTTCGTTTGATTAATGCTTATATCATTGTCATCATCCTCATGCTTATATTGTGATGAAAGTCATTTTTGGCTTACGTGCATAGATGGGATTGATTGATTGATTATGATTATGAGGATCATTCGGTATAATTATGACCCGTAATGTTACAAATGATGTGGTAAAAGTCCTCGATTGGCTGTAGTACATTGATGGACAGTTGTTGGTATGATTATGACCATGAATTATTCAGTATAATCATGACCATTGATGATTACATGAATATCCTTGGCTCGTATGGCATGGATAATTCGTGGTTGTGATACTAATTATTAAGTCGTATGTCTCAAATGACGATTATTGGTATGATCATGACCATCGTTCTCTTGACCAAGGGTGAAAAAAGATGAATTATTGTTTTGGCGTGATCATGGATGACCATTGGTGAAAACACGAATATCCTTGGCCCGTAATGCATGGATAATTCGGTGATGTGGATAATTTATTGAGTTGAGTTTTAGCGATAAAATATTGATAATAAACTTTTAATTCGTAGAAGACAGTAAATATCATGCTCTACTTGACTCTTCTAAAATACATTTGCATGTCTTTGGCCTGTAGTGCAAAGATGAACTGTTAATGAATATCTTTGGCCCGTAGTGCAAAGATGAATTTATTAGTATGATTATGAACAGGGATCTTTGATTTGGTATAACCATGATCTTTGTGTTTCAGGTAAAGACAGGTGATGAAAATTATCTTCGTCCTGGGTGCAAAGAGGAATTTAGAATCACAATTATGATTATGAGTTATTCACATGATTGTGGAAAGGAACTGTTGATTGATGTTACAGGGATAAAATATTGTAGGTGGACTTTTAACATGGAGAATATAATAGACTTTATGGTCTATTTGACCCTTTTAATGGATTGCTCGTTCCGCTGCCACTATAGTTGAAAAGTTTTATCATCTACCATATGTTCCAAAACTCTGATTTATTATTGACGAAGGCTATTGATAATTTAATTATCTTTAGTCATGATATTCTTTACTAAGCTAGTTGTTCTCACCCTTATGCTTCACAACTCCTTTCAGATAATAAGAGTGTAGTTGGGTCGAGCGGGGGTAACAGGGGAATAGAACGATGATCTATAGCTGTTGAGGTTTCCCTTAAAATAGTATGGAAATAATTTTATTAAGAATTTTAGATAAATGTGTCGTATTTTATACGTCATTTTAACCGTTGATTTTGGTGAACCAAATAGGGTGAGGTGAACCCAACTTTGGAAGGGTGTTTTACCACTATCATACAAGATGTCTAATGACAGACGACTTCATGTTATCATAAGACAGGATTGTGCACATGCATTTGCTGATTATATCTATGAGCACTACCTATATATCTTGGAGTTTCGTTGAATTATAATTCTCAATTAGAGACAATGAGATAATTATATGTCAAGAGAAGACTCACCATTGGAAAAAACATGACAGTAATCTTCTCGTTCTTCTTTGGGGTCTATTGGGTCAACCAAGGATAATTCTCGAGTCATATGATATCTATCATAACTTAGATGCATGGCCTCCCATGTACAAAGGTTTCTTTAAGCATTTTCCAAAGATTTTAATTTCTAAAACAATTATTTAATGTACTTTTATGTAAAGTACCATTGTAAGGTGTTGTGGTCGAGGGACCATGAGAGTTACATATATTTGTATTAAAACTCACAGTTTATGTGTTGTCGTACTATGTACGATAGTTCAACAGTTGTATAAATGAAGTTTGTATTTGATTTCTGTAGTGTGATATTTGGCGACTCAGAATGGGTCGTGTAGACCTATTTTGTGGGCATCACAAATGGTATCAGAATTTAGGGATATGGTCGCTGGCGGAGATAGGAGTCTAGAACTAGGAGGGGAGAGATGAGTAATATACGTCGCTAGTGTGTGTGACTTATTTAAGCTAAAATTGTTTACTTGATAAGTTGACAAATTGTGATATGTCAATTAACCTTTGTTTTGAAGATATATTCTAGAATGATATCTAAAATACAGGACATGAGCAATGGGAAAATCATGATACGGAGTAAATAACCGGGAAGGTACAATCCGAAAAGAAAGCAAGGTATTCTCATCTCTTCGAACTACCAGGTACGTAAATTTCGAGTGAAAAATTTCATAAGGATGGGAGATTATGAGATCCCGAATTTTATGAAATGAAAATATTCAATTTTCTTATAATTATTATTTTATTTAGTAAATGGTTAAATTGAGAAAGGGTTAAAGTTAAGGGTGATATGTGAAAATTTTGCAAAGTAAGCAAGTTGATATAAAATATTTGTTGTGTCGGGTAATATTCGTTTTAACAAGGAATATTCGTACGATGACATAATAATTGGTGGACCCCATAACGGAAGTATTACCATATTTAGAAAACGACAGAAATATCTTTTTATAAAAATAACAGCGAAAGTTTTACCAGTAAACTGTTGAACTAACTGGTAGTAAAAGTACAATAATATGCGTGGTTGCATAGTAGCACACGGTATTAATTATTGATGCTTACGTGAGAAGTCACTCAGTTATACTTAATTGTTGCTACAGTAATTGCTGCATAATATCTCTCATATTATTGATTCAATTATTGTCACAGTATCATCTGCATAATATTTTATATTATTAAATCAATAATTAAGACGACAAAGTTATTCATATTATTATTTGTAATATTGATGATGTTTAGAAAGTTTTGTCGATGAAAGGGGTTTGGTCACCTAATTGCGTGCCAATAGGGAGAAATCCTTATTGGAAAGCCCCCTCTTTCTTGGGAATGATCTGGTTGTTAAATATTGTGAGTTATAATATTAATGATGAATAAGTTTGTGTTGATTAAAGATGAAATTGATATTTCCATTGTGTTGGGATTATTAGTGTTAGTGGAAATCGACATCTATTCCAATAATAATTGATGTCTAGAGGTTATATTGTCGATGGGTGATGTATACCTATTTTGGGGGCGTCACAGGAGAGTCGGGTAAATCCTTCGCTAGTGTGTACTACATAAGCTTATTTGTTATTTTATTGGCCGGTAGGAATATAGGGATAATATGTGGCATGTCAATTAACCCTTGTTTTGTGGCAGTGTTTGAACATGACATCTGAAAATGTTGAGATAAGCAATGGAGCACATGAGACCGTTGAGTCACCGCTGACCAATAGCCAGGATAATGTGCATCAAGAAGGCAATAATCCTCATGTAAACAACAACCCCGACCAAATGATGAACGACGGGATGTTTAGGAGCTTTATGCAATTCATGCAACACCAAACGAGAGATTCATGTTCAGAATGTAGGTGGAATCAATGGAAACTCTCGGTTGGTCACCGCTAAACAATTCAAAGAGCTGGGACCATCAAAGTTTTTGGGAAAGCCAGAACCACTTAAGGCAGAGACGTGGATTAAGCAGATCACTAAGATATTTGATGTCTTGGGATGCTCCGAGGAGCAAAAGGTTCCCTTTTCCACCTTCATGCTACGAGGAGAGGCAGATTATTGGTGGGAATCTGTAAAACGTACTTAACCTTCTGCACTAAAGATGTCTTGGGAGAAGTTTCAAGAATTATTCAACGACAAGTACTTTCCTGAAAGTATTCGTCACATGAAGGAGGTAGAATTCATCAAGCTAGAGCAAAATAATATGACCGTATCGCAATACGAGGCTATGTTTGTCGAGTTATCCCGGTTTGCATCCCATTTGGTAGATAATGAGGAGCGTATGACACGAATGTTTCTGCGAGGTTTGAAACCTGAAATAAGTCAATACCTCAGTTCTCATAAATTTTGCTTGTATTCAGATATTGTCAATAGGGCTCAATTATTTGGGCACAATAATGAGTCAGTCCAACCAAGAGATAGTAACCGACAAAATGATAATACTAGTGGTACTAGTCATCGAAGCGGTGACAACAAACGTGGAGGAAATCATTATGCCAGAAATGGTAACCACTTCAGTGGTAATCCTGGCCAAGATAATAGAAGTGGAAATTTTAAAAAGGGGAGATTCAATAATGATGGAAAGACAACAACACCAGCACCCATTTTTAAGGAAGGAGAACGACCACCGGTCGTATGCTTGAAATGTGGAGATGAGGGACACATCCATCCAAACTGTACGCAACAACAGTAAGTGGGTTTCAATTGCGGAAGAGAAATTCACCTAGCTCAATTTTATCGTGTAGTGAAGTCAAGTTCAGCTGGGATGGAGACACCAAAGGTTGTTCCAGAAAAGTCAAAGTCGGTAGTTCAAGGGAGAGAGTTTGTCGTGACCTCCCAAAAAGCGAAGAACCTGAACGAGGTTATCACGAGTAAGCTAATCATAAACTCTTGTGAAGTCTACCTTATTCGATGCCGATTCTACCAATTCTTTTATTTCACCTACTTGCACTCAACGTTTAAATTTGACTCCAGAGAAATTAGACTTTGACTTATCTGTTGAAACTCCATTGGGAGAAACCTTCATTACATCCACTGTTTATAAATCTTGTTTGATTCAAATCGGCACCCTCACATTACCTGTTGATCTCATCTCTTTGAAAATACTTGCATTTAATGTGATTTTAGGGATTGATTGGTTAACTACTCGTCATGCTAAAATTGATTATTTTTATAAGGTTGTTAGCTTTCATATTCCTAACAAACCTATTATGTGAAATCAAGCAACCAAACCACTAAAGTCAATCACTGTCATATCAAGCCATAAAGCCATTCGTTTATTGAAAAATGGATGTCAAGATTTCTTAGCCCATGTCACGAATTTGAACAAAAATACGTCAGATTTGAATGATATTTCTATTATCAATAAATTTCCTGATGTATTCCCTGAAGAACTTCCTGGCCTACCCCCAGAGCGTGAAATTAAATTTTGTATCGACCTTGAACTCGGTACAAAACCCATTTTCAAAATCCCATATCGAATGGCTCCTACTTAACTTCAGGAGTTAAAAACCCAACTGCAGGAATTCGTCCTAGTATGTCTCCTTGGGGTGCTCCTGTTCTATTCGTAAAGAAGAAAGATGGGAGTATGCGACTTTGCATTGACTATCGGGAGTTGAATCATGTCACCATCAAAAATAGGTACCTGTTGCCTCGCATTGATGACCTGTTTGACCAGTTACAAGGTGCTAAATTCTTTTCAAAGATCGATCTTCGTTTTGGATATCATCAGTTAAAGATTAAAACTGATGACATTCCAAAGACTGCTTTCAGAACTCGGTACGGGCATTATGAATTCTTAGTCATGTCTTTTGGAATGACTAATGCTCCTGCAGCCTTCATAGATATGATGAACCGAGTATTCAATGAATATTTGGATCATTTTGTGGTTGTATTTATTGATGACATCCTCATTTACTCCAAAAGCCGTGAAGATCATGAGCAACACTTGAGGCTGATACTCCAAAAGCTTCGTGAAAATAAGATATACACAAAGTTGAAGAAATACGAGTTCTGGCTTGAGGAAGTAGCATTCCTTGGGCACGTGATATCAAATCACGAAATATTTGTTGACCCGGTGAAGATTGAAGCAATACAAAGCTGGGAGCAACCTAAGTTAGTAACCGAAGTACGTATCTTTTTGGGCTTAGCTAGTTATTATCGAAGATTCGTGGAAGGATTTTCTAGAATCGCCACTTCGTTAACTTAGCTGACTCGAAAAGATATAAAATTCGGTTGGAGCGAGGATTGTGAGAAGAGTTTCCAAGAACTCAAGAGGAGACTCATTTCAGCACCTGTTCTGACAATACCATCTGGTTCGGAGGGATTTTTCATCTACAACGATGCTTCAGGAAAAGGCTTAGGATGTGTTCTCATGCATCATGGGAAAGTCATAGCCTATGCATCACGATAACTCAAAGAATATGAGAGGAATTATCCTACTAATGATCTAGAGTTGGCAGCAGTCGTTTTTACGCTAAAGATCTGGAGAATTACCTGTATGGGAAGAAAGTGGAGATCTATACGGATCATAAAAGCCTCAAATATTTCTTCACCCAAAAGGAACTCAACATGCAGCACCGATGTTGGCTTGAGCTGTTAAAGGATTATGATCATACCATTAAATACCATCCTAGAAAAGCGAATGTGGTAGCTGACGCGTTGAGTAGAAGATCGTATGCGGGGTACGAGTGCGATATTGTCAACGTAAAGGCCCATTTTGTATGACTTGCAAAAGATTGAGATAGAGTTAAAGACTTCAGGTACCCACATGATGATGTTAAATATACGAGTAGAACCGACTTTAATTGATAAAGTTAAAGTTGCTCAAGCTACAGATCCAGAGCTGATGCATATAAAGAAGAAAGTATAAGAAGGTGTTATTCTAGAAGCAAGAATCGATGAAGAAGGAATACTTTGAGTCAACTTCAAACTTTGTGTTCCTAACGACTCTGATTTGAAATATAAAATTATGATGGAGGTGCAAAACACACCGTTTGCAATCCATCCTGGAAGTATCAAAATGTATCGTGATCTTTGACATACAACCTGGTGGAGCAATATGAAGAGAGAGATAGCGAAGTTTATCTCAAGGTGTTTATCTTGTCAACGTGTCAAGGCGGAGCATCAAGTACCAAAAGGTCCATTGCAACCACTTGAAATTCTAGAATAGAAGTTGGAGCTCATTAACATGGATTTCGTTACTGGTCTTCCCAAGGCATAGATGCAATTTGGGTCATTATCGATAGATTAACCAAGTCTTCTCATTTCTTACCTATACGAGAAACTTATTCACTTGAACGTCTTGCTCGTATAAACATAAATGAGATTGTAAGACTGCATGGTATGCCAATATCCATAATTTCTGATCGAGACCCAAGATTCACTTCACAATTTTGGGTTAGTTTGCAGAAAGCTATAAGTATGGATTTACAATTCAGTTCTGCATATCATCCTCAGACAGACGGGCAGTCGGAGAGAACTATTCAAACTCTTGAAGATCTATTAAGACTCCGTGTCCTAGAATTCAAAGGAAGTTGGGACAAGTTCTTGCCATTAGTGGAATTCTCCTACAACAACAGTTATCAAGCAGGTATAGGAATGGCTCTATTCGAGGCATTATATGGACGCAAGTGTCGTTCTCCAGTATGCTGGGATGAGTGTTTGCCGATTTCACTATTGCTAATTCGCGCGCAAGCATACACGGTCCACAAGTAATATAAGATAAGTTGAGTGTCGAACCCATGAGGACAAAGTCTTAAAAGACAAATAAAAAGTAAAGTAAAGTCTTTACTACCTTATCTAAATAAGTGAAACAAGATGGTCGGTTAAGCTATGTGATTAAAACTATAAGAATAAGAGAAGTAGTTGTGCTAGGAGGTCAAGATAGGATTACAACTCCCCTAATGCGTCTCCTAATCTCCTAACTCTCCAAATTACAAACGAATCAAGGAATGGTCAACCGAGAACAGTAAATACGCATAAGCTTCTATAGAAGGTCAAATGCACATCCCTAGCCAGATAAATCACAATATGTCTATTGGTGAAAATAACTAGGCCAAGGTCATTAAGCTAAGTCTCAAGGCCACACAAGGCAAATAGAGATATGTCTATCCTATTAGTAATTTATGCACACATTCCATTGGCATGGTCATAATAGGTGTTGTTGTATTTAAAGGGCTAGATAAAAACATCCATTTTTCAATCTCTGTTAATATCAACACTAACTTCTCTATCAAGCAATTAGTCATTTAATACAAAATACAACAACCCATTCCAAAATTATTCATTATATAAAATAGAAGAGAAAGTTAATTAAGCCAAACAAAAGGTTACATTGCAATCCTAAAATTGGAGTAATACACAAATGAAAGGTTCATATCTATGGTACTAACACACATTTTCAATATATTCCACATTTTCAGTAATACACAAATGAATAAGAGATTTGGAATAAGAAAACCCCTGTTTGGAAGTATCCTGTCTCCAAATCTTCTCTTCTCCGCGTAGCTCCTGAGCTTCTGTCGGATGCAATAAATCTTACTCCTTGAAGTACAACTTCTTTCTCTTCTAGAAATTAATATACTATACTAACTATTCTAGTCTACGCTATCTGTCTGGTTTTCTATTGCAGGCGGCTAGAAAATTAAGTGTCTGAACCCCTTCTCTCCTTAGGTCATTTAAAGCCTCTTTCTTTGTTTGAACCTTTGGAGCTTTCATGTGCAACGCGAGCATTGAATTAGCAAGTGGAAATTTGCTTAGCCACCATGTAAGCTTAAAAAGACAGGAGGTCGGGCTGGCATGACTCCATGAAGAGGCCTTGGTGCTGTGGCACGAGGGTGATGTCAGGGGCTTGGCACTGAGGTACCTAGTATGGCACTGGGGCACCGAATATGACGCTGGGGCGTGGCCTTGTAGTGAATCTCTGGCGTCGCGGCGCCGATTTCCAGTATGTCCCAACTAGCTATTTATAAATACGTGGCATGCACATGCGTTTAACTATGGAAATAGTATACCACTTCAAATAAAAATGCCCATTAACTTGGAAAAGATCTATAAAGCCCTGCATGATAGAACTTTAACATAATAACAACAAAATATAACCAAAAACTAATTAAATCATGGGAAACAGGCAACATCTTAAGTCACAAAGGATCTGATTCGCAGGTATAAATCCCACTCATCAAATACCCCCAAAATTAAGCTTTTGCTTGTCCTCAAGCAAACAATCAGACATTTATACCCATACTGAAAGATACGAATGAAAACTAATCCTATAGAATAAAACCATGGCCTCTAAGCACAATCATAAATGCCCTCTGAAAATAGGACAAAACGCATACGAACAAGGGTTTAATGTCTATTAAAAAAACATGAGACTGTAATCGATCCATTCTCTGTGTGTGCAGAACAAACATCTAAACTAGCCATAACCCAATTTAAGATCACACAGTCGATTGTGATAACCAATAAGCTTACTATGCACCCCACATAAATAACAAGCTGAAGAACAAGACGCAAAAATAAGAAGGGATCAAAAGGTTCTAGAATTATGAAGTACATTCTGACTCAGACAATACTTGATTACTTTTAGGCTAAATAGAGCACTCATTAGCGAGCTTTCGATCAGTGACTCCCAAGCCAGAAGACTTTAGGGAACTAGGTGTAAAACACCCCTAAGAATCTAATAACTCAAGCAACAAAGGCCACGTAATCAACATAAGTCCAAAATAGATTTTTACCAGTCTGCGTTTATGGGTGAATGCGTTTCCACGCTCCATCTCAACCCACCGCAAGACTGTTATTTTTTTTATTTTTTTAGAACTATAGACCCGAAAGTGTAAAAGCCTCTAAATCTTTTATTAACTTGAAATCACAGAGTTTTAACAGCGTACAAATTTTCAACAAAATAAATAGATAACCTAAATCTGGACACATAACTAGAAAAGATAATTTGGTCAGTGCTTGCTAAAGGATGGATCCAAAACAGTCTCGACATATCTCATTAACACGCCCCTAGCTCATATACATTTGACACTACTCTATGAAAACGATATAATTTCCTAGTGCATGTCATCGGCCAAAATCAACACTCAATCGCTAAAATACCCTAACCCAGCATATAAATAATTACAGACTGGGGGTTAGAGTTAATCAAAATGTAAAAGGCAAAAACTATAATTATAAAGTACCCCTATAAAACTAGGGCAAAACCATAACACATGGCAATAATATACCAATAATCAGTGTAAAGCCCAAAAACTATGGCTATCTACAAAATAATATCTGATTTAGCAAAGATATCCTCAAAAATCACCTGCCAACTATATAAACCCAACATGATAATAATTATAAACATAAGACATACAACCCAAAAACATGCATTCATATATAAATTAAAATACTACTATGCAAAACATGCATTCAAAATAAATCATTCACCAAACAAAAACAAAAACTTAACCACAATAATAATCACATAAATAAAACATAGTTAATATGTAGTTTGGGGCTTTCCAGCCCAAATGCTTCTCGCAAATCCTCACACAATACACATAATTAAACATAAATAACAAAGCAGTTCAAATATTTCTAGATTAACACAATTCATATATAATTAAATAAAAGGAATTCTCCCCCCCAAACATTCAATCTGGTCAGTGTCCTCACTGAGCATCGCCACCTTCATCATCCTCATCATCCTCTATATTAACAGGTTCATCCTCGTGGGCCTCCTCCCAAGGCAGAAATTATGGCGGATAAGGCGCGTAGACTGGAGGCACGGGAAATTGGAAAGGCATGAAGTTTGCGTCATCTCCTCCCTGTGCAGCATGGATGTTGGACAGTGTGCTCGCGAATTCGGTGTGATAGTGGTGGAATTGAGTCTGCCACTGAGCCACAATGTTTACCTTGCAGTGTAGGAAGTTCAAGCTATTCAATATTTTTGTGAGGGCCCCAGGCGGAATGGCCTCAGATGCTAGGGGCTCAGGCACATGGGTGGAAGTCCCAGCTTTGTCGGATGGCGGTGGTTGTGGTGCTGGCAAAAAGCCTTTTCCTCGAGGATACAATGGTGCTCCTTCCCAAACTCCATAGCGGACAATTAAATGGTGATCAATGGTAGTCATGGGTGGCAGTGTTACATCTTCTTTCTCCCACTGAACACCTGCTCACTTGCACAGTCGTGTGATAAGAGATGGGTAAGGGAGCCCTAACATGACATTACTCCGTATGGCCTTTTTTATAGACTCGTGAATGAGCACCCTGACATCAACCTTCAGGCCTGTGACAATAGCATAGAGCAACATCGCCCGCTCTTAGGTCACATCACTAAGATGACGTGTGGGCATGATATTGGCACAGATGAAGGAGTACCATGCCTTGCCATAACGACTCAGGGCCTGCTGGGGAAAGGAAGTCTTTTCACCATGATATTCGTTGGTCTTCCAGACAGTGCCCGTCTTGGAGAGTTTATTTATGATTTTGGCAGTACTATAAATCCGCAGCCCTGGCTCCAAGTAGTCACGCCCGTCATAATTTGGAGTCCCATACACTGCATTAATAACCCGGCTGTCAAATTAAATTAATTTACCCCGAACTGGCACTGCAGAGGGGCCTTCCGTATCAGTGTTAGCATAAAATTCCTTCACTACCGAGATCACTGTTGATTTAGGCGGCTTGGTGAAGTGAACCCACTTCATGTTAATGATCATTGCCATCATGTGACCGTCTAATTTATCCTCCGGTCTAATCCCTCTTTCGGCTACCAAACTTCTAGACGAGAAATTCTGCATGTAACGCTTTCATGCCTCCTCCGATGGGAATTTGATGGCATCCCAACGGGAAACAAGAATTCTAGAAGATGGTGAAGGAGGAGGACCGATACTTGTCCTTGGATGCTTAGAACCCATGATTAATTTATGCACGAATAATCTAAAGGCACAACTTTATGGTATGTTTGCAAATTTTTCCAAACCCAACAGTGATGAAAAACAACTGTACCTCGCTTGGCTTTTAAAGAGGGAAGGCGTAGGTGAGCAACGACCAAATTAACTACACGACAGTTGCGTCCAAACAGTTAGAAATGGAAGGGTCGCGATGGTTGATTTTGCCTAACGGCTCGTGAGGAGGAAAACACAATGATTACAGTGTGAGGAAAGGGAAAGAGTCGCCTTTAAAAATGCAGTGATTACAGTGTGAACAGATGTCTTTAAAAACAAATATTCGTTGATGGTGTTGCGGTGACAAACCCACATTGGTGTTGTGGTGCAAAACTTTGGATCTGGCACTGGCTACAACAGAAGCGCGAAGTTTCGATGTTCCGCCAATGGTATTATTGGCTGCGGTGAGGAGAATAGAGCATCGGAGGGCACCACGACGCAGGTTTGCAGTGTGCAGTAGATTGAGATGGTGCTGCGCCGCGAAGGACTCCTTATTGGCTGGCGCCGCGACGCAGATTTATAGTATATCCCATTTTATCTGGCGCTGCAGCGCAAAAGTCAAGGCTATAGCTTGAGTATGGCGCTGCGGTGCGAATACCAATAGAAAACTTGGCGGCGCAGTGCGGAGCATAAACTTCTGATACTGAGTTAAGCAATCCTGCACAGGCCAAAATCTCATATCAGCAATCAACACAATAAAAACACAAAAAACACAGTATCATAAGTTATAACTACTGAAAGCCTTTAAACACATACTAACATACATGCACTATACAGACTACATGTTATACTAAGAACTATAAATAGTAACTAATGACAACCAAAATAAGACTGAAGTTAATAAAAGCAAAAGAAATTTGTTTGATACTGAGATGGGGATGCCTCCCATCAAGCGCTTGATTTAGAGTCGTCGACTTAACTATTATCCCGTCTTACACCGGGTCTCCCAATGTGATGGAGGTGTTCTACCGGTCTACCTCACCGGCCCAGTAATGCTTCAAGCGCTGACCATTAACCTTGAAGGTTTTGTCAGAATTGGGGTCCTCAACCTCTATTGCCCCATACGGATACACCTTGGAAACCGTGAATGGCCACGACCATCTGGACTTTAATTTCCCTGGAAATAACTTCAGACGGGAGTTGAAGAGAAGAACCTTTTGACCTAGCTCGAAATTTCTTTCGAGGATTTTTTTTATCATGCCACCTCTTTGTTTTCTCCTTATACAACTTAGCATTTTCGTACGCTTGTAGATGAAACTCGTCTGATTCATTGAGTTGCAAGAGTCATTTCTCACCGGCTACTTCTAAATCAAAGTTAAGCTTCTAGATTGCCCAATAAGCATTATGCTCCAACTCCACTGGAAGATGACACGCCTTACCATAGACAAGCCTATACGGAGACATTCCGATAGGTGTTTTGTAAGCTATGCGGTAAGCCCACAAGGCATTGTCGAGTTACTTTGACCAGTCCTTACGATTGGGGTTAACAATCTTCTCCAAGATTTGTTTCACTTCTCGATTAGAAATCTCAGCCTGGCCACTAGTCTGTGGATGATACGCAGTGGCTATCTTATGGGTCACCCCATACTTAGCTAGAAGGGCTTCGAAGAATTTGTTACAAAAATGCAACCCATCATCACTGATAATAGCCCGAGGCGTGCCAAAACGAGTGAAAATGTTTTTCTTAAGGAACTGAAGCACTACCTTCGCATCATTAGTCGGCAAGGCAACTGCTTCAACCCACTTGGAGACATAATCCACCGCTACAAGAATATAGAGATTGTTATAGGAGGACGGGAATGGACCCATGAAGTCAATACCCTAAACATCAAATAGTTCAACTTCGAGGATATTCTGTAAGGGCAATTCATGCCTTCTCAAAATAGTTCCCACCCTTTGGAATCTATTGCAGTGCAACACATATGTGTGTCCATCTTTGAATAGGGTGGGCCAGTAAAATCCAGACTAAAGCACTTTAGCTACAGTTCTTTGACACCCAAAGTGACCTCCATAATTTGAAGAATGGTAGTGATGTAACACACCTTCAATTTCCTCGTCCGGCAAGTATCTCCACAGAATTTGATCAGAACACTTCTTGAATAAGAAGGGCTCATCCCACAAATATTGCTTGGCATCTTTTAGGAATTTCTTCCTCTTTTGATATCTCAGGTTTAGAGGAAGCACTTGGAAAGAGACAAAATTGGCAAAGTCCACATACCACGGGGCTTTTCTTTGGACGACAAAGAGTTGTTTGTCTGGGAAGAAATCATTGATGGCTTTTTCAGCATCTCCCGAATTTGGGGTGTTTTCCAACCTTGATAAGTGATCTGCTACCTGATTTTTTGTCCCCTTTTTGTCTCAAATATCTAGATTAAACTCTTGGAGAAGCCAGACCCACCTTATCAATCTTGAGTTTTTATCTTTCTTTTCAATCAAGTATTTGATTGCCTAGTGATCAGTGTAGAAGATCACCTTCGTCCCGATGAGGTAGGAATGGAACTTATCAAACGCATAGACTACTGCCAGCAGTTCCTTCTCAGTGGTAGTATAATTCAGCTGAGCATCAGTCAAAGTTTTGCTAGCATAATATATTGTGCGGAATACCTTATCCCTCTGTTGGCCTAGAACTGCCCCTATAGCAAAATCACTTACATCACACATTAGTTCAAAAGGGAAGGTCCAGTCAGGGGCTACCACAATAGGAGCCGAGACAAGTCTTTCCTTTAATAAATCGAACACACTTAAGCAGGCTTCATCAAAGTGGAAAGGCTTGTTTCCAATAACGTACACAACGGTTTAGTTACCCGTGATAAGTCCTGGATAAACCTCATGTAAAACCCAGCGTCCCCAAGGAAACTCCTTATCTCCTTAACTGATGTCGGAGGTGGAAGGTTATTAATGACATAAATTTTCGCCTTGTCAACCTCTATGCTGCCAACAGAAACCCGATGGCCCAGAATAATGCCCTCCTCAACCATGAAGCGGCACTTCTCCTAATTCAATACAAGGTTAGTCTCAACAGATCTGTGGAGAACGACACTCAAATTTCTCAGACAATTATCAAATGAGCTCCCGAAAATCGAAAAAGCCATCCATGGAGACCTCGAGGGTCTTTTCAACCATGTCAGAGAAAATAGACATCATGCATCGCTGAAATGTAGTAAGAGCGTTGCACAACCCAAAATACATTTTTGAAATGCAAACGTCCCATATGGGCACGTGAAAGTAGTTTCCTCTTGATCTATCGGTGCAATTGATATCTGATTATACCCAGAGTAACCATCCAACAAACAATAAAATTCATGCCTAGCAAGTCTATCGAGCATCTGATCAATAAATGGAAGAGGAAAGTGATCCTTACAGGTGGATTTGTTCAATTCCCTGTAATCCATACACACCCTCCATCCAGTCACTGTTCTGGTTAGAATCAGCTCATTGTTTTCGTTGGGCACTATAGTCATTCCGCCCTTCTTTGGCATGCATTGGATAGGACTGACCCAAGGACTATCAGATATGGGGTAGATGATGCCCGCATCCAGCAATTTTATAATCTCCTTGAGAACCACCTCTTTCATGATGGGATTTAACCGCCGCTGATGTTCAATAGATGGCCTAGACCCTTGTTCCAATAAGATTTTATGCATGCATAGTGTTGGACTAATCCCTTTTATATCAGAAATTGACCACCACAGGACCATTTTATATTGCTTGAGCACTAGCAGCAACTTTTCTTCTTGACAGTCGGTTAAAGTAGCAGAAATTATCACATGTAAAGTAGATGAGTCCCTTAAGTAAGCATACCTCAGGTGATTTGGCAAACGCTTTAATTCAAGGACAAGAAGTTCTATGATCGATGGCTGAACCTTGGAAGTTGACACCTCGTCATCATTTAGAGACTTAAACTTTCGTTGGAACTATTTCTATCTTTAGGGTACGTCTAGCCACTTGGCACATTCCAAATGTGTGGGCTTTTCCGTAGTACTGGCCCCTATCAATGTGGCTTCTAAAGGGTCCATGATGCAGGTCTCTAAGAACACCTCCCTAACCAAATTATCAATCGCATTAATCTGGAAGCAGTCTTCAGGAGTATTATGATATTTCATCGATCTGAAGACATTGAAAGTTACTTCTTCATCCTGAACCCTCATTGTCAACTCCCCTTTCTGTACATCAATTATGGTCCTCCCTATCGCCAAGAATGACCTGCCCAATATTATAGGGACTTCCCTGTCTTCTTCAAAATCTAGGATAATAAAGTCAGCTGGTAAAATGAACTTGTCAACCTTGACAAGCACATCCTCTACTATCCCCTTCGAGTATGTAAGAGATCTATTAGCCAATTATAGAGTGACACTTGTAGGTTTAGCTTCATTTAGCCCCAGCTTCTTATATATAGACAGAGGCATCAAGTTGATGCTAGCCCCTAGGTCACACAAAGCCTTGCCAATGAATTGGTCCCCGATAGTGCAAGGAATTATGAAGCTTCCTAGATCTTTTAGCTTCAGTGGAAGCTTGTTTTATAGGATGGCACTGCACTCCTCTGTTAGCACCACAGTTTCATAATCCCCCATTTTCTGTTTCTTAGATAATATGTCCTTCATAAACTTGACATAACTTGGCATTCCCTCCAATGCCTCCATAAATGGGATGTTTATGTGAAGCCTCTTGAACACCTCTAGGAATTTGGAAAACTGTTTGTCCAGCTTTTGTTTCTGTAGACGCTGGGGGAAAGGCTACTGAGGGAGAGGAGGATTGATTTTACTCATAGGAGGGGTTGGTGTTGTAGGGCTAATTTGAGTACTTTCCTCACCCATAGATTTCTCATTATTTTGCTCCACTACAGGTTCCTTTTTAGTAACTTCAACTTCCATTGGAGAACTCTCTCCACCTTGTTCATTAGTAGTTCACCCACTTCTGAGTGTCACTGCTTTGCATTGTTCTTTGCCTTCCCATTTCGGGTTAACATCAGTGTCCTAGGCAATGTGCCTTGTGGACGACTGTTTAAAGTAGTGGCCAATTGTCCCATTTGGACTTTAAGATTATGAATGGACGCTTCTTGATTGTTACTCCGTGTTTCATTCTGGGCAATATACCGCGACAGGAGATCTTCCAAACTGGGCTTTCTCTCCTATTGAGGTGGTGGATGGTGGAACTAATTTTGAGCACTCTGCGGTTGTGGATTGTACTGATTCTGAGATTGAAAACCCGGAGGGTTAGAAAAATTCGGCCTGGTGGATGAAGATTGTGCTTGATTGGTGTTGTTGCTGTTGTTGTTGTTGTTGCCCCAAGAGAAGTTGGGATGATTTCTCAAGCCCGGGTGGAAATGAGTGGGGAGATTAGAATTTTTTTGTTACCCATAGTTGGAAACAAATTGAACAAACTCAAGGCTTATTGCACACTGATCAGTAGGGTGGCTCCCTTGACACAATTAGCACTGGACTGCGACACTCTGCACATTCTGCACTACAGATGCTCCCATGGTGTCTAGCCTTTTCGTTAGCGCTGCAATCTGAGCTGCTAATGATGTGAACGAGTCAACCTCATATACCCTCGCTGCTCTTCTAGGGGCTTGCCTATCATTTGGCCATTGATAATTATTGGCCGCCATTGTTTTCACTAGTTCGTACCCTGCTGTGTGATGTTTAGCCATGAAGGCCCCTCCAGAGGTGGCATCAATACTCAAATGAGTTGATCCGGATAGTCCATTATAAAAGGTTTAGATAGGAAGCCATTCTGGCAATCCATGATGATGGCATCTCCTTAGAAGATCCTTGAATCGCTCCCACGAGTCGTACAATGATTTTGATTCGAACTGGACAAAAGAAGTGATATCATGCCTGAGCCTAGCTATTTTGGCGGCGGAAAAAACTTCGCCACGAACTTTTGTGCTAAGTCAGCCCAAGTGGTGATGGAGCCTGACGGTAATGAATGTAGCCAGCTCTTGGCTTTGTCCCTTAAGGTAAATGGAAACAACCAGAGTCTGATGGCATCGTCAGACACTCCATTGCATTTAAATGTGTCACAGATCTCCAAATAATTAATTAAGTGATCATTGGGATCATCATTCGGTAGTCCCCCAAACTGAATATTGGTGCACATTTGAATGGTGCCCGACTTGATCTCGAAATTATTAGCTTGGATGGCGAGTCTGAGAATGCTCGCCTGGAGATCGTCTATATGAGGCATATCATATTCCCTCAAAGATTTCTCAAGTTCCTCAGCCATTTTGGTAGGACTAGGTATGTCTTTGGAGTATTTTCTCCGCAATCGTCTGTATGTTCTATCAACCTCGGGATCGAGAGGTATTATATTCCGACAATTCTAAGGTGGCATACAATGAAGAATACCTGAAAAGAGAGTTAAACAGATGAATCGGTTTAAAGTAAGATCGTAATGACTTAGTTTTAATATTGTTAAACAATTAATTCTAAGTCCCCGGCAACGACGCCAAAAACTTGTTGGCCGATTTCGCTATTGCTAAATCACGCGCAAGCATACGCGGTCCACAAGTAATATAAGATAAGTTGAGTGTCGAACCCATGAGGACAAAGTCTTAAAAGATAAACAAATACTAAGGTAAAGCCTTTACTACCTTATCTAAACAAGTGAAATAAGATGGTTGGTTAAGCTATGTGATTAAAACTATAAGAATAGGAGAAGTAGTTGTGCTAGGAAGTCAAGATAGGATTACAACTCCCCTAATGTGTTGCCTAATCTCCTAACTCTCTAAATTATAAACGAATCAAGGAATGGTCAACTGAGAACAGTAAATACACACAAGCTTCTGTCGAAGGTCAAATGCAGATCCCTAGCCAAATAAATCACAATATGTCTATTGGTGAAAATAACTAGGCCAAGGTCATTAAGCTAAGTCTCAAGGACACACAAGGCAAATAGAGATATGTCTATCCTATTAGCAGTTTATGCACACATTCCATTGGCATGGTCATAAAAAGGATTTTTGTATTTAAAGGGCTAGATAAAAACATCCATTTTTCAATCTTTGTTAATATCAACACTAATTTCTCTATCAAGCAATTAGTCATTTAATACGAAATACAACAACCCATTCCAAAATGATTCATTATATAAAATAGGAGAGAAAGTTAATTAAGCCAAACAAAAGGTTACATTGCAATCCTAAAAATGGAGTTAGTTCATATCTGTGGTACTAACACACATTTTCAATACATTCCACATTTTTAGTAATACACAAATGAATAAGAGATTTGGAATAAGAAAACCCCTGTTTGGAAGTATTCTGTCTCCAAATCTTCTCTTCTCTGCGTAGCTCCTGAGCTTCTGTCGGATGCAATAAATCTTCCTCCTTGAAGCACAGCTTCTTTCTCTTCTAGAAATTAATATACTATAATAACTATTCTAGTCTACGCTATCTGTCTGGTTTTCTATCGCAGGCGGCTAGAAAATTAAGTGTCTGAACCCCCTCTCTCCTTAGGTTATTTAAAGCCTCTTTACAGTCTGGTCACCGGAGCTCGCACTGCGACGCCACATAGGCTTAAAAGACTAGAGGTCACGCTGCGGCGCGACTCCATGAAGAGGCCCCGACGCTGTGGCGCAAGGGTGATGTTAGGGGCTTGGCGCTGAGGCGCCTAGTATGGCACTGGGGCACCAAATATGGCACTGGGGCGCGGCCTTGTAGTGAATCTCTGGCGCCGCGGCACCAATTTCCAGTATGTCCCAACTAGCTATGGCGTTGCGACGCGGGCTGTACGTTTAACTATGGCGTTGCGGCGCCACTACAGCAAAAATGCCCATTAACCTGGAAAAGATCTGTAAAGCTATGCATGATAGAACTTAAACATAATAACAACAAAATATAACCAAAAACTAATTAAATCACGGAAAAAGGCAACATCTTAAGTCACAAAGGATCTGATTCGCAGGTATAAATCCCACTCATCAACGAGGTGGGTGAAGCAATGTTGTTGGGACCAGAATTGGTACGCATGACTACGGAAAATATTCAAATGATCCGGTAATGTATACAAACCTCACAAGATCGACAAAAGAGTTATGTTGATCTTCATCGAAGGGACGTGAAATTAAATGTTGGAGATCATGTATTATTACGTTCCATGGAACGGAGTTACGAGATTTGGAAAGAGAGGAAAGCTCAATCCTTGATTCATTGGCCAATTTGAAATTCTTGATCGAGTAGGAATTGTGGCCTATAGACTCGCCTTACTGCCAAGTATATCTTGTGTTCATAACGTTTTTCACATATCTATGTTACGTAAATGTGTGGAAGACTCGAACCACATTATTGAATTAGAACCAGACGAGATAGCGAAAGATTTAACATATGAAGAGGTACCTGTTAAAATCTTGGATAAGAAGGAACATATTCTACACTCAGAGGTTATACCTCAAGTCAAAGTTTTGTGGAGAAACCATGATATTAAGGAAATGACCTGGGAGTTAGAATCTAAAATGAAAATAAGGTATCCTCACCTCTTCTATATACCAGGTACGTACACCAATTTCGAGGACAAAATTTCATAAGAAGGGGAGGTTGTAAGACCCCAACTTTTATGAATAAAGATTTAATTTTCTCTAAATATCATTTTGAATAATAAGGTGTGGATTTGATTTAATGTTATAGTTGTGCGTAATATTTACAAATTTTGAAAAGTAAGCAAGTTGTCATGGAATATTATTTTTATCGAGGAATATCCGTACGACGGCACAATCATTGGTGGACCCCACAATAAAACTATTCTCGGATATAGAAAACGACAAAAATAACCTTTTTATAAAAATAACGGCAAAACTTTTACCATTAACTGTTGAAATACCCGGTGATAAAAGTACAGTAATACGTGTGATTGCACAATAGCACACGGTATTGTACAATATCTTTGATTATTGATGCTTACGTGAGAAGTCACTCAGTTTTTTCAATAATTGCCACAATAATTGTTGCATAGTATCTCATATTATTGATTCATTTATTATCACACTATCATCTGCACAATATTTTATATTATTAAATCAATAATTGAGATAACATAATTATTCATATTATTATTTGCATTATTGACAATGTCTAGAAAATTCTATCGAGGAAAGGGGTTTGGTCATCTAATTGTGCGCCAATAAGGAGAAGTCCTTATCGGGAAACCCCCTCTTTCCTGGGAATGATCTGGTTGCTAATATTGTGAGTTATAATATTAATGATGAATAAATGTTGAAAAATTAAAAATTTGTTTAGCGAAATCAAGTGCTTTGATATAAATACAGGGGTTTGTCATGAAGTATTTGTTGTAAATTTTGTTTGTTACATGGACCCCCACTTACTCTGTGACACCACCAAAATAGGTATACATCATCCATTCTGAGTCGTCAAATACATGGTACAGAACTTAAATACAAACTTCATTTAGAGTTTTAACACGAATATTATCTCGTAGATAATATCCAAACTCAAACGAAGTCCTCATTACATTTATTATCACACTATTTTATAGACAAGTGAGGACTACTATAACCACCAGCTTGGACCATCACACTACTCCCCGACTACTTCCAGCTATATTCTCATTTCTTGAAGAGAACAATGAAGAAAAGGGTGAACTCAACTAGACCAGTAAAGAATATTATGAATAAGATATTGCAAAATAAATTATCATTAACCTTCAACAGTGTTAAACTGATAGAGTACAATAGACAATAAGTTTTAGATCAACAACTGCAGCGGAATACGCAATCCATTAGAAGAGTCTAGTAGAGCATAATATCTAATATCTTCTATGATTTAAAAGTTTATCATTAATTTTATCATTGAAACTCAGTTCAATAAATAATCTACATCACTGAATTATCCATGCACTACGGGTCAAGGATATTCATTATTATCACATCCACAAATCATCCATGCACTACGGGCCAAGGATGTTCGTTATTATCACCAATGGTCATGGTCATGCCAAACAACAATTCATCTTTGCACCCTTGGCCGAAGAGAATCCATGGTTATAATCATACCAACAACTGTCCATCAATGCACTACGGGCCAATGAGCACTTTTACCACATCATTTATAACATTACAGGTCATGATTATACCGATACATAGTCATAATCATATCAATCAACAGTTCATCTATGCACTAAGGGCCAAATATGACTTTTATCACAATATAAGCATGAGGATGATGACAATGATATAAGCATCAATCAAACGAAATCAAGGATAAATATTAAAGATTTTTAATTTATCGAGAGTATAAAAATGTCCAAATTGTCAACATGATAACTGCTTTGTAGAGTAAAATTCAAGAATAATATTCACGTATCAAAAATAATTTGGACAGAAAATAATAATTTTTTCGTCGTGAATAGTACCCCGGGTGAATAATACCTGAGTGAATAGTACCCTATGAATAGTACTTCATGAATAGTGTCATACGTATGAATAGTGCCTATGTATGAATAGTACCAATGAATAGTACTCCGGCATGAAAAACTTAAAATTTAACAAGAATGTTCAGAAAATTATCCTTGTGAAACGATACTAGATGAAGCGCAAATTTCAAGGATATTTTACTAATTTTAAGGAGTATAAAAGCAATACTTATCAAAATGAGTGTAGAATTCGGAATTCGAAACGAAATAATATTACTTACATACTACAGAGTATGGAAGAAAATATTATTTCTTACGAATATTAAACAAAAAATAATATCCCTTACAACTGTTGAACAAAAATAATATTCCTTACGAATATTGAACGAAGATAACGAATATTGAACAAAAATAATATTCCTTACGAATATTGAACGAAAATAAAATTCCTTATGAATACGAAAAAATAATATCGTAAGCGAATATGAAATAAATAATACCCCTTACCTTAAAAAGAGAGTACTTCTGACTTGTATAGCGGAGATATTCTTGAAGAAAACTTGCACTATTTGCAACACTCAAAGTTTCCTTAAACTCAAAAGAAATACGCTCAATATTATAGAAGAATAATTCTCTGATTCTGGTGTGATTTTTTTCTCTAAATTGAGCATCCTATTTATAGGAGAATGGTAGGGCACTACTTGGATGTATAGTAATGAAAGATCACGGGCGAAGTTCACGGGTTCAGCTGATTTTTTTTAATTTTACTATGCAACACTATGCAATATCATGCAATGCTATGCAGTACTATGCAAATAATAAAATATAATATATTCTATTTTACATAATAAAAAAAACAAAATAATATATATATATATATATAAATTGAGATAAATTTCTACTGATAATTTTGAAAAATGGGTAAGTGGGGGGGGTCTATGTAATAAGCCAAATTTCCAATAAATACTTCATAAAATACCCCTGTATTTATCTCAATTCACTTTGCATCACAAACCACATTTTTAGTAACATTCATCATTAATATTATAACTCACAATATTAACAACCAGATCATTCCCAGGAAAGAGGGGGCTTTTCGATAAGGACTTCTCCTTATTGGCGCGCAATTAGGTGACCAAACTCCTTTTCTCGATAGAACTTTCTAGACATTATCAATAATGCAAATTATAATATGAATAACTTTGTTATCTCAATTATTGATTTAATAATATAAAATATTATGACAATAATTGAATCAATAACGTGAGATACTATACAGTAATTACTGTGGAAATAATTGAATAAAACTGAGTGACTTCCCACGTAAGCATTAATAATCAAAGATAATGTACAAATCGTGTGCATCTTGTGCAACCACACGATTATTCGCATTACTTTTATCATAGAGTATTTCAACAGTTAACAGTAAAACTTTTGCCGTTATTTTTATAAAAAGTTATTTCTGTCGTTTTCTAACTTCGATAATAATTCTGTTGTGGGGTCCACCAATGATTGTGCCTGCATACGAATATTTCCTGATAAAACGAATATTCTCCGACCAAACGAATATTTTATAACAACTTGCTTACTTTGCAAAATTTGTAAATATTACCCACGACTATAACATTATATCAAATCCACACCTTATTATTCAAGAATAATAATTAGATAAAAATTAATCTTTATTCATAAAATTTGGGGTCTTACAACCTCCCCTTATGAAATTTCGTCCTCGAAATTGATGTACGTACTTGGTAGTTCGAAGAGAAGAGAATTCCTTGCTTTCTTTTTAGATTTGTACCTTCCCGATTATTTTCTCTGTATCATGATTTTTCCATTGCTCATTTCCTGTATTTCAGATATCATTCTAGAATACATCTTCAAAACAAAGGTTAATTGACATAGCACAATTTGTAAACTTAAGTAAGAAAATTTAGCTTAAGTAGTACACACACTAGCGAAGGATATTACTCGTCTCTCCCCTCCTAGTTCTAATCTCGGATCTCCGCCAGAGACCATATCCCTAAACTCTGATACCAACTGTGATGCCCCCAAAATAGGTATACATCACCCATTCTGAGTCGCCAAATACATGGTACAGAACTTAAATACAAACTTCATTTATACAATACGACAAAATATAGCTGAGAGTTTTAACAAGAATATTGTCTCGTAGACAATATCCAAACTCAAATGAAGTCCTAATTATATTTATTATCACACTATTTTATAGAATAGTGATGACCACTATAACCACCAGCTTGGACCATCACTCCATTCCCCGACTAGTTCTAACTATATTCTCATTTCCTGAAGAGAACAATGAAAGTAAAGGGTGAGCTCAACTAGCCCAGTAAAGAATATTATGACTAAGATATTGCAAAATAAATTATCATTAACCTTCAACAGTGTTAAACTGATAGAGTACAATAGACAATAAGTTTTAGATCAACAACTGCAGCGGAATACGCAATCCATTAGAAGAGTATAGTAGATCATAATATCTAATATCTTCTATGATTTAAAAGTTTATCATTAATTTTATCATTGAAACTCAGCTCAATAAATAATCTACATCACTGAATTATCCATGCACTACGGGTCAAGGATATTCATTATTATCACATCCACAAATCATCCATGCACTACGGGCCAAGGATGTTCGTTATTATCACCAATGGTCATGGTCATGTCAAACAACAATTCATCTTTGCACCCTTGGCCGAAGAGAATCCATGGTTATAATCATACCAACAACTGTCCATCAATGCACTACGGGCCAATGAGCACTTTTACCACATCATTTATAACATTACAGGTCATGATTATACCGATACATAGTCATAAACATATCAATCAACAGTTCATCTATGCACTAAGGGCCAAATATGACTTTTATCACAATATAAGCATGAGGATGATGACAATGATATAAGCATCAATCAAACAAAATCAAGGATAAATATTAAAGATTTTTAATTTATCGAGAGTTTAAAAATGTCCAAATTGTCAACATGATAATTGCTTTGTGGAGTAAAATTTAAGAATAATATTCACGTATCAAAAATAATTTGGACAAGAAAAAATAAATTTTTCGTCGAATAGTACCCCGGGTGAATAGTACCCCATGAATACTATTTCATGAATATTACCCCATGAATAGTACTTCATGAATAGTACCGTGCGTATGAATAGTGCCTATATATGAATAGTACCCATAAATAGTACTCCATCATGAAAAACTTAAAATTTAATAAGAATGTTCAGAAAAATATCCTTGTGAAATGATACTAGATGAAGCGCAAATTTCAAGGATATTGTACTAATTTCAAGGAGTATAGAAGAAATACTTATCAAAATGAGTGTAAAATTCAGAATCTGAAACGAAATAATATTACTTACATACTACAGAGTATGAAAGAAAATATTATTTCTTACGATTATTGAACAAAAATAATATCCCTTACAACTATTGAACAAAAATAATATTCCTTACGAATATTGAACGAAGATAATATTCCTTACGAATATTGAACAAAAATAATATTCCTTACGAATATTGAACGAAAATAAAATTCCTTAGGAATACAAAAAATAATATCGTAAGCGAATATGAAATAAATAATACCACTTACCTTAAAAAGAGAGTACTTTTGACTGGTATAACTGAGATATTCTTGAAGAAAACTTGCACTATTTGCAACACTCAAAGTTTTCTTAAACTCAAAAGAAATACGCTCAATATTATAGAAAAAGAATTCTCTAATTCTGGTGTGATTTTCTTTTCTAAACTGAGCATCCTATTTATAGGAGAATGGCAGGGCACTATTTGGATGCACGATGAACGAAAAAGATCACTGAAGTAAGTTCATGGGTTGGTTGAAAAAATTGATTTTACTATCGCAAAGACTATATCAAGACTGCAATACTATGCAGTACTATGCAAATAATAAAATATAATATATTCTATTTTACATAAAAAAACAAAACTATAATATCTATATATATATATATATATATATATATAAACAAAACTAAGATAACTTTCTACTAATAATTTTAAAAAATGGGTAAGTGGGGGTCCACGTAATTAGCCAAATTTACAACAAATACTTCATAAAATACCCTCTATTTATCTTAATTCACTTGGCTTCACAAAACACATTTTTAATAACATTCATCATTAATATTATATCTCAAAATATTAACAACCAGATCATTCTCAGGAAAGAGGAGGCTTTCCGATAAGGACTTCTCCTTATTGGTGCGTAATTAGGTACCAAACCATTTTTCTCGACAGAACTTTCTAGACATTGTCAATAATGCAAATAATAATATGAATAACTTTGTCGTCTCAATTATTGATTTAATAATATAAAATATTATGACAATAATTGAATCAATAACGTGAGATACTATGCTGTAATTATTGTGGCAATAATTGAATAAAACTGAGTGACTTCTCACGTAAACATCAATAATTAATATCGTGTGCTACTATGCAACTACGCGTATTACTGTACTTTTATAACCGGGTATTTCAATAGTTAACGATAAAACTTTTACCGTTATTTTTATAAAAAGATATTTATGTCGTCTTCTAACTCCAATAATAATTTTGTTGTGGGGTCCACCAATGATTGTATCATCGTACGAATATTCCTTGTTAAAATGAATATTCTCCGACCAATCAAATATTTTATAACAACTTGTTTACTTTGTAAAATTTATAAACATTTTCCACAACTATAACATTATAACAAATTCACACCTTAATATTCAAAAATAATATTTAGAGAAAAATTCATCGTTCTTCATAAAAGTTGGGGTCTTACAACCTCCAAATCTTATAAAATTTCATCCTTGAAATTGGTCTACGTACCTGGTATGACGAAAGGGTGAGGATACCTTGATTTCCTTTCAGATTCTAACTCCCAGGTTATTTCCTCGACATCGTGGTTTCTCCACAAAACTTTGACTTGAGGTATAACCTTGGAGCGTAGAATATGTTCCTTCTTATCCAAGATTTTGACAAGTACTTCTTCATACGTCAAATCTTCCACTATCTCGTCTAGTTCTAATTCAATAATGTGGTTTGGGTCTTCCACATATTTACGTAACATAGATATGTGTAAAATATTATAAACACGAGACATACTTGGCGGTAAGGCGAGTCTATAGGCCACAGTTCCTACCCTATCAAGGATTTAAAATGGGTTAATGAATCGAGGATTGATCTGTCCTCTCTTTCCAAATCTTTTAACTCATTTCCATGGTGCAACACGTAATAACACATGATGTCCAACATTGAATTCCACGTCCTTTCAATGAAGATCAACATAATTCTTTTGTCGATCTTGTGAGGTTTTTATACGTTGTCGGATCCTTTGAATCTTTTCCGTTCTTGTGCATACCAATTTTGGTCCTAACAACGTTGCTTCACCCACCTCGTCCCAGCATACTGGAGAACGATATTTGCATCCATACAACGCCTCGAATGGAGCCATGTCAATACTTGCTTGATAACTATTGTAGGAGAAATCCACTAATGGTAAGAACTTGTCCCAAATTCCTTTGAAGTCAAGGACATAAAGTCTTAATAGATCTTCAAGAGTTTGAATAGTCCTCTCCGACTGCCCGTCCGTTTGAGGATGATATGTCGAATTGAATCGTAAATCCGTGCCCATAGCTTTTTGTAAACTATCCCAAAATCGTGAAGTGGATCTTGGGCCTCGATCATAAACTATGGATACTGGCATACCGTGCAGTCTTTCAATCTCATTTATGTATATACGAGCAAAACGTTCAAGTGAATAAGTTTCTCGTATAGGTAAGAAATGAGCAGAATTGGTCAATCAATCAACAATGACTAAAATCGCATCTATGCCTTGAGAATCCTTGGGAAGACCAGTAACGAAATTAATGGTAATGTGATCCCACTTCCATTCTAGAATTTCAAGTGGTTGCAATGGACCTTTTGGCATTTGATACTCCACCTTGACACGTTGATAAGTTAGACACTTTAAGATAAACTCCGCGATCTCTCTCTTCATATTGCTCTACCAAAATGTATGTCGAAGATCACGATACATTTTGGTACTCCCAGGATGGATTGCAAACAGTGTGTTGTGCACCTCCATCATGATCTTATACTTTAAATCAAGGTCGTTAGGAGCACAAAGTCTGTAGTTAACTCGAAGTATTACTTCATCGATTCTTGCTTCTTCAATAGCTCCCTCTTGCACTTTTTTCTTCATATGTTTTAGCTTTTGGTCCGTAGTTTGAGCAACTTTAATTTTATCGATTAAAGTCGGTTCTACTCATATATTTGACATCATCACGTGCGACCCTGGAGTCTTTAACTCTATTTCCATCCTTTGTAAGTCATACCAAATGGGCCTTTGCGTTGTCAATATCGCACTCGTACCCGCATATGATCTTCTACTCAACGCGTCAGCTACCACGTTCGCTTTTCCAAGATGGTATTGAATGTTATGATTGTAATCTTTTAAAAGCTCGAGTCAACGTCGTTGCCTCATGTTGAGTTCCTTTTGGGTGAAGAAATATTTGAGGCTTTTATGATCCGTATAAATCTCCACTTTCTCCCCATACAGGTAATGCCTCCAGATTTTAAGCGCAAAAATGACTGTTGCCAACTCTAGATCATGATTAGGATAATTCCTCTCATATTCTTTGAGTTGTCATGAGGCATAGGCTATGACTTTCCCATATTGCATGAGAACACATCCTAACCCCCTGCCTGAAGCATCGTTGTAGATAATAAATCCCTCCAAACCAGATGGTATTGTCAGAACAGGTACTGAAATGAGTCTCCTCTTGAGTTCTTGAAAAATCTTCTCACATTCTTCACTCTAATTGAATTTTGTATCTTTTAGATTCAGTTAAGTTAATGGAGTAGCGATTCGAGAAAATCCTTCCACGAATCTCCGATAATAACCAGCTAAGCCCAGAAAGCAACTTACTTCGATTACTGACTTAGGTTGCTTCCAGATTTGAATTGCTTTAATTTTCACTAGGTTAACAGATATTCCATGATTTGATATCACGTGCCCAAGGAATTCTACTTCCTCCAGCCATAACTCACATTTCTTCAACTTGGCATATAGCTTGTTTTCACGAAGCTTTTAAAATATCAGCCTCAAGTGTTGTTCATGATATTCATGACTTTTAGAGTAAATGAGGATGTCATCAATAAAGACAACCATAAAATGATCCAAATATTCTTTGAATACTCAGTTCATTATATCCATAAAGGCAGCAGGAGCATCAGTCAATCCAAAAGACATGACTAGGAATTTGTAATGTGCGTACCGAGTTCTAAAAGCAGCCTTTGGAATGTCATCAGTTTTAATCTTTAATTGATGATATTCAGAACGAAGATCGATCTTTGAAAATAATTTAGCTCCTTGCAACTGGTCAAACATATCATAATGCGTGGCAACGGGTACCTATTTTTGATGGTGACATGATTCAACTCCCAATAGTCAATGCAAAGTCGCATACTCCCATATTTCTTCTTTATGAATAGAACAGGAGCACCCCAAGGAGACGTACTAGGACGAATGAAACTGATGTCTAACAATTCCTGCAGTTGGATTTTTAACTCCTGAAGTTTAATAGGAGCCATTCGATATGGGGCTTTGGAAATGAGTTTTGTACCAGGTTCAAGGTCGATACAAAATTTGATTTCACACTCTGGGGGTAGGCCAGGAAGTTCTTCAGGGAATACGTTAGGAAATTTATTAACAATAGAAATATCATTCAAATCTGACGTATTTTTATTTAAATCTGTGACATGGGCTAAGAAAGCCTGACATCCATTTTTTAATAAAAAAATAACTTTATGGCTTGATATGACAGTGTTTGACTTTAATGGTTTGGTTTCTTGAATTCGCATAATAGGTTGATTAGGAATATTAAAGCTAACAAGCTTACTAAAACAATCAATTTTAGCATGATGAGTAATTAACCAATCAATTCCTAAAATTACATCAAATGCAAGTATTTTCAAGGAGATAAGATCGATAGGTAACGTGCGGGTGCCGTTATAAATCAAACAAGATTTATAAATAATGGATGTAATAAAGGTTTCTCCCAACGTAGTTTCAACAGATAAGTCAAAGTTTAATTTCTCTGTAGTTAAATTTAAACGTTGAGCGCAAGTAGGAGAAATAAAAGAATGAGTAGAACCGGTATCAAATAAGGTATAGACTTCACAAGATTTTATGATTAGCTTACCCGTAATAACCTCGTTCAGGTTCCTCGCTTTTTGGGAGGTCACAACAAACACTCCCCCTTGAACTACTGGTTTTGACTTGTTTGGGATGACATTTGGTGTCACCATCCTAGCTGGACTAGTCTTCACTGCATGACAAAATCGTGTTAGGTGACCTTCTCTTCCGCAATTATAATATTCTTTGGACTGCATCGTGTAGTTTGGACTGATGTGTCCCTCCCCTTCGTATTTGAAGCATACGATCTGTAGTCGTTCTCATTCCTTAAAAATGGGTGTTGGTGCTGCTATCTTTCCATCATTGTTGAACCTTCTCTTCTTGAAATTTAAACTTCTATTGTCTTAGCCATGATTACCACCGAAGTGGTTACCATTTCTGGCATGTTGATTCCCTCCACGTTTGTTGTCACCGCTTCGATGACTGCTACCACTGGTATTATCAATTTGTTGGCTGTTCTCTCTTGGTTGGGTTGACTCATTATCGCTCTCCTATAACTAAGTCATATTCACAACATCTGAATATAAACACAGTTTGTGAGAAATGAGGTATTAACGTATTTCGGGTTTTAAACCTCGCAGAAACATTCACGCCATTCTTTCCTCATTATCAACCAAATGGGTTGCAAACTGGGACAACTCGGCAAACATAGCCTCGTACTGCGACACGGTCATATTGTTTTGCTCCAACTTGATGAATTCCACCTCCTTCATGCGACGAATACTTTTGGGAAAGTACTTGTCGTTGAACAGTTCTTGGAACTTCTCCCAAGACATCTTTAATGCGGGTGATTGAGTACGTTTTATAGATTCCCACCAAAAAGCTATCTGTCCTCGCAACATGAAGGTGGCAAAGGGAACCTTTTGCTCCTCGGAGCATCCCAAGACATCAAATATCTTGGTGATCTGCATTATCCACGTCTCTGCCTTAAGTGGTTCTGGCATTCCCAAAAACTCTGGTGGTCCCAGCTCCTTGAACTAATTAGCGGTGACCGTCCGAGAGTTGTCAATGTTTCCACCTACATTTTGAAAAGGAGTCTCTCTTGCCTGATGTAAAATCCCAAATTTTACGAATAAAGATTTAACATTCTCGAAATATTTTTTTAATATTATGGTGTGAATTTGAGATAATGTTATAGTTGTGGGTAGTATTTATAAATTTTGCAAAGTATGCAAGTTGTTATATAATATTCGATTCGTCGGGGAATATTCATTTTAACAGGAAATATTCGTACGACGGACAATCATTGGTGGACCCCATAACGGAATTATTTCGGATTGAGAAAACGACAAAAATATTTTTATGAAAATAACGGCGGAAGTTTTACCGTTAACTATTGAAACACCCGATGTTAAAAGTACAGGAATACGCGTGGTTGCATAGTAGCACACAGTATTGATTATTGATGCTTACGTGTGAAGTCACTCAATTTTGTTCAATTATTGCTTTAGTAATTGCTGCATAGTATCTCACGTTATTTGATTCAATTATTGTCAATATTTTATATATTATTAAATCAATAATTGAGATAACAAAGTTGTTAATATTATTATTTACATTATTAACGATGTCTAGAAATTCTGCCAATGAGAGGTTTGGTCACCTAATTGCGCGCCAATAGGGAGAAATCCTTATTGGAAAGCCCCCTCTTTCCAGGGAACGACCTAGTCGATTAATAGTGTGAATTATGAAAATGATGATGAAGTTTTGTTTTATTAGTATTATTATTGTAATAAAACAAAAAAACTTTTTATATAAAACAGAATACTTTTATAAAGTTATTCGTTTTATTAAGCTAATAGTAAAATCTTTTTATATAAAACAAAATACTTTTATAAAGTTATCTATTTTATTAGATAATAATTAGAATATATTATATTTTATTATGCATAGTGTTTGCATAGTGTTTACATAGTAAAATCTTTTTATATAAAACAGAATACTTTTATAAAGTTATTCGTTTTATTAGATTATAAATAGAATATATTATATTTTATTGTAAACCAATCTGGACCGTCCATTTAAAAGTGAATCAATCTGGACCATTCATGAATTAGTTACTATTCAATCCATTCTTCTATAAATAGAAGCTCATTCCTTCATTATTTCTTACGAATTCACTGAAACTCTATAGAGAGAAACTATAGAGAGAATTCTTCTTCTATAATCTTGAGCGTATTTCTTTAGAGTTTAAGAAAGCTTTGAGCGTAGTGAAAGTTTTCTTCAAGTACATTCCCGCCCTACCCGTCGGAGTACTTTCTTTATAAGGTAAGAGATATTATTTGTTGTACTCGTAAGGGGTATTATTTCTTTTGTATTCATGAAGAGAACTTTTGTTATTCTATTCTTTATTATTCATTGAATAACTTTTGTATCATGCCATTTCACCCTATACTTGGTAAAATTCTTCTGTTATTCCATTCTTTATCATTACGTTGGAATAACCCGTTCTATGCAAATACCGCATGCATGGTGATTTTGTTGTTATTCCCATTCTTTATTATTCTGTTAGAACATTACGCCGGCTTGTAATTTACCGACCCGGTCCGTTATTTATTATTTCATTGGAATAACCTCGTTATGTCACAATCTTTGCATGCATGGTGATTTCTGTTGTTATTCCATTCTTTATTATTCTGTTGGAACATCCTGCCGGTGCGAATTTCACCTGACCTGGTTTCGTTATTTATTATTCTTTTGGAATAACCTGTTTATGTGAAGTACCGCATGCATGGTGATTTCTTTTGTTATTACATTCTTTATTATTACATTGGAACATCACTGCCGATTGCAAATTTCACCGACCGGTCCCGTTATTTATTATTCATTGAATAACTCAATCTGCGCGGGCACCGCATGCATGGTGATTTCATTGTTATTTCATTCTTTATTATTCTCATTGGAACATCCCGCTTGGCATGTAATTTCACATTTACGGTTGCCCGTTATTTATTATTCTGTTGGAATAACTCGCATCTATAATGGGTACCGCATGCATGGTGATTTCTTTTGTTATTCCATTCTTTATTATACTCGGTTGGTTAGAGTTTTGACTTCTATATTCCATGAAATTAGTGGAATATCCTTGATATTTTGCGCTTCATCCAAAGATCTTTTCATGGAAATATTCTTATGAGCATTCTTGAATTTTACTCTACAAAGAAGTATCATGTTGACAATTTGGACGTTATTAGTTCCTGGATAATTTAATTCTTAAACTTGTTTTATTGAATTATTATGTCATTGTCATGATGAGTTATGTTGGTTATTATGTTAAAACATGAAAGTTTCTTAGAAATCACAAAGGGTTGAAAATCAGATTTTGGTGAAAATGGAACATGAAATTCAATTGACCATACCTTCTATTATATTTTGAATTTTGAAGTGTGGTCAAGTTCTAGAGTTAGATCTATGAGTTTCCTAACTTATCCAAGTGGAATCACTGGAAAAGGTGTTGTAGATTTTTGTGTGGACTGATTTTAGCAAAGCACAAAAAATTAAAAAAATGGAAAGCAGCTACTGTCCATATTTTTAAAAGGGCATTTTCGGCCACTTAATTTGTGAGAAAAATTCCGGCCTTTTGGGACATGAACATATATGTTATAAAGTACCTCCTGTCCAAAAATGAGCTCATTCCGACTTAAAATGAGCAAGTTATGACCATTTTAATATTTAGGTTTGTCCGACGAAAAATGCTATAACTGGAGTTCTATAACTCCGATGACCATAAAATTTAAACTGGAAGACCACGTTAACATGTGTAAGATCCTGCCAAGATTTGGGAATTTCTGGAGTTAAACTTGAGGTAGCTAATTTCTTAAGGAATTAATTAGAAATTGAGTTTTGAAAAATAGTAAATGAATTTTAAAAATTCCGAGAAAAATATATGTTCATTATGGGACTATATTCTGCTAAATCCCAGAAAAGAAATATTTTTGGGACTGATTTGGTATTTTTCATAAAAATGCTCTAGTTATGAGTATATGAGTTAAATATGTTATGTAATGTAACAAAATTGGAAAATAGGATTTTATGGCTTAGGAATCCTATATAAGGTATATACGGATTTTTGATAAGGGATTTGATCATTAGAGATGAAATCTGATGAGTATGGCATTCTTTGAATGATTAAATGCATTATTTTGTAAAGTGTAAACAATTGAAATAAATTGTTTATAAGTTTAGAGGTGATTAAAATATTGTTATAATATTAATAATATTATATTATGAGTTTATTAAGTGATTGATAATATTTGGATAAATTTAAAGTCTTTAATATTTATCCTTGTTTTAGTTTGATTAATGCTTATATCATTGTTATCATCCTCATGCTTATATGGTGATGAAAGTTATCTTTAGCTTACGTGCGAAGATGGACTGTTGTTTATTGAATTATATATCTTTGGATTACGTGCAAAAATGGATTGTTGATTATTGGTTTTATTGTTATATATCTTTGGCTTACGTGCAGAGATGAACTTGGTATGATTATGACCAGGGATTATTCGGTATAGTCATGACCATTGATGATTTAATGAATATCCTTGGCCCGTAGTGCAGGGATGATTCGATTATGTGGTTTATTTATTAAGCTGAGTCTCAGCGATAAAAATTGATGAAAACTTTTTAAATCATAAAAGATAGTAGATTTTATTCTCTACTTGACTCTTTTAATGGATTGTTTGTTCCGCTGCAGTTAAGCTTGATGTCCATTGTATTTTATCAGTTTAACATTGTTGAAGACTAATGATAATTTATTCTGCATTATCTTAGTCATAATATTTCTTACTGGGCTAGTTGAGCTCACCCTTTCCTTCACTGTTCTCTTCAGGAAATGAGAATATAGCTGGGACGAGTCGGGGAATAGAGTGACGGTCCAGATGATAGCATTAGTAGTCCTCACTATTTTGTTAAATAGTGTGACAATAAATGTAATGAGGACTCTATTGAGTGTGGATATTGTTTAGTATTCTTACTAAATCTCTCAGTTTATGTTTTGTCGTATTTTACACGACAGTTGTATTATTAAGTTGTATTTGTATTTTTGTACCATGTATTTGGCGACTCAAGATGGGTGATGTATACCTATGTTTAGGGGCGTCACACCTGATGTTGCTCGAATTGCAGAAAGCTCTTAAACATTCCGTCGTTCATCATTTGGTCGGTGTTGTTGTGTACATGAGGTTTATTGCCTTCCCGATGCATATTATCCTGGTTATTGATCATTGGTGACTCAACGGTCTCATGTGCTTCATTGCTTATCTCAACATTCTCTGATGTCATTTTCAAACACTACCACAAAACAAAGGTTAATTTAGAAGCCACATATTATCCCTATATTCTAACCGACCTATTAAATAACAAATAAGCTTAGGGGTCATACTAGCGAAGGATTTACCCGTCTCTCCCCTCCTAGTTCTAGTCTCACATCTCAGCCAAGGATCATATCCCTAAGCTCTGATACCAATTGTGACGCCCCCAAAATAGGTATACATCATCCATCTTAGGTCGCCAAATATATGTTACAGAAATCAAATACAAGCTTAATTTATACAATACGATAAAAACATAACTGAGAGTTTTAACACGAATATTGTCTCATAGACAATATCCAAACTTAAATGGAGTCCTCATTATAATTATTAACACACTATTTTATAAAATAATGAGGACTACTACAACCACCATCTCAGAACGTCACTCCATTCCCCGACTAGTCCAGGCTATGTTCTCATTTCCTAAAGAGAACAATGAAAGCAAAAGGGTGAGCTCAACTGGCCCAATAAGAAATATTATGACTAAGATAATGAAGAATAAATTATCATTAGGCTTCAACAGTGTTAAACTGATAAAATATGATAAACATCAAGTTTAACTACAGCGGAAAAAGCAATCCATTAGAAGAGTCAAGTAGAGCATGATATCTATTATCTTCTATGATTTAAAAAGTTTATCATCAATTTTATCGCTTAGACTCAGCTCAATAAATAATCTACATCACTGAATTATCCATGTACTACGGGCTAAGGATATTTATTAGTATCACATCCACAAATTATCCATGCACTACGGGTCAAGGATATTCGTGTTATCACCAATGGTCATGATCATGCCAACAACTGTCCATCAATGCACTACGGGCCAATGAGGACTTTTACCACATCATTTGTAACATTACAGATCATGATTATACCGAATAATCCCTGGTCATAATCATACCAATCAACTGTCCATCTTTGCACTACGAGCCAAAGATGACTTTTATAACAATATAAGCATGATGAAGATGACAATGATATAAGAATTCAATTAAATGAAAGCCAATAATAAATTTTAAAGATTTATAATTCAATTTATCCGAAATTCAATAATTTCCAAATTATCAACATGATACTACTTTATGGAGTAAAATTTAAGAATAATTTTGTACCAAAAATAATTTGGATCAAAAAGAAATCAATTTTTGTCATGAATAGTACCCCGGGTGAATAGAAGGAATACTTTAACAAAATGAGTATAGAATTCAAAATCTAAAATGAAATAATATTACTTACATACTATAACGCATGGAAGAAAATATTATTTTATACGAATATTGAACAAAAATAATATCCTTTACCTTAAAAGGAGAGTATTTCTAACTGGTAGGGCGGGGATATTCTTGAAGAAAACTTATATTGTTTTCTACGCTCAAAGTTTCCTTAAACTCTAAAGAAATACGCTCAATATTATAGAAGAAGAATTTTCTGATTCTGGTGTGATTTTCAATTCTAAACTAAGCATCCTATTTATAGGAGAATTAAAGGATACTATTTGAATTTAGAAAATCACGGGTGAACAGTAAAACCATTACGGGTGTTCGGCTTAATTTTCTAAAAAAAATTTATTTTACTATGCAAATACTATGCATAATAAAATATAACATATTCTATTTTTCATATAAAACAAAACTTATAATAATAATAATTCACTCCCTCCCGTGACTCTTCCCTTCCCCCACCCCCACTTTGCCAAATTTATATATATATATATATATATATATATATATATATATATATATATATATATATATATATATATATAAAAAATTGAGATAACTTTCTCTCAACTATTTTAAAAAATGGGTAAGTGGGGGTCCATATAATACGCCAAACTTACAACAAATACTTCATAAAAATTTTCTCAATATTTTTAACAACATTTATTCATCAATAATATAACTTGCAATATTAACAATCAGATCATTACTAGGAAAGAGGGGGATTTTCGATAAGGATTTCTCCCTATTGGCGCGCAATTAGGTGACCAAACCCCTTTACTCGATAGAACTTTCTATATATTGTCAATAATATTCAAATAATATTATGAATAAATCGTCATCTCAATTATTGATTTAATAATATAAAATATTGTGACAATAATTGAATCAATAACGTGAGATACTATGCATCAATTACTGTGGCAATAATTGAATAAAACTGAGTGACTTCTCACGTAAGCATCAATAATCAATATCGTGTGCTACTATACAACCACGCGTATTATTGTCACCGGGTATTTCAATAGTTAACGATAAAACTTTTGCCGTTATTTTTATAAAAAGATATTTCTGTCGTTTTCTAACTCCGATAATAATTCCGTTATGGGGTCCACCAATGATTGTGTCGTCGTACTAATATTCCCTGTTAAAACGAATATTCCCCGACCAATCGAATATTTTATAACAACTTGTTTACTTTACAAAATTTATAAATATTCCCCACAACTATAACATTATAACAAATTTAACACCTTAATATTCAAAAATGATATTTAGAGAAAAATTCATCTTTATTCATAAAACTTGGGGTCTTACACATACCTTAGTAGAAGATTAGATATTGCAATAGTAAAGTAGCAAAATACTCTTCTTCTTTCTCTCTATAGTTTCTCTCTCTAGAGTTTCAGTGAATTTGTAAGAAATAATGAAGGAATGAGCTTCTATTTATAGGAAAGTGTACTAAATAGTAACTGATTCACGAACGGTCCAGATTGATTTACTATTAAACAGATGGTTCATATTGATTTACTATTAAAACTTCAACCGATGGTATATACTGATTTACTATTATAACTTCAACCCGCGGTCCATATTGATTTACTATTATAACTTCAATCAATGGGCCATATTGATTCATTATTATAACTTCAACCGGCGGTCTGAAAAATTAGCACATCTCCCCATGGAATAATTAGCCAAACTTATATCAAATGCCTCATGACAAATTCCTCTATTTATATCAAAAAAATTGAATAAATATTTACCACAAAGCACTTATCTTTAATCAACACATTTTTAATCTTTCAAAAATTATTCATCATTTTATATTATAATTCTCAATATTGACAACCAAATCGTTCCCAGGAAAGAGGGGGCTTTCCGATAAGGATTTCTCCTTATTGGCGCCCAATTAAATAACCTAACCCCTTTCCTCGCCAGAACTTTCTAGACATTGTCAATAATGTAAATAATAATATGAATAACTGTGTCATCTCAATTATTGATTTAATAATATAAAATATTTATGGAGATAATAATGATAATTGAATCAATAATATGAGATACTATGCACTAACTACTGTAGCAATTATTGAATGAAACTGAGTGACTTCTTACGTAAGCATCAATAATCAGAGATACTATGCAATACTATGTGCTACTGTGCAACAACGCGTATTACTGTTCTTTTATCACCAATATTTCAACAGTTAACGATAAATGTTTTACCGTTATTTTTTTATAAAAAAAGTTATCTTTGTCGCTTTCCATATCCGACAGTCATTCCGTTGTGGGGTCCACCAATAATTGTTCCATTGTACGGATATTCTCCAACAAAAAGAATATTTGTGACTCCCCCAAAATAGGTATACATCACCCATCTTGGGTCGTCAAATACATGGTACAGAATACAACTACAACTTAATTATATAACTGTTGTGTAGAATACGACAAAACATAAGCTGTGAGTTTTTATACAAATATTTTCTACTAGACAATATCCAAACTCAACTTCAATCTTATTACAATTATTATAACACTATTTCACAGAATAGTGAGGACTACTATAGCCACCATCTGGACCGTCAATTCATTCCCCGACTAATCCCAGCTATATTCTCATTTTCTGAAGAGAATAATGAAAAAAAAGGGTGAGCTCAACTAGCCCAGTAAGAAATATTATGAATAAGATAATGCATAATAAATTATCATTAGCCTTCAACAATGTTAAACTGATAAAATACAATAAACATCAAGTTTAACTGCAGTGGAACAAGCAATCCATTAGAAGAGTCAAGTAGAGCATGATATCTACTATCTTCTATGATTTAAAAAGTTTTTCATCCACTTTATCGCTGAGACTCATCTTAATAAATAAACCACATCATCGAATCATCCCAACACTACGGGCCAAAGATATTCATGTAATCGTCAATGGTCATGATTATACCGAATAATCCCTGGTCATAATCATACCAACAACTGTCTATCAATGCACTACGAGCCAATGAGCACTTTTACCACATCATTTGTAACATTACGGGTCATGATTATACCGAATGATCCCTGTTCATAATCATATCAATCAACAGTCCATCTATGCACGTAAGCCAAAGATGACTTTCATCATAATATAAGCATGAGGATGATGACAATGATATAAATATTAATCAAACGAAATCAAGGATAAATATTAAAGACTTTAAATTTATCTAGAGTTTAAAAATATTCAAATTGTCAACATGATACTGCTTTGTGGAGTAAAATTCAAGAATAATATTCATGTATCAAAAATAATTTGGACATAAAAGAAATATATTTTTTGGATGAATAGTATCCCATGAATAGTACCCTATGAATAGTACTTTGGGAATAGTACCTCATGAATATACCCCGACATGAAAAGTGCCCCAAATACCCGAGTGAATAGTAACCGGGTGAATATTAACCCATGAATAGTAACTCCTGAATAGTACTCCGGCATGAAAAGTGCCCCGAATACCCGAGTGAATAATATTCTAGTGAATAGTAACTGGGTAAATAGTAACCCATAAATAGTAACTCATGAATAGTATTCCGGTATGAAAAGATCAATAATTATCATGAAAGCTCAGAATAATATTTTTGTAACAACCCGGGATTTCGAATAATCCGAATTTTTGTGAATAATTTTTTTTAATTAATATTGATATTGATTATCAATATTGTGTTGTGTATCGGTGATACGAGTTTTGAGAATTAGTCAATCTGTTTATTGACTGAGAAATAAGAGTAGAGTTATGATTAACTGAGAATTTAAAACTCTAACCCTAAGTTCGGATAGGGATTTGTTAGAAAATACAATTTTAATAATTGTGTTGTTGAGTACGTGTTTGTACTATATAGAGTTAATGACCAATGATTTATTGGATATGGTTTAAACTTAGTAACCCTAATAAGGATTAGAAACCCTAATCTCAGGTTTAAAAATCCTAACGCATAGTTAGGAACCCTAATCGTATGTTGGAAAACCCTAATTTAAAAATTCAAGAATCCTAAACCCTAATTAGGAAACCCTAATCCTAATTAGCAAGCCTAATGTGAATATTAAACTTTTATATGATTAGGAAACTCTAATATAATTAGAAAACCCTAATTATGCTTTAGAAATCTTAATTTTCTTATTAAACTCTAATTGGAAATTTTAGAAATTAATGTTGTAAAACTAAGGGTTAGAACCTTAGGGTTAAACCCTAAGGGTTTGGATAAAAGTCTAGTATGCCATTAAAATCTCAAGGAGAATGACCAAATTGCCCTTTTTACATTCTTTAATGAGCTATCTTGCAAATCTTGCCAAAATCAAGAGTTGGTGACCAACTAATTTGACCTTATGACTTATACAACTCCAGCAAATCAGTTCAATGCATCAAATCTAAGCTTTATATCATCATATATATAGATTTGAGAGAGAGAAATTCCATAAAAATAAGTCGTTCGCTCTATAGCTCTTAACAACTCTTTATCTCTCCCAATCCTCCGAATTTCATAAGTGTATCAGTCACATTATAACCCTCTAAAACACCTAGATAAGATTTGGTAAGGCAAGATCAAAACTTGGACAAAGAAGGTATAAATGCCCTAACCCTTTTTGATCTTAGTTAGTAAGATAAATTTTGTGTTTAAGTGTTAATCATTTGTTAGAAGATGTTTTTAGATGATCTATGATGATCTATCATAGATCCATAGCATCAAAAGTCTTTAAAATGGTGTTTTTCAAAAGCGCTCAAAACGTACCATAGTGAATTACGACAAGCTTAAAGTCGAGCCCATATATTCTTTCCTGTTCTTGATTTTAGATGTTTTATGTTTTGGATCTATAATTTAATATGTGTTCTTTGTTCTGCAAGTGGAATCACAGTTAGTTAATGTCTAGATTTCATGTTATTGTTGGTCAAAGTTGGTTGACCGACCATGACCGTGTGATTTCTGGGTAACCCAGAAATCCTAAACAAGCGTCTGACAGGACTTTGAAAGGCCTTGATATGTCAGTTGTTAAGTGTTGTGATGATGTTGTTGTAACTAGTTTGTAGTATGTCATGTGTAATTTATATTTGTGGCTTTAGATCGTGTAAATAATCAACGGATCAAACGTAGCAGGTGGTCAAAGTAGGCCATTCGGCCATTACTTAGCGTTTCTGGAAAACTCAGAAACTTGATGAACACACTTTCTGACTTCCTTTGGCCGAGCTGTATTTGGTGATTGTGTTGTTATTTGACTGATATGTTTTTATAGTTATGTTATATGACATGTGAACTATATACTGGAACCTTAATAACACTTAATGTATTACCAGAACACTAAGTTAATTGAGTCTCAAAGTGGACCCTCGAAGCTACCTGGGTTTCTGGGTTACCCAGAAAACCTAGGAGTTGTCTGACAATTAATTTGGTTTGCCAGATCTCTTTGTTGTGATGTTGTTTGAGCAAGATGAGGATCGATAACTGTAGTATTACATGTCAACTACAATATAAAAGCCTAAGTTAGTCCAAAAACAAAATTAGACTCAGAATTAAATTCGGTCAAACAGGTCATGTTAAACACTGACTTGTCAGTGTTCTTGAGCCAAGAACACCTAACACGACAGAAAAGTGTCGCTATATCCTATAGCGACAGTTTCTATTAATTTTATTTTCTGATTTTCTGAAAAATAATTAAAAATAGAAAATAAATTATAAAAATAGTTTTAAAAATTATTTTAAATTATGAAAATTAACTTTTGACTATTTGGGATATCTTTCATTAATATTTATAATTATTTGAATATTAATGATATTTAATTTATTTAATTAGTATATTAAATAAATTAGAGAAAAATAATTTTAATATTATAAAATCATTTTAAATAAGAATAAAGTGTTTATAAATATTTAAAGTTATAAAATGTAACTTTTAATATTTTTGGAGAATTTTCATTAATAATTTAATATTAATTATATTAGATTTATTTAATTATTAAATTAAATAAATAATGGAAAAATGATTTTATTGATTTAAAAATCATTTAAAAATGAGAAAAATAATTTAAAAATATTTTAAGTTATAATTAATGACTTTTAATATTTTAATAAGAATTTCATTACTATTTAAATATTAATGGTGATGGTTTTAAAATGATTTTAATTATTTTAAAAATCATTTAAATAGAATATTGATGATTTAAAAATATTTTAAGTTATTATTAATAACTTTAATATTTTGACAAATATATCATTAATATTTTAATATTATTAAATATTAATAATGATGGAATTAAACAAGAATTAAATAATTTAAAAAATGATTTCGGTGTTTAAAAAATTATTATAAATTATTATAATTGTTAGAAAATTATTAAAAGCTTCCGAAAAATATTATTAATGATATTTGACTTATCTAATATAATATTGAAGCTTTGAGACCAAGTTTAATTGATAATAAATGAGTTAATTGTCGGATAGGGTGACCAGTACACCGAGAATAGACCGAAGTCTAACCAAACCGAACTAGTTGGACTTGATGATTATTTATATAGGTTATGCACACTGATGTGACTTTGTGGTAATGTGTCTAGGAGAAATATTGACTGTAAATTATAGTATTAATTATTGTGCTGATTGTGAGACCGATATTATTGATTTTAGGTCTTACGAACGCAGATAGGTATATTGTGTAGTAGTAGTCAATGCAGAATGCAAGTTTCCTTCACTCAACCTTGAGTTTTATTCGTTCAATTATTATGGTGGTTAATTATTGTTGATTAGACCACGTCTGAGAATTTATTGTTGATTATTCGCAGTTAGTGCATGTTTATTAATTCAAATTGAATTAGTGATTCTGATTATATACTTAGAGAATACTGTTGTTGGATATTTACATCCGTAGAAGCTATTATTGACAGTACAGATAATTCCTGTCTATTATCGAATTATGTTGAAATATGTCTTAGCTAATTATCCTGGCTAGACGAACAATTGTTAGAACTTGATAGGTTCGAGAAGAGAATTTAATTATTATTGACAGATCGATGCCAATTATTTCGGCTAGATCGAGAAAGTGATTAAATATTAAAAGCATTGTATTTCGTTGTTATAAATCAAACTCTGATTATAAGACTGAGAAGAACAACCTTTTTATACAAAGGGAACATTTTTTGGTCGTATATTCGGCCTTTGCGCGCGTGTAAGTATTATGCATAATATAGGGTACAAGGAGTTGGTCGCTCTAAGTACTTGCAGAGGGGTATGGCTTAATCTTTATGGTTATCTGATACACATGGGTATATCAAAGTTTATCTTTGATAGTTATTCGAGAAGAGAAGTTCTAGATCCTTTGTGATCACTCAGCATAACTCTGGAAAATATTTCCATCCTGTATTTGGGTATATCAAAGTAAATCTTTGATAGTTACTCGAGAAGATAATTTCAAGATCATTTGAGATCATTCAGCTTAAACTTTGGAGAATACTTCTAAATTATTATTCAATCGAATATCGTAGAAACTTTGAAAGCGTTGTACCCTTTCATTATTGAACTATTATGTTGCATATGTTGCGAGAAGATTGGTTAGAGAAGAACAAATTATTCAGCTATTTTAAAGTTCTCCGAACTTTGGCGTCATTCTATCAAAATAGATAGTCTATTATTCTTAATTTTTATACATTCATTGTATATCTTAACTTGCGGGGCAAATTTGTTGCTCACCCTTGCTAAATAAAACTTTTCAGCTAGGGACGAAGTGGCAGGAGTTGCTGTGAAGGACAAAGGAAAAGGCATAGTGATAGCGTAGTTATAATGAACATTATTATTATGTTATGTTTGTAAACCCTTTTTGTATATCTAAAGGGTATATTTGTAATGTTAAGGTTAGAGAACCTGTAGTAATGTATTAACTATATCAGTTAATGATATGTATGTTTGTATTCATCTATGAATGGGTAGTTAGATGTTAATTATATTGTGGATCGTGAGCACCAAACTCGGGGATCAGGTAACCTAGATTTGGGGGTGTCAGAGGTTGGTATCAAAGCTGTAGGTTATAAACCTTAAGTAGGTGGGGAAAAACCCTAGGATTATAACCATAAGCGAGATAGAGAATACTCATTTAGAGTACTAAGTGAGGGACTATCGAACCGTATCAATAGTGAGATAGGTTGACACATAGTGTGAGAATTATGTACTGGTGAAGTACTAATCAAGTTGTTTAACTGACTGTAGGATGTCAGGAGAAGATGAAATGAGTACGGAGATGCCAGCGGCAGTAGCAGGGGTGCTAGCACAAAGCGAGTCAGTTGAAGAAGTGGGGAAAGATGAACCTATGGTGAATCTAGGAAGCGATCATGATGATTATCCCAAAATGTATCTGAGTGGTGATGAGGAGGCAGAGTCCGAAGAAGCTAAGGTGGAGAAAGGGAATAAGGCTAAAGTTGGGGAGAAAGATCAAGAATCTGCAGAAGTCCAAGAACTCCGGAATAAGGTGTTTCTTTTAGAGGAGTTGTGGAAGACAGAGCGAGCGTTACACGAGATGACCGAATAACGGAATGAGTCAAAGGCACAAGTGGAAAGGATGAAGACTGAAGGTGGTGGATCGTCGGAGGGAATAGTCAAGCATAAAGGCAAGAATAAGAGAAAGAGGGATCACGACAGTGATAATTCTGAAAATTTAAACCCGAAGAAGAAGCAAGTATGTAGCAAGTGTGGAAAGACTCATGTAGGAGAGTGTATAATGTGAAAGAACGTGTGTTTTAACTATAAGCAGGAAGGACATATTTCCCTACATTGTCCTAAGCCGAATATGAGGAAATATTTTTCATGTGGGAGAACGGGTCACGGATTCAACAAGTGTCCCAGCAAGAAGACTGGTGAAGGGAGTGGACAGTAGACAACTTAGATATAAGCGGTAGTATCTTTTAGAAGTAGGTTATGATATTATTGGTTGTAATATTGAGAACAATGTGTGAACATATGTAAATATATATGTTTATATGAATGAAATCATTATTTTCTATATGAATATAAGATTAATTTGTGAGTTCTTAAAACTCATACTTATGGTAATTTTATGACTCATAATTAAATGAAATGTTCTGAACCCCTTAACGAATGGACACCAAAGGTCTGACTAGGATAAGTTCATACACTCATATAATTGTGGCAAGTTTCTGGACTCATAAGTGTGGTAAGTTTAATGAACTGGGAATAACTATGTATGAATAGAGAATTGCAACTTTTTGTGTAAAGTTGGAGATTTGCAACTTTTTGTGTAAAGTTATGTGGGTTAATCCTAAAATTTATTTAAAATGGGATAGTAATATGTGTTAAGTACTAAATGTACTATGTGCTATTTGAATAAATATGTGATTATATGAGAAATATGTGTTGAATTCTTATTGTGTTAAGAATTTGTGTAGAGAAAGAGAATTAATGTAAGATTTATATTTAAAGCAGATCATTCTGCCTAGACGACATAATCGAAATCAAAGAGAAGAGCAGTCAGTGAATAATGAAGGAGGTCAAGTGGACTCGATGCAGAATTTTGTGGACATGTTAGCCCAAGCCATGGGAAATAGAGCTCCAGTAGTAAGAGCGAGAAATCAATCAGCCGATAGATTGGCTAACTTCAAAGACTTTAAAGCGGTAAGACCGTCGAAATTCAAGGGAACAACAGATCCGATTGAAGCCCAAACTTGGGTGAAGGAGATGGAGAAAGCATTCATCATTGCGCGAGTGGCAGAAGAGCAAAAGACAGCTTTTGCAACATATTTGATGAAAGGGGAAGCCAATTACTGATGGGAAACTAATCAGGCGAGAGCTGGTACATCGGTGGTGACTTGGACAAGATTCAAGGAATTGTTCTTTGAGAACTACTTTTCGACAAGTATGCAAGCTCGGATGGAAGTCAAGTTTTTAGAACTGAAGCAGGAGAACATGTCAGTGTCTGAATATGCTGCTAAATTCAATGAATTAGCAAGATTTGCACCTCATCAGGTGGATAGGGAATTACAGAAGGCGAGAAGGTTTGAGAATGGATTGAAGCTGGGTATATACAACAAAGTAGCTGTATTGCAGATAAATACGTTCATGGCTTTTTTGGAGAAAGCGTTAATTGCTGAAGGAGGGAACGAAGCTGCATCTCGATTTCATCAAGAGAAGAAGAAGAAGACAAATGATGGAGGAAGCAGTGGTGGTAGTAATCCGAAGAAGAGAAAGTGGAGTGAGAATACCCAATCGGGTAACAAGATAGAAGAGAATAGGAAAGGGAGGGAGCCATGTGTGACTTGTGGAAAAAATCATCTTGGAGTTTATTTGAAGAAGAAGAAGGGAGTTTGCTATAACTGTGTTCAAGAGGGATACCTGTCACCCAATTGTCCCAGTCCGAAGAAGATACAAGGTTGTTTTGCGTGTGGATCGACTGATCATATGGTTTGGAACTGTCCAAAGAGGAATGTGGAGAAGGAAAGTGTCAACAAGGGACCTGGTAGCGGAACCTTGGCGATTCGAGGACCTGAACAGCTAGGAAGACCAACGGCCCGTACATTCAATATGACGGTGCAAGATACAATAGCTTCTCAAGAGGTGGCAACAGGTAATGATTTCACTTAGAATTTAAATTACGCAAGTAATATTGGATAGATATCTCTGTGAATTATTTTTTTTTAAAATTCAAATCACAAGCTGGTATATGAGACACAAATTAATATTGTGTTGATAAAAATGAATTGATGATACAACTTTAAAAGATTGTAGGGTATAAGAAAGCGGTGATTCCGAGGACGGAATCCTTATAAGGAGGGGAGAATGTAACAACCCGGGATTTCGAATAATCCGAATTTTTGCAAATAAATTTTTTTATTTATTTTAATTAATATTGATATTGATTATCAATATTGCGCTGTATATTGGTGATACAAGTTTTGAGAATTAGTCAATTTGTGTATTGACTGAGAAATAAGAGTAGAGTTGTGCTTAAGTGAGAATTTAAAACCCTAACCCTAAGTTCGGATAGGGATTTGTTAGAAAATACAATTTTAATAATTGTGTTGTTGAGTACGTGTTTGTACTGTATAGAGTTAATGACCAATGATTGATTGGATAGGATTTAAACTTAGTAAACCCTAATAAGGGATTAGAAACCCTAATCTCAGGTTTAAAAACCCTAACGCATAGTTAGGAACCCTAATCGTATGTTGGAAAACCCTAATTTAAAAATTCAAGAATCCTAAACCCTAATTAGGAAATCCTAATCCTAATTAGCAAGCCTAATGTGAATATTAAACTTTTATATGATTAGGAAACTCTAATATAATTAGAAAACCCTAATTATGCTTTAGAAATCTTAATTTTCTTATTAAACTCTAATTGGAAATTTTAGAAATTAATGTTGTAAAACTAAGGGTTAGAACCTTAGGGTTAAACCCTAAGGGTTTGGATAAAAGTCTAGTATGCCATTAAAATCTCAAGGAGAATGATCAAATTGCCCTTTTTACATTTTTTAATGAGCTATCTTGCAAATCTTGCCAAAATCAAGAGTTGGTGACCAACTAATTTGACCTTATGACTTATACAACTCCAACAAATCAGTGCAATGCATCAGATCTAAACTTTATACACTACTATAAATTTAACATATATCGATGAGCTATAGTGACGGTCGACATGGAACCGTCGCTATAGAGTATATATAACGACGGTTGGCACGTAACCCGGTATAGAGGTCTTTTAAAAAAAAAACCCTCATCTTCTCCCAAATCATTTCAATATTTCAGTCCAATTTTTTCCCCCAAATTATCGTCTTCCTCTCAAGTCATCTCCGTCCTTTCTAACACTTTCTCAGATCTCGTTTATGAGATACCTACTAAATCGTTTATGATCTGAAAGCCCCAGATCTCGTTTATAGCTATTATTTACTGTGATTCGAGATGCAATGGCTGCAACTCGAGTTTTGGTCGTTTTGGTGTTTTTGGCTATTGAATGTGCAATGGCGGTGACGTATTCTTCGAGGCTGATTCATCGGTACTATTCTGACGAAGTGAAGGCGTTTAGAGTTTCGAGGAGTAAAGGAGGAGGAGATTGGCTGGAGAAGAGAAGCTTAGAGTACTATCAGATGCTTGTTAGTAGCGATGTTCAGAGACAGAAGATGAAGCTTGGTCCACAGTCGGCATTTCTCTTTCCTTCCGAGGGCGGTCAAACTATGTCGCTTGGAAAAGACTTCGGATGGTGTGCTTTTACTCTCTTCCTCTCCGATTGACAATTTGTTTGCTGTATTTATTTAAATTTTTACCATAATAGTTTAGTAGTAGTATTTTTAGTTTGTATAGATTTAGACTTCTGTTTTTGAAAAAAAAAGTGAGACTGTAATTTGTCAAGCAGCATTGTGGAGAGGGGTATTCATAGTAGCAGAAAAAAGGCAACCAAAATAGGCCTAAAATTTGAAGGGATTGACCTTTGGGAGTTGGTACAATTTTGATTTCAAGTGATTTAGAGCCAAATGTTATTAGTTGGTACTATATAATTCACAGATGGAGTTTAACCTAATTGAACCAAATCACATTAAAGTGAAACTGAGCTAAAATCCACCTTTATGTATACATGCTTCTGTATCAGATACATTTGAATACTTTTGTCTTTGTATTATTAGTTTATTACCTAATTTGAGTAGGTCTCTGGACAGGGATTCTAGGGTTACATTATTATTAAAAGAAAAGTAATACAATTGTAACTGTTTTAATGAAAAGTTTCATGGTTGATTGATTTAGGTTAGCAGAGCAGAGAAGATAAAAGAGGGAGGGAGGGAGAAAGTGTAATACTAATGGTTTATAATCATAATAATAATAATGTTGTTGGTGTTTGAGTTGGGCAATAATCCCCTTTTCTCCTTCACTTGCATTCTCCAACTAATTTCAATATCCCCAGCATCCCCAGGTACTCACTCACTCATTCCTGCACTTCTTTTATCTTCCTTTTTAATTGATATTGCTGAGAATATAGTGGAAATTGGAAGGGAATATGATCGCTTCTTCCTCATATTCATATACCTATTTTTGATCCAAACCCAATTGGGACTTGGGATACCTAATTAACATTAATTTATACGCGGTTACTCTATTTCCTATTTATTTGATGAAATGATTGGTGCACAGAAGATCTCCACAATGCAATGAGTTGACTGAATTGTAGGTCAATGCTACTACCTTGTTTAATATGTGTAGCTTATAGAGGAAAGTTAAAATTTTTTGTTTATCCCTCGCTCTGTCTACACCTTTTTTTTTTTTTACGTTCTTCACTAATTAAGTTACTCTGAAGTTTGGAATGAAGGATTATTGAAGCTATGTTGAGCCATTTATGTCTACTTTATATATTAATTATTAACTTCATCTCTTGTTCATGGATGCAACTTCTGTCACTTCTTTTTCTGTTTGTCCATATAGGGGTGTTCCAGGGAAGTTAAACATGAACTGCTCATTTGAGCAACCTATATCAAACAAGGTTTTACTCAGAAGCTATCTTGTTCATTGCAGCTTCTTTTGTATTTCTCTCTCAAACATATCAGGTTTGTGCTTTATTACTTTAAGTCATACAAGCTTTTATGTTATGATACAAAAGAAAGCCTGAGACCCATTTACGGTTGTTTCAGTCAGTAGCATTGCATTCTCTCAAGAACATAATTACAGATGTAGGACATCCTGAAATTTGTAATGAGAAGATTATACTCAATGTTTTTCAAGAACTCTTGCTGGCCTGGTTAAAATATCTTGATCGATGAGGTTTTCATCCCTTTCAGATCTCATATATTTTGTATAAATATGTTATGGTGTGCTGTTAGTCTGTTTCTTTGAGTTAGGAGGATCAGTAGAAAAAAGGATAATTACTGTGAAGTAAACTAGTTTGAATTGGACAGATGACTTATCAATGTTGTTAAAATTAACTGTTCCTCTGAACATCCTTTGAGTTAGGAGGATCAGTAGAAAACAGGATAATTACTGTGAAGTAAGCTAGTTTGAATTGGACAGATGACTTATCAATGTTGTTAAAATTAACCGTTCCTTTGATCTCTTTGGCAGGTTTTAGGAGCAGATCTTTCTTGTCGCCATGACTTATTTGTCTCGCAAATGCTGCAGACTCTGTGGTTAACTCTTCCACTTGATGCCACATCTGAAGATGGAAATGGGATGCTTATGATGATGAGAGGTATGACAGCAAATAACTTCGACCCAGTAAGATATTCAGGAAGATGGTTTGAAGTAGCTTCACTTAAGCGTGGGTTTGCGGGACAAGGACAAGAGGATTGCCACTGCACCCAGGTAAATGCAGAAGGATTGTATATTTTTGACATGTGATGAAGAATTCTCATCTTAGGGGCACAAGTTTGCAATAAGGTACAGATTGGTTCATTTCCTTAACATTCTAGACTTGGTCCAGTATACTATATAGACATATGTCACAATTATATAAGAAAACATTGAAAAGGTTGTATTGGCATAATTTGAAAATTAATGGCATTTCTCTTCAGTATATGGGTATTTGAAGGGAAAATATGAACCTTTTTGACCTCTAAAATATTCCATTTCAGGGAGTATATACATTCAATTCGGACAAACCTGCTATCCAGGTCGATACCTTTTGTGTTCATGGGGGTCCAGATGGATACATTACTGGTATAAGGGGTAATGTTTAGTGTCTATCAGAAGAATATACGGAGAAAATGAAATAGATCTAGAAAAGAGAGAAATGATCAAAGAGAAGTGTTACCTTAGGTTTCCTACATTACCATTCATTCCTAAGGAGCCTTACGACGTTATTGCTACAAATTATGACAATTTTGCTCTTGTTTCTGGGCAAAAGACAGAAGCTTTGTTCAGGTAATTATGCTTTTGATTTAGACTGCCATTTGTGAAAAGATTATTGTGGTTGTCACCTAATAGGCTAATATTGCAAGAAATTGAACCGTTGTTTAGTTGCCAATCCCCTGGAAGATGTTGTCTGTCAAACCAAAAGCATTTTGCATTCTTTAACTATAGGAAATGAATCAAGTTATTACTTTGCATCAATTAGTTATTATTCAGAGAGAGTATGCTGACTCTAATAGTTTAATATTTAGTTATCGTCTTCTTTATATATCCTGATGTCAAGAATAGTTCAGCAGATGATGAACTTCATTTATGAAGATTCAGTATTTGACATGATTCACATGAATGTTTATCTGCAAATTTTACCACTCATGCTAAGATGAATAGTACATTATGTCCAAAGTATTTTTTTGAGTAGTAATTTATTTTGTATGTTTGGATCAATTTTGTAGATGTATCTGCCATAATTATTTTCCTATCAGTTAAAACATTGAAGTTCCTTCATACAACATCCTTCAGTATTAGTTCACTATTATCACATACATTGTATGTTCTTAGAATATCGATTTCAATAACTCAAAATATATGAACGTAAATTATGTAATTTTGATAATATTGGAGGTTTATATGGGAAACTGCTTTAGTATGGTTAGTGGAAGATAAATGTTGCATGTCTTCTTAAAAAATTGAATGTTAAAGAGTTTTTATCTCTTAATACTAGTGTGGTAACAGTCATTGTATGTTTTTTTTGTGGGTTGGTTGGTTTGAATATATGGTTTATGTTTTTCAGGAGGGAAACTTGGGAACTATTTCCCTAGGGATATTGTATTCGTCTTTCGCAGCTTTTTCATTGGTTGCTTCAGTTGTGGTTCGAATGATCGGATCAAAGAATGCTCTGATTCTAGGAACTACTGGGTATTGGTTGTTTATAGCTCCAAATTTGAAACCAACATGGTAACTATATCTTTTTCCTTTTTTAGTTACTACTGTTCAACTTCTTTTTAAAGACTGTTTGTTGTTTTTTGTGAACTCTTGAGGTGAAAAGTAGTAGTAAATTTTATTAATTAATTGCCTTCACTTCATGTCAGTTAGTGGCAAGCATTAGTTGAACAATTTTGATATATATAGCTGCAAAGTGTAGCATTAGTTGGACAGGTTTTACTTTAATGTTTCCTCTAGTGCAGGACACAGGCATTAGGCTTAGGCAGGATGCAGGCATTAGGCTTAGGCATTAGGCATTAGGCAGGACGCAGGAGGAAGCCGGGTTTGTGTTTGTGTTTATGTTGTGTGTTGGTGGGTTGATTTGATTTTATAGGGCTAGTATAGATGGATCTGGTTGCCCCCACTTTTCCCCCATCAATGCACTCCAACTCCATGCGCAACCCCTCCACCTCCACCTCCACTAGTTTTAAGTTATGTCAAATGATCAAAATTATATATAGTAGCTTATATATTCATTCACAAATTTAACTTGTGCATGTTTGTAACTTTTAAATAAGGTTGATTTTTAAACTTGGAATTGAGTCTGTGTGTCATCTCATTCAACAACATATTACCGTGCACTGTCAAGTCTTTTTGGACAGTGGTATTGAGTCTGTGTGTTACAACCTATAATTTCCTATTCTGTTGGGATAGGAGGTTGATCCCAAGCAAGTGAGATGGTTCATCACTATATCAGGTGGGATAAAGTTGTGATCCAGTTCCTTATTCTATACTGCGCATTAGTAATTTCTCAGTTCCTTATTTCTTTTTGTAATTTTTTTTGGTTTATTATAATAATAATAATAATAATTATTGTTATTATTATTGATATTATTATCCTCGTCGTTATTATTCTTTTCTTTCTTTATTGCCCTTATTGTCTTGATTCTTTTTCGTTGTCATATGAGATTCATTTACATTCTGCTCTGATAATTGAAGCCATTAATTTTCAACTTCCCCAATCCCCCCTAAATAAATACCTTCAATCCATACATTGCTCTTCATCTTTATTTGGAATGAGTCTGTCCTGAAGGGATGATCTCCAAGAGTAGACATATCCCGTAGTCATTATTATTTTACTTGTCTCTAGTTTCCAAGTTGGTCATTAACATTTTATTCTTTTCTGTTTCAAGTAAGGATCTTAAGACTAAAGTGCACAAACGAGGTTATTTCAGAAGATTATTTCGAAGAGAGTAATTGTTGGTGGTGTAGAGAAACTAGGCAAGATCTGGAATTTTGAAAGTTATTACAACCTGGAAGTGTGCTAAAGTGCATCATTTTGGGTAGTAGGACATTATTTGTGGACAGTGTGAGGGATTGGGTCGGTCTCCTCATATATTTGACAAGTTAGAAGTTGGAATCATGAGCAAGATGTATATAATGTTGTAATGTGAATGAGGAGATGAATTATTCAACTTATTATATTGTAACGTTGTAACGTGAATGATTTTAAATGATGTATATAATATTTTTTATTTTTTATTTTATATTTTATTTGTGTTTGTTGAATAAATATGCATTATTAATTTTTTTTTAAAATATGAAAAGGCTATAGCGACGATCATCAACCGTAGCTATAGTGTTTTATAAAACATATCCCTATAGCGACGGTCATCGAGCGTCGCTATAGACATCTATAGCTACGGTCATGACCGTAGCAATAACTCTCACCGACCGTTAGTAAAGAGCAAATACACGATTTTGCCATGACCTATAGTTAGGGTCGGTGACCGTCGCTATAGGCCAAAAGACCGTCGCTATAGGCTTTACCGACGGGTTCTATGGCCCGTCGCTAAAACTTTTAGCGACGGTCTTTTGCCCTATAGTGACGGTCGGCGACCGAGGCTGATTTTCTAGTAGTGATATCATCATATATATAAATTTGAGAGAGAGAAAGTCCATAAAAATAAGCCATTTGCTCTATAGCTCTCAACAACTCTTTATCTCTCCCAAACCTTTGAATTTCATAAGTGTATCAGTCACATTATAACCCTCTAAAACACCTAGATAAAATTTGGTAAGGCAAGATCAAAGCTTGGACAAAAAAGGTATAAAAGCCCTAACCCTTTTTGATCTTAGTTAGTAAGATAAATTTTGTGTTTAAGTGTTAATCATTTGTTAGAAGATGTTTTTATATGATCTATGATGATCTATTATAGATCAATAGCATCAAAAGGCTTTAAAATGGTGTTTTTCAAAAACTGCTCAAGAACAGTCATAGTGGTCTGACAAGCTAAGTTCAGAGCCCATAGATTCTTTCCTGTTCTTGATTTTTGATGTTTTATGTTTTGGATCTATAGTTTGATATGTGTTCTTTGTTCTGCAAGTGGAATCACAGTTAGTTAATGTCTAGATTTCATGTTATTGTTGGTCAAAGTCGGTTGACCGACCATGACCGTGTGATTTCTGGGTAACCCAGAAATCCTAAACCAGCGTCTGACAGGACTTTGAAAGGCCTTGATCTGTCAGTTGTTAAGTGTTATGATGATGTTGTTGTAACTAGTTTGTAGTCTGTCATGCGTAATTTATATTTGTGGCTTTAGATCGTGTAAATAATCAACAGATCGAACGTAATAGGTGGTCAAAGTAGGCCATTCGACCATGACTTAGCGTTTCTGGAAAACTCATAAACCTGATGAACACACTTTCTGACATCCTTTGACCGAGCTGTATTTGGTGATTGTGATGTTGTTTGACTGATATGTTGTTATAGTTATGTTATATGACATGTGGACTATACACTGGAAACTTAATAACACTTAATGTATTACCAGAACACTAAGTTAATTGAGTCTCAAAGTGGACCCTCGAAGTTGCCTGGGTTTCTAGGTTACCCAGAAAATCCAGTAGCTGTCTGATAGTTAATTTGGTTGGCTAGATCTCTTTGTTGTGATGTTGTTTGAGCAAGATGAGGATTGATAACTGTAGTATTACATGTCAACTACAATATCAAGCCTAAGTTAGCCCAGAAACAAAATTAGACTCAGAATTAAATCCGGTCAAACAGGACATGTTAAACACTGATTGTCAGTGTTCTTGAGCCAAGAACACCTAACACGACAGAAAAGTGTCGCTCTAGCCTATATCGACAGTTTAAAGAGATCTAAAGACCCAGATCTATAGTACACATAACCAGCTACAAGATGTACCAAACAACAACATTAAATCATTTAAAACCTGACAGATCCGGACCTTAGAACTTCTTGTCAGATTCTGTTTATCACGTTCTAGGTTACCCAGAATGTTACTCGGTCAACGTCGGTCAACAGACTTTGACCAAGTATAACTTGCAATCTAGCTATCCAATGACATTGATTCCACTTTCCAATTAAAGACCACATATCAGGCTATAGATTCAACACATAAAACATTAAAAAGCATTAACATACAAAGATCAGTGGCTTCTAACATTTGCTTGTCAGACGACTATGACTGTTCTTGAGCAGTTTTTGAAAACTTTATTTTTTACCCACTTTGATGCTATGGATCCATCATGGATCAACATAGATCATCTAAAAACATAATATAACACCTTCTTAAACACTTAAACATAAATTTTTTTTCTTAACAACTTGGATCAAAATAAAAGTTAGGGTTTATACCTCTTAGCTTCAAATCCTTGATCTTAATCTTTCTAATTGATATTGGTTGATCAAGGGGCTGCTTATGTGACTGGTCTACTTGATAATTTCGAAGGTTTTGAGAGAAAAATGGGTTGGTGAGAGCTAGGTTGAAAATGACCAAGATTTATGAATTTTCTCTCTAATTTTCTTATATAATGACATAAGTTGCTAGATCTGATGATGTGGACGAATTTAGCTGGAATTTTTGTGCCACAAAGTCAAGTTAGTAGTTCACCAACTAAAGGTATTGCCAATTCTACAAGTTAACTCATTAAATATGTAAAAAGGGTATTATTGTCATTTGAAAAATACATTTAATGACATACTTGATATTTGTACAAACCATAGGGTTTAACCCTAAGGTCCTAACCCTTAGGTTTTAAAACTTAAGCTTCTATAATTATTTTCTAATTAGGGTTTAATTAGAAAATTAAGATTTCTAAAACTATATTTAGGGTTTACTAATTAAATTAGGTTTTCCTAATTATATTAACGTTTAATAAATACATTAGGCTTGGCAATAAGGATTAAGGTTGCCTACTTAGGGTTTAGGATTCCCGAATATGAAATTAGAGTTTCCCGGCATACGATTAGGGTTTCTAACTGCGCGTTAGGGTTTCTAATCCTGAGATTAGGGTTTCTAACCTCTTATTAGGGTTTATAAATTTCAAACATTATCTGATCAATCATTGGTCAATAAGTCGACACAATACAAACACGTACTTATCAGTACAATTATTTTAATTACATTTTCTACCGAATCCCTATCTAGAAATTAGGGTTAGGGTTTTCTAAAGCTGTTAAGCACAACTCTACTCCTATTTTTCAGTCAATACACAAATTGACCGATTCTCAAAACTCGTATCACAGATACACAGTACAATATTAACAGTCAATGTCAATTTTAAATAAAAAAAATTTATTCGTAAAATTTGGATTATTCGAAATCCCGAGTTATTACAATTTGATTGAGACAATAGCGGCTAACAACTACTAGTGGCCCACGACAAGAATGACACAGGCAAAGGCAGCTGGAGTGTTAGAAGTAGATGGTGTAACAGCAATACAAGCGCAAATTTTAGCGCTTTCCAAGAAGTTGGATGCTATGATAGGGGCACAAGTACAACAAGTTGCGGTTGTGTGTGAATTGTGCGCGGGTGACCATCCTACAGATCAGTGCGCAATCAATCCAGCGTTTGTGCAATTCGTAGGTAGCTACAACGGGGGTCCACAGAATATATACCAAAACACTTACAACCAGGGGAATAGGAATCACCCAAATTTCTCGTGGAGTAATAATCAACAACATCAAGCTCTACGACCATCATATCCCCTAGGTTTTCAGAATCATCAACAACCGGCTCAACATCAAGAAAGAAAATCAGATTTAGAGGAGTTATTGTCAAAATACATAACAAGCAATGAGGCAACAATGAAAAACCATGAAATGACCATCAAGAATTTGGAAAATCAGATGGGACAAATTGCCTTAGCATTGAATAGCAGACCCCAAGGGACTCTACCGAGTGATACCGAGAGAAATCCGAAGGGTAACCACGAACATTGTCAGGCAATCACGTTGAGAAGTGGAAAACATTTAGAAGGGAAAGGTGCAGAAAATTTAGCTGTATCGGATAAAAAAATTGATGATAGCAAAGTGGTTGAAGGAAGTCAGGGTGAGGATAAGCAGATTGAGAAAACAAAGTTAGATGACAAGCCAGATGTGTATCCTCCACCACCGTTTCAGCAGAGAGTCTGGAAATAGAAATTAGATAAGCAGTTCGCGAAGTTTTTTGATGCTTTTAAGAAACTTCAGATTAACATCCCGTTCGCAGAAGCCTTAGAGCAGATGCTAAGTTATGTGAAATTCATGAAAGGGATTCTGTCCAGGAAAAAGAAATTAGAAGACTTTAAAATAGTGACTTTAACAGAGGAGTGTAGTGCGGTGTTACAATGAAAGTTGCCACTGAAGTTGAAAGATCCGAGGAGTTTCACGATTCCGTGCACGATCGGGAACATGTCATTTAATAAGTGTTTATGTGATTTGGAAGCGAGTGTGAATCTTGTGCCGTTATTAGTCTACACAGAATTGGGTTTGCCAGCTCCAAAGCCTACGAACATCTCAATACAGTTGGCGGATAGGTCAGTCACATATTCGAGAGGCATAGTAGAGGACATATTGGTTAAGGTGGATAAGTTTATATTCCCCGCGGATTTCATCATTCTGGATTTTGAGGAAGATAAGAACATCCCGATTATCCTAAGAAAACCTTTCTTGGCTACGGGTAGGACACTCATCGACGTGAAAAAAGGCGAAATTATTATGAGAGTCCAAGATCAAGAAATTAAATTTAACGTGTTCAAGGCCATGAAATTCCCTACGGATGAAGAGGAATGTTTCAGGATGGATATTATTGAGCAGATAATCAGTGAAGACATGGGCAAGAGTTCGGTCAATGATCCATTGGAAACAACATTATTGGGGGCTGAAGAGTTTGATGATCCAGAATTTGTGGACTATTTGCAGATGCTAGACTCCTTGCCATGAGTTAGCAGATTTAAAGCACCATTTTAACCATTGCACACGGAGGAGAAAGCCACAACAAGGATGAAACCATCATTGGAAGAGCCACCGACTCTTGAACTTAAGCCACTCCCTAAACACCTCAGGTATGCGTATTTAGGCAATTTAAATTCTTTACCTGTTATTATTTCTGCTGCACTTAACGATTTGCAAGAAGAAAAGTTGCTGAGGGTGCTTAGGGAACATAAATCAGCGATAGGATGGACGATAGCGGATATCAAGGGAATCAGCCCCTCTTTTTACATGCACAAGATTCTAATGGAAGACGATGCAAAATCGATGGTGGAGCAACAACGACGACTCAACCTAATTATGAAGGAATTTGTAAAGAAAGAGATTCTGAAATTGTTGGATGCCGGTATCATCTTCCCGACTTACGACGATAAGTGGGTTAGTGGGTTCGATTGTAATGCTTAGAAAAGGGAGGAATGACCGCGATACAGAATGAGGACAACGAGCTAATTCTGACAAGGACAGTGACCGGTTGGAGGGTTTGCATGGACTGCAGGAAGTTGAATAAGGCAACCCGCAAAGATCATTTTCCGCTGCCCTTCATCGATCAAATGTTGGACAGATTAGGGGGACATGAGTACTACTGCCTATTGGATGGATACTCGGGCTATAATCAGATCGTCATCGCTCCTGAGGATTAAGAGAAGACTACATTTACATGCCCATACGGCACATTCGCAGTCAGGAGAATGTCGTTTGGTTTGTGTAATGCACCTGCTACCTTCCAACGGTGTATGATGGCCATCTTCTCAGACATGGTAGAGAAAAACATGGAAGTCTTCATGGAAGACTTTTCTGTCTATGGGGATGATTTTGATACTTTCCTAGGAAATTTGGTGATAGTGTTACAAAGATGCAAAGACACGAACCTGGTACTTAACTGGTAAAAATTCCACTTCATGGTTGAGGAGGACATAATTTTGGGTCACAAGGTCTCGGCTCAAGGATTGGAGGTTGATAAAGCTAAGTTGGAAACAATTGAGAAACTACCTCCACCGAGTTCAGTAAAGGGAATTAGAAGTTTTTTGGGACATGTTGGGTTCTACAGGAGATTCATAAAAGGACTTCTCTAAAATTGCAAAACCTTTGTGCAGTCTTTTAGAGAAGGATTTTGTTTTCAATTTTGATGAGGAGTGTAAGTTGGCTTTCGAGTTGTTGAAGAAGAAGTTGACTACAGCCCCCGTGATCGTCGCACTAGATTGGAATATGCCTTTTGAGCTAATATGTGATGCAAGCGACTATGCAGTTGGGGCGGTTTTGGGTCAACGCCGAGAGAAGGTATTTCACGCCATATATTATGCAAGCAAGACACTCACGGAGACTCAAATGAATAACACAACTATGGAAAAGAAATTGCTTGCAGTGGTGTATGCGTTCGACAAATTCTGGGCATACTTGATCGGGACTAAGGTGATAGTCTACACGGATCATTCGGCTATTCGGTACTTAATTGCGAAAAAAGATGCTAAGCCACACCTTATCAGATGGATTCTCCTTTTACAAGAGTTTGATTTAGAAATAAAGGATAGAAAGGGGACGGAGAACCCCCAAATAGATCATTTGTAAATTTGGAAAATCAAGATAAACAGAAAGAGGACAAGTGTGCAATTAACGAGACATTCCCGGATGAGCAATTATTTGGGATAAATACAGAATTTCCATGGTATGCGGACTATGTGAATTATCTAGTGAGCAACATTTTTCCATCTGATCTTACAAGACAATAGAAAAAGAAGTTTCTTCATGACGTAAAATGGTACATGTGGGATGAACCTTATTTATTCAAGAAGTGCGCCGATAAGATGATAAGAAGGTGTGTGCCCTACAGCGAAATGAAGAACATATTGCATGAGTGTCACTCATCTGCGTATGGCGGACATTATGGTAGTGAGAGGACAACAGTAAAGGTGCTTCAATCCGAGTTTTATTAGCCTACGCTATTTAAGGACGCCCACCAATTTGTCAAAACATGTGATAGATGTCAAAGGGTGGGCAACATTTCAAAATGGAATGAGATGCCTCTACAAACAATTCTAGAAGTTGAGATTTTTGATGCATGGGGCATCGATTTCATGGGGCCATTCCCTTCATCACTTAACAATCAGTACATTCTGCTCGCAGTGGATTACGTCTAAAAATGGGTTGAAGCCGCAGCACTCCGATCGAACGATGCCAAAGTGGTCCTAAAATTCCTACAGAAGAACATTTTTACGAGGTTTGGCACGCCGAGAGCTATTATAAGTGATGAAGGTAGTCACTTCTGCAACAAATCGTTTACAACTCTATTAGCAAGGTATGGGGTCAACCATAAGGTAGCGACGACTTATCATCCCCAAACCAGTGGGCAAGCTGAGGTGTCGAACAGGGAAGTCAAGAGAATCTTGGAAAAAGTGGTAAACCCGAATTGAAAGGATTGGTCGCTCAGGTTGGATGATGCACTATGGGCCTACCGGACTGCGTATAAAACACCGATTGGTATGTCACCATATCAACTACTATACGGAAAGGCTTGTCACTTACCAGTCGAGTTACAACATAAGGCTTATTGGGGCGATTCAGAAACTCAATTTCGATCAAGCAGTTGTAGGGGAAAAGCGACTACTGCAATTAAACGAGCTCGACAAATTTCACCTTCAAGCCTACGAGAACTCCAAGTTATAGAAGGAAAAGGTTAAGAGATGGCATGACCAGAAAATTATGCAAAGAACATTCGAGCCGGGGCAATCAGTCCTATTATTCAACTCACGGTTGAGATTGTTCCTAGGCAAGCTTAAGTTAAGATGGTCGGGATAATTAACCATAAGAAGGGTGTTCCCTCATGGCGCCGTTGAACTCTACAGTCGGAATCCCTTAGAAACTTTCAAGGTCAATGGTCAACGATTAATGCACTATTGGGGTGGCGAGTCCAACACCGATGTCATCACCATCACATTATCTGACGTACTATGAACAGGAAGTAGTCAGGCTGAACGACTTAAAATCAAGCGCTAATTGGGAGGCAACTCAATCATACGTTTATTTTTCGTATTTTCATTCATAATTGTTAGAATATAGTTATAATAAGTTAATTAGGTAGGTATCATATTGTATGAGTCTTTTTAATCTCTCAACCATTTGATCAACAATATAATAACTTTTATGTTTCATGGCTTGCAGGCAGAGAAAATGTACATTAAGTGGCATAGCATGAAGAAAAGAAGAGAAAATGGGTCAGTTTGCAGAGTGTATGCCCGCTGGGGTGGGGGTTCCCATGTCTAATAACAGTGAGCATGCCGCAAAATGAAACTATATATTGCTTCCAACCCCTTGGCCAAGGGGGTCCCCAAAGTCATTATAGATTTCCACCTTTTTGAAGCGGGCTTCTAAGTGTATTACCCCGTAGGGGTGGGGTCTAGGAGTTAAGCGGTTGCTTTCGGCAGGTTATATGTGATGCTCACCCTTATTACTTCTTCCTCAAATAAATTTCCACATTCCTCCCATTACACCCACGTCTCACCCACGATTCTGCCATCATTCATTACATATTCTTCCATCAACCCACTACTTCACTCCATCAATCCACTATTCTTATCTCTCTCCATCACACCACCTGTATATATTTACACCCTCTCATCCCAAATTCCTCACAAATTTGCTTCAACAGCTCACAAGGCCACGAATCAAAATTTTCATTGAGGAGAGTATAGAGTAATTGAGGGTGAGCACCTTGTTATCTAATTCATCCCTTCTTAGCATTTTGTAGAAGTATTATCATCTAAGTTTGGGGGGAGAAATTAGTGTGCATACTAAGTGTTCGACATTGTGTGTGAACCAAGTTTGGGGGGAGATACTGTGATTAAGGCATTCGAGAGTCAATGGCTTTGTAGCCCACATCGAAATGCCAAAGGGGAGAAAGTTCAAGGCCCGCACAACCGACACGGACCTTTGATCGTAGGAAATTCCTAAGTGCCGCCGTCGCGGACCGATACGACTATATGATGACAAAAACCTTTACGCCGGAACGAGGGTTGGCACCAGATCATGTCGATGGGGAAATGATGCAGCAAATTTATCAGAAGGGTTGGAACAAATTCACCGAAGAACTGAAACCCACCGTGGTCAAAATAGTCAAGGAGTTCTGTGTGAATGTCGAGGACAAAGCCCCCTACAATGCGTATGTGTGGGGTCGCTTGGTCTCGTCCAGTGTCGATGCCATCAACACCTATTATCAATTACGAGTGCCTCGACAATGCCAATATGCCCACCTAAGTGATTTCGATCCGGACTATGAGGCGATACTCAAAGAAATGACTAAGCCGGGAACAACATGGATCAAAGGTCGGAAGGGAGGCACATTTTTTTCATAGCAAAGATCTTAGTCGGTATGGTAAAATTTGGTATGCTTTCTTATGTGCTAAATTGTATCCGTCCCAACACATATCGGACGTGACCAAAGAAAAGGCATTACTGCTGTACGCGATTGTGCAAGACTTCATCATTGATGTCGGGGCCATAATATGTTTTTCCATTCGCCGGTGCTTACGAGGAAACTTTTCAGGCGGCTTGCCACACCCATCACTCATATGTGGGTTGTGTCGCCAAGCGGGTGTTAGATGGTCGGATGATGAACCCACACGGATGCCACTTTAGTTACTAGATTCCAGAATGATAGCACGGTATTCGATGTGGGCCGGAGGTGAATCCCATCCTCGAGGTCTGGGTTTTATTTTTCCATCGGCTTCGGAGAACGAAGTTGACGCTGCAGACACCTCGGAGGATGAGGATGAGACTATGGGATATCAAGGAACCGAGCAGGTACCGCAGTCCGAGGCATTATCTAGTCCTCAGTTTCTAACTTTTTAACGTCAAATGGATGAGCATAACAAGGCAGCACGTTGGGAGATGTGACGACTCGCATTGAGGCAAGACCACATATTTGACGCTATGAACACGTATTTCGCCTCACTCAATATGACACTCCAGAGCTTCAATCCAGCTACCCAATTTCCATACCAGCAGCCCATGCCAATGCCAAGGTTTCCGCCAAGTGATTTAGAAGAAGAAGATCAACCACCACCACCCCAGACTTAGGCGATTGCAGGGAAGTCCTCACACATTTTATTACGATTATCCATACAATGATGGCATTTTAATTCTTAAGTTTGGGGGATTTAATTACTTGTTTGGATGCATACTGTCATTAGTTAGGCTTACATTTGTCATTGCATTCTAGTTTTGCATATTAATTTAGGAATTGTGATGCTTGAATTCATGTAGTCACACAGTTGCATGATAGCTTAAGTGCATACAAAGTAGCTTAGGTTAATTTTGATTGCATTTTTATTTTAGTTATTGTTGCATGATGTTAATTGATGTTTGATATATATCTAAAAAGAAGAAAGAAAAAAAAACATTTATTTACATAGTGTTTGCATATGTCCAGCAGTGTTATAGTTCATGTTATTTTGGGCTAATGATGAGATTGAGACTAAGTTAACAAATACAACATTGATTATTGGAACTGTGATATAGTTTCTGTTATGAATCGAATCTTGTGCTTGTTTGAAACTGGTGTAAAAAGGTTAGCACGCTAATAACGTCTGTATTGACTGGTTAGTTCAAATTGATACATAAAGAGTTTCTAAAGGATAATGCTAGGGTGAATGAGAAAATGACAAGGATAGGCAGTGAAAACGACGAATTAGGCAAGAACTCAAGTTTGGGGGAGAGAGGTAGGGTATATAAGCTTCAGAAAAAAAGAAGATAATATCTTGTTGAGTCTTGTGGTGGGTTGAGGAAAATATACGCCCCATAAACACAAGCGTGATATGGAGCGTAAAACGCACTCACCAACTATCTATCTATGAAAAAAGAAAAGAAAAAGAAAAGTATGAAAAAGGCGGGAAATAAGAGTAAAGGGCCCCCGTCAATGAAAAAAGAAAAGAAAAGAAAGCATGAATACCCTATTTGATCCTTTAAGCTTGGTAAATGTCTGGATTTAGTGAAATTTTTAAGTTTGCGCTGTATGATTCCTTCTAAGAAATTGGTTATGTATTGAATTTGAGTCCGTATCAGTTATTGTGGATGTTAAACACACACGCACACTATACCAATGATAATGGTGTAAGATTTGAGAACTAATAAGGAATTAATGATTGGTTTTGGTGATTAATAGTGTAAAGTTCGCTTATTTTCCCTTAGGCCTGCGAGATAATTTTGATTTTGCGATATTGTTGGACTCGTAATCATATAGATTATATACATTCCATCTCATTGCATTACATTTCATAGTATGTAGTTTGTTTTGTGCTCGAGGACTAGTTCAGTTTAAGTTTGGGGGATTTTGATAAGTGGATTTCATATCCACGAATTGACGTTCATTTCAAGCTATCGTTGTTACTTTCTTGTTTTCATGTTCGTTTTTACTCGTTTCGTGTTATTTTGTATGTAGGATAGGTGGTGTGGTGATTGAGTGAAAAAAGGAAGCATTTGGAGCATTATGGTTGCAAATTTGAAGATCGACCCCAAGCCAGTTATGAAGCCATGCCCATGAGGTGGGCCCTTTTTTTTATACACCCCGGGGCTGGGGGTCTTCAATCTTGCTTTTTCTGAGAATGCATGCCCACCGGTAAAGTATGCATTTGATAGCTTACACCCCACCCCAAGGTGGGGGTCTCATGGCCGAGTGTTACATTGTGCATTGAACTCTGCTAGAAGTTGGATTTGAGGACTTGGGATAGCAAATGGACTCTAATTAGCATGGGATTTCGGCTAGGATTTAGTGCTGGGATATCTATTGCTCAACCAACAACGAATTAAACACACACAAGGCATATTACAGAGATTAATTCCAGATTTTCATAGCAAGCTTTGGAGGGAGACTTTGAAGAGATTTTCGTGTCGATTGCAGATTTAGGCTACGTGAAGGGTGTTTTTCACTATTCTTCTTCTTAGTCTTATATTTGTAATTGAAAAGATGTTTTCTTTGAATTATTCAGTTATTAATTCATTTATGATGAACTAATTCACTTTTTAGGCTTATGATGGATCCTTAAGTGAAACGATGATTTTTTAAACTTTGATTTCCAGTTCAATAAGCTATTTTCCAGTTTATCTATATTAATTTGGGCTTGAATTTGTGAATTTCCTAATTAACAATTCTTTGTGGATTTGTATGGAATCGAGAGAGGATATACGAATCTAGACTTAGTTAACATAGCACGTGTTCTTGAATTTTGTGAATAACAGAATCTTGATGAATGTTAAGGTAGAGATATGCTTGACATCGCATGTAATCGGGTAGAGAACTTAATCTTAAACCTTCTTTAATTATAATTAACATAGAGATATAGTGAGTTAGTTGATTAAGGTGTTTAACTTGTTTTTATCTAATTTATGGATTTAAGTTAATACGGTATTAGTGCATCGAGAGATGGCTAGTGCTACATTCGTGTTCTTGATTAATAAACTGGGATAATGAGTTGATTTGGAATAAAGGTATAGAAATCAGAGTGGAGCTTAGGGTGAAATCATAAGTCTAATTCTTCATTAATTGTTTGAAATTTCAGATTTTGATATTTGTGATTGTGTTGTGATAGTATATTTATTTATAATTTAGTTTCTATAATTTTAATCATTAAATTGGATAGTTTAACAAAATTAGGATTAATAGGAAATTGATAATTGTGAGGTTCAATTTCTTACTAAATTGTCTTTGTGGGAACGATACTCTATTCACTATTATATTACTTGTTGACCACGTATATTTACGTGTTATGCGTATATAGATTTTACCCAACATTATTCGGCATGTATGGATAAATTAATTATGGGTATATATATATTCGGTAAAGCCTGGCATTTATTTGGTAAAAGTAAAAGAAAAGGCCATTCATTTGGGGACAATGATTGTCGTGTTTATGTGCTGGAAAGTTGAAAGTTGAAGACTTGAATAAACATGTGGTCATTAACTCATTTAATGCTAAAGTAGTCAAAAATTTCAATGGTCCGAAGCTTTGTGAAAATCGGAAGGCTTGCTTATTTGGCAATCAATGCGCACAAATATGATACTTCCTCCATTCTTTAATATAAGTCATTTTAGAAAAATGTTTTTGTTCCTAAATATAAGTCGTTTGAGAATTTTAAGTAAGCATTAATTGCTTAGTTTCTAATATTACCCCAAGTAATAAATATAACTTTGGTTCTCTCACTATTTTTTACCCAATAAATAACACTATTTTTTTCCAATACAAAAAAAATATAGACAATTGATAGTATATTTAATGCTTTACAATCATTTTCTTAATACTTGTGCACAACTCTAAAACGACCTATATTAAGGAACAGAGGGAGTATAATTCATCCGAACCTTACATTTTAATTAAATGATTTTCGGCCCTTGCTTTTCTAAAAAGACCATTTTGTCCCAAACTTAAAAATCCTATAAATATGAAGTTTTTCTTTCATTTTCAACTTACCAATTCATTATCAAGAAAAAGCTTACTCCTCGCCTACTTTCTCTCAAAAGCTTTAATCTCTCTTAGTTACTTAAAAATTCTGATTATTTGAAGAAGAGAAAATTGGTCACAAGTACTTGAGATAAGTTATTTAAATTACTTGATTAAACTATCTCTTACTTGTTTATTGTTATAGATATAATAATATGCATTGTTCTACACAATTATATATATATATATATATATATATATATTTCATTTATTTATTATTTATATAAATATCGTAAAGTAGAACATACTTGATCGACCCCAAAATACTTCTCGTAGAGAACTATTTGACTTGTCCTTGAAATTCAAGTTGTCTATCGAAAATATTTATATAAGTATCTCATATATTTATTATTTATATAAATATCGTAAAGTAGATTACACTTGATCGACGCCGAAATACTTCTCATAGATAACTATTCGGTATGTCCTTAAAATTTTAGTAGTCAATCGAAAATATTTATATAAATACTTTATATATCCATTATGTATATAAATATCATAGATTAACTCTTGATCAACCCCGAAATATTTCTCATAGAGAATTATTCGGTCTATACTTGAAATTCAAGTAGTTTATCGAAAATATTTATATAAATATACAAGTGTAAAAATTATAAATTTGGTCAGTACTTAGACACTAAAAGAATTTGAATCTTTTCACCCTTGAATATATGATAGCGTGAATTGTTCAAACGGTCTTTAAAATCCTAAGTGGCCTTCTTTATATTTTATACACATAATAGATAAAATATATTTATATATTATTTAAGTTAAACAAATATATTTGTTATATCAAGTACTGTTCAATAGATTTACTTTGTATACTTGATGACGACGGTAGACACTCAAAATTTTGCGTTCATGTTACTAACCCTGCAGGAGGGCAAAATCGTCTTCCAGAGATAACCTTGGAAGTTATATCAGTTTTCAATCCCGGAGACAATCTCGTGACACTCAGTTTCAACCTCGGAGATAGCCCTTGGGAGATCCAGATTCAACCTCGGAGATAACCCTGAGGGATCCAGTTCAAGTTCCGGAGATAACCCTAGAAAATCCAGTTCCAACCCTGAAGATAACCTTGGGAGACTCAATACACACCCCTGAGATAACCCCGGGAGATCCAGCCAACCTCAGAGATAACCCTAAGGACATTCAAAATTAACAGCAACCCAATCTCAGAGATAACCCTGAGAAACGACTGCTAAAACTGCGCCAAAGCTGGAGATAACCCTACTAAGGGTAACATTGTCATTTTACCACCTCAACATCACATCCGTGTCGTCTCACCACAATTTAGCTCAAACTGCGTACAAGGATGTTCCACAAGAACCATAGCTCAAATCTCGATAGTGACAACTGCACAAGATAGCACAATAAATAGACATGAAAGAGTTGGAAATCTGGTCATGGACCCATCTTCCCGGCTTCGCACAACTTCTAATGCCATGTCATTGTATAGCTCTCGATAACAACTTTCTAAAAAGGCACAACACTCCTTTATCGGATGCCCAGATTGAAAGTTATGAAGATTCGAGCGGATAACGCATAGTCCTACTGCACGTACTTTGAGACGATGGGACCCGCAAGGCCCGAGGCAGCTCGGGTAGCCGCAGCAAGACCCGCGACCATCTGGTCTTTAAATATGAGCTCTTGGCAGCTCATTTGAAAAAAGGAGGAAGAAACGAGAGAAAACTATGTCTATTTTAGCCTATAACCCCTGCCAGAGTGCTCTAAACTGAGTGATTCTCCTTTTTAAACACTTGTAAGCTCGTGTTCTATAACATACTGAAGTTTAACCGGTGGAAACTGAGTTTTCAGGCCTCAAAAGCTATCTAAAGTATTCTTGGCAGCCCACTGTAAGATATTTCAGATTTTTAAGCTTTGTATCACTTCTATATCTATATATATATATATACTAACATTGAGAGTCTCTCCAAGTGGGTACGCTCGGATCGTTGATTCGTGACTTTTAATTTCTTATATATATATATATATATATATATATATATAAATTTCAAAGTCTTGTCTGGAGTTTACTTCGTGGCAGTTTATTTACGGGCTTCCTACTTTCTTTGCTGAAAAAATTCATAAAAAATTAAGAGATAAGCATGACCATATGAGTATTCCTTATGACCACTATTCTTATGGCCATCTAATTTCAGTAATTATTGAAGAAGGATTATCATTATGTAATGATATGAAACTTCAAAAATTAATGAAAAAATAGAATTTCACCAAAAGACACGAAATAGGAGAATTTTGTGATCAATTTTTTTATGACACAAAATTACAGTATCCCCAAAAGGCTAAAAAATAGAAGAGTTCTAAATCTTTTAAATCTTACCGAAGAAGTTCTTCTAAAAAATCTTCTAATAACAAAACTGTTAGTTCCTAGAGGCACAATAGTTATCTAGAAGGGGGGGTTGAATAGATATTTTTAAATTCTTTCGTTTCAAAATACTTGTTAGTTTTGACAATGATCTAAGCACAACGGAATTAGGATTAGTTTGATTTCCCTTCAAGATGTAATGAATAAATACGAGTAAAACAATTATGATAGTTATAGCAGTTATAGCAAGAATATAAGGGACACAGTGATTTTAAGTGGTTCAGAGCATTCAAACTCCTAGTCCACTCTTCTAATCCTCGAGTAAGAAATCCACTAAGGATATCTTTACAACTTCTGAATCTCACAGATTCCTTCAAGACCAACAGTCTATGAACTTCTTAGTTCACTTTTGAACTCTTCAAGTCCAGCAGACTTGGTACTTCTCAGTTCACTTAGAACTCTTCAAGTCCTTTTGACTTAGAACTTCTTCCTTCACTAGATAATAGTTGAGTTCTTGAGTGGTGCTACTCAGTTACCGTTAAGCTTGTGTTCGAAAGAACTAAGTAGTTGAGCAAGCTTTCCTCTTTTTTTTCCAGATCGTAGAGTTTGATCGTTGAATGTTCTTCAGCTTTTTGTTCAGTACTTGCTTAAATCTTTCATCTGCTGATGTTTTGTATATATGATGCCTTTGAAAATGTATTCGTTGAAGACATTCGTTGAAACATTAAATGCATTTGACATTTCTGAGCTTTGATGGAGACTTTATGCATAACTTCTGATTAGCAGACTGGCCCACTGACACAGCTGACTGCTATCTCACCTAACACCTAAAAAGGTGTTTTCTACTGATCCATAGTACTTTCCTTAGCTTCTTCAATACGTTTCTTTGTTATATACTAAGGATGACTGTTGTGTCATTGGGACTCCCGAGGTCTTCAACGTCTATAGCTCATTCCATATTTATTGTGATTAATCTTTAAACAAGTGGGTGAGGCTCGATGCTTCTGACACAGACAGATGAAGCTCTACGATTATGATCGTGGTGTCATGCTACCTTGGTACTTGGTTTGGTGCTGATAGATGAGAACACTACGATTTCTCTTAAGTACTGGTACACTACGATCTTCACTTGCTTGACTTGTAGACTCTCCGCTTCCGAGAGCACTCTACAAACTCTAACTTGGCTCGGCAAGCGTTAGGACTACTCTACGATTTCGGAGAGGCCCTACAAAGCAGATACACTACGATTCTCAACGCTCCTTGTCTTCTGCAATCTCTTGATCATCTTGATAGACTACGATTCAGTTGAAGACTATCTATTACATTTCAAGATATAGATCAACCTAACAACTTTGATCTCTTCTTCTATATATTCATTTACAGAATGATAAACATTAAAGTTCATATCAACCTAACAAATTTGATCTATCACTAAGTCCTTGTATATGTGTTCCTTTGAAGGACTTTACATATAATCATGACTATTAATTTTCAACATCAAATTTTAAATATGTTGTAATATCCCGAGTAAATTTTGAAAATAGATTTGGTGAAAACCGAGTAAGGGAGGTTTCTTTGATTCCGAGGACGGAATCCTTATAAGGAGGGAAGGATGTGACAACCCGAATTTTCATAAGTTATTAAAATAAGAATTTAATAATTTAAATTCTTATTATGAGGTGTATATATTTTGAATTATGTGACTTGGTATGAAGAGAATTATATATTCATATATTGGAGAATGTGAGATTTAATAGTTAATTAAACTATTAAAGAAATTAAATAATATTAGTTAATTTAGTTAAGTTGAAATTATGTTATGAGAAAATATAATTTTAATTATTATACCTTGTGGGCAATGGAAATTATTATGAGTTAAGTTTCATAAATAGTGTGAATAATTCACTTAATTAAAATAGTGAATTATAAACAAGTAAAATTGATTTAATAATAAAGTGAGAAGGTAATATATTGCATAAAAATGAAAATATTAGTATAATGCAGTAAAATATTTATTAAGTACATTAAATATTTTAGTTGGAAACTTTATAGAATAAAATGAATATTTATAGTGTTACTTAAATATTTGATGAAAACTGTTATGGGATAGTTTATTTAAGTGTGATAAAATAGATGAGATTTATACGTATTTTATTACGCGAGTATTATTGTGATATTCTAATTTAATTAAATAATTAAATTAGAGGTGTGGGAATTTGTTAAATAGTGTTATGATTATAATGGTTGAATAGAAATTATAATTTTACTGATAAGGTTACTTTTATTTCCTAAGGAATTAAAGATACATAATCTAGTTTATATTTCTAGTTTATGTGTTCTTGAGTTTCTTTTAAAATTGGAGTTTTGGTTAATAAATTTGTGGGTTACGATGTTATATATGTTATTAGATATTTATAATTTGATAATGGTCATCTAGAAACAAATTTTCAGAAATCAAATTCATGTATTTATACTAAAGAAGAGGAATTTGGGTTTTGATTGTAATGTGTGTTTTGGTGTACTTTGAGACTAAAGTTGATGATGAATTCGTGATGGAAACTTTAAACTGACGGATGATTGTTGTTCTCCTCTATAAAACGAATACAATGCAACTTGAACGGATCGAATTGGTTAAGAAACGAATTCGTGATGAATGAATACACTTAGCATGTTGAAAATAGGAAAAATTAGTATAAACAAATTAGAATTAGTATAAACTAAGTTCCACATCAATTAAATTGAGAACTTTACCCTTTGCTAAACCTATAAATAGAAGGGATTGATCCTTTGTTTCATTCACCAACAATAAGGCCTCCAATTTTGAGAAATGCTTGTTGTGGGAGGACTTTTTATAAAGACCTCCTTAGTTAAATTTTGGCGTGGAAGTGCGTATTCAGTTTGTGGAACTCGTATTTTCGGGTATGTTTCTTATTTAATTTTTGGTAATGTTATTATTTTGAATATTGTATCTAGTTTGTTAGTTAAAGTTTAAATTTTGAAAGTTTAGTTAGTTTTGTTACTAAACTAGTTAGTTTACTATGTTTATTTTGGCTTGAAATTTATTATGTAAATGAGTTCTAATAATTGTAATTAGAGATATGGAGCCGAGACCTTAGACGAGTCTGGATATGTTAAATAAGACTTATTTTTAAAGAAAGTTGGGTTGGAACGAGTCGAGGCGAGTTTTGGATGTCGAAACGAGAAGTCCAAAAAACTAGTGGACTGCTGATCCAAAAATGAAAATTCGGGGTTAGCTAGATTATTTAGAAAATTCTGGTCTTTTGGTATGATATAGTACACTGAATAAGCTTTCCATAGACTCTGGAACAGACTAATTCCGACTTCGGAGCAAAGAGTTATGACCATTCAAAGTAGTCGCGTCAAAACTGTCTAACCAACTCGAGGCAGTCACCTTGAACTAATTTTATGGAATTATGTATTTAGAATTTGGGAAAGGTCAAAGAATAAAAGTTGTAGTACTGGAAGTTAGCTTCGCGTGGGCTCAAGAATCGCTCAAAAATATTTTAAAACAAAAAAGTTATGACTATTTTAGCGAGAGAGGGTAAAGTTGGGAAAGAATGAAAAACAATTTTGAACGCCCCTTTTTGAACATTGTTTTGGACTATCTATCTTATCCGAAATGGGTGTCCAATAACTTTTAAAAATAGGTTAATATGATGTTTATAGCATATCCAAAGTTGGATGTCATCGGACTTACGAGATATAGAGTAAAGTTTACATTACAACTATATGTGACTAATTGTTGATGTGTATGATTATATAATTGTGTAAGACACGTGAAGTGCAGATAACTGTAAGTTGTTAAACTGTTATTGGTAAACAACGATCAAGGAAAGTCTTTCGGTTCCTATTTGCTATGTGAATTTGATGATGATCTGTTTGAAATCTTTATTGCAAATAGCATGGTGTGTTATATTAATGTTGAAAGTATGAAATGTTAACGTCAATTTATGACTACGTTGATTGAGTAATGAATGTTGATTAAGTAAGGAACTCAATCTTTATAGTTGTTATATGAACTACAACATGTATGTTATGTTAGTCCAATGTTTATGAGATGTATATCGAGCATGTTATTATGTACTATGTGATGCATGAAAACTGTTAGATTTTGCTGGGCTATCAAGCTTAACCTTGCAAATAACCACTTTTGCAGGTTAAAGATTTAAGGTAAAGTTATGTGCTACATGAAAGATATGAATCAGATGTAATACTTGAAGATTTATACACTTTGGCTGAGTTATTCTTATTTGAACCATGTTTAAGGTTCCGAATAATGTATCAATGTTGAATTATAATATCGTTTTCCGATGTAAACTCTTGTAATATTAAAATGATTCTGAGATATTTAGATGTAAAGGTTGAAAGTTCTGGGAACGAGAATAGTTTGTAATAAAAAATTTTAATTGTAATACAAAATTTTAATTATTTCTCAAATTTCAATGGTTGTATTATCGTTTAATGATGTAAAATTAGAGGTTGAATGTATTGTTAACGACCAAAGTCGAGAATTAAATTGTATAAATTTTGGGGTCATTACATATTCAATCTCCCAACAATCTCCCCCAATTTGATGTTGACATAACCAAGTAGATTTGTATCATGATTATTAATTTCTAGATGCAGTTGTTAGAAAGTAAATATGACTTATTGTTTCAGTGACCAGCTGAAACTTTTAGAGAATAAGCATAAATTTATTGATGTTTGTAAAGACAAATATTACAATTGAGCTTAGTTACATCAATAAGAAATGAGTTTCAACTTATCTCTATTTCTTCTACCATTTGTTCCTTGGAGGATTTGCATACTCTTGAGTTCTTCTTCTCCTGCTTGCTTCGTCTCTCCATGCTATATCTTCCAGATCGCTTTGACTTAGTCTTTCATGATGATCGTGCATATTCATGAATGCAGGATCTCCAATTGACATTCTTAGGCCTGTGGTGGTCACCTCTTATGAGCTGGGAGAAGGCCTTTGACTCCTTATTGGTTGTGCCATGAGAATTTGATGCTGTTCAGGTCGTGGAGTCTGATGGCGAGACTGACTTGTAGGAGAAATTCTTGAGAAAACGGTAATTTTGCCTTTGCCTCCTTTCCCCTTCCTTTGTCTCCTTCCCCTTTATTCTCCCCCTTTATGTCAGCATCAAGGATTCGAATATCTTCAGAAAGGCGAGTCATGCCTTGTACAAGTTCATTGAGTTGAGTCTGGGATTGAACTATATCTGCATGATTTTCCTCGATCAGAGAGTTAGTATGAGCTTCCCTCCTTTGTAGAATGTCCAAGACAATTTTTGTCTGTTTCATTTGACCCATGGAGAAGGCTTGAAATTCTTTCATTTGGGTCTTTAGACTCGTGAGATTTTCCATCATAAGTTAATTTTGGGATTCTTGAGTATTTTGTAAAATAAGAACATCATCCCTATGCTTCTTGGCAGCCAAAAAGTGGATTTGATCCCTTTCATTCATACTCTAGATCATCTCTTTTATTATCTCCCTAAGCTTCTTTGTTTGTTCAGAACTTAGGGTGCTTGGGAGAGTATTGGTAGCATCAATCAACTGACTCAGCCTTATATGAACAAGTTCGGAGTGAACCTCACGATCTTCTTGTATGTCCTTGGTCACTTTCTTAGTTGCTTCTGACAACTCTGTTTTGGTGGGGAGATCAGATATAAGCTCAAGGAGTTGCGGATTATTTGGAGGAGAGGCTCTCAAATGTTGACCTTACATTTGGTAGAGAGGAAGATCAAGACTGAAATAGTCGTTTGTTGAGGAAGATGGTATGTCTGATGGAGGGGCAGGTATGTGAGGTTGAGCTTTAAAATGGATTGAGTCTACGATCTTGCCAGGTGACTCGACGACTTGTGCAGGTGACTCTACGATTTGATGTGGCTCAATAATCGTAGAAGGAGGGATGATAGGAGATTTAATCAACACAAAGGTTGGCACATTTGGTTCATCAGTTACAGAATGTTGGGATTCTGTGACTGGAAATTGATTGAGTGCATGAAGGATCACTTCCAACCATCTTGGTAGTTCATAGAATTAATTGCAAAAATGATGGTGGACAGTGATTTACTCTAAAAGAGATGGGAATAGTTTGTATCTCATGTCCATGTCCTGAAGAGGGTCTGTTGGTGATCAGTTTTCAGGCAAAGTTGAGTTTGCCTGGGAATCCATGAGCTAGCACCGAAATTGCTGGATAGGCTTTGAAGGTCCAGAACATATGATCCCAGGAGTTGAGAATTTGGGCTCTGTGAAAGGGCATCATAGGTAGATAGGAGAACAGTTCATTGTAGTTGGCTCTCCTGTAACCATCACAGCCCACAACTATAATTTCAACCTCATCATCCTCTTCTTCTTCTCTGTCTTCTTGTGAAGATTCTACTTCAACAATTACCTCTACTGCACTTCCATGCTTTTTTTCTCTTTCACCCTCCATAGCTGCATTTTTCTCTATTTCTGCAGTTTCTGAAGCCAGAATTTCTTGAGGAACTGAGTGAGATTTTTGATGATCTCTTAGCAGTTCTTCCTCTGGAGCAGCTTCTTCTGACATGAGGACTTCATGACGCTCCCCCTCAGCTAGATTATTCATTTGCATTTCAAATAACTCCCCCTCAGCTGAAGCATTCTCTAGAGTAGGAAATTCAGGCAGTTCCCCCTCAATTTGAGTTGTTTTCTTCTGACTTGCTTTGGATAGCCCCTTTTCTGTAGCTATCCTCTTATCTTCCTCCTTTAAAGCTTTTTCATTGACAAGAATGTATTTCTTGACAAGTTTTCTTTTTGACTTCCTAGGATGAGCCACAGCCTCAACACTTTCTTCAGCTTCGGCTCTGAATGGTTGATCAGTCTGAGAAGCTGTTGTAGCATCACCTTCGGGAGTGGTTTCCAGTCTGGTCTCTACGATTGGTAAAGACTCTACGATCGAGGAGACAAATAACTTCTTTGACTTGCGACTAGGTGAGCTGTGTTTTCTCTTCTTAAGCAGCTGCGAGATGGTAGCTCTGTCTTCATCTTCATCAGACTGTTGTTCTTTCCTTTTCAAATTCCTCAAATTTTCAGCACCAGAACACTCTTGAGGTAGATCAGTAGTTGAGCCTTGAGGCTTCTCTGCCATTTGAGCCTTCATTTTTCTTTTACCCTTGTTTTTTCTAATTAAAGCAATGGGTTCTTCCTTGTTGATTTCTTCTTCTTCTTCCCAGTCTCCTTTACAACTGACATATTTCCTAGAATTCCGGACTCCTTTGCATCACCAGTTCTTCCACCAGTTCTCAAATAGCTGTTGGGTCATTCTTCTGTTTGGATTGGTGGATTCTCCTTCATCATCCCCAATCTTATCTCCCAATGCTGACTGTAGGATGATGCTTATAAATCTCCCGTAGAGCATCTTTCCAGAGCTCTTTAACTTCTTCGAACTAAGTATCCATTTCCCAATCCAGTCGAGTAGTAGGGCTTCATAGTTGAGTTCAATCCCATAACTAATTGCTGTCATGAGCTTAAGCTGCACTTCGTTCACAGAGTCATGGCCAGAGCTCTTACAACATATGCATTTCCCAATAATGTCAGATAAAAATCATACCTTTGGGGGAACTCTTTCTTTTGTTACCCTCTGACAGTCGGAAACTTTTTGTGGTGCATCTTCTTTAATCCTTCATGAAAAGTGATGCCTTGAATGAATGGAAATCCTTTCGATTTGAAACCTAGGGCTAGGTTTATATCCTCAACTTTGAGTTTAATTTCCACACCTTTGACCCTTGTGGTGATGACATCGTTCTCCATTCCTGTAGAACTCTTTTATCGGCTTTGGGTAGATCTATGTGCTAGTACCCAGAGTTTTTCAAGACCGACTTTCTTTATCAGAGATAATGTTTTGTGAAATTTGGGGTCAACTGTCTTGAACTTATCGAAACAGAGTCGGTAACCAGAGATGACATTTGAAGGCACCATTGATTTCTTTGTACTGAGGATGATTTAGCGATTTTGAAAGCTAGGGTTTCTGCTGGTAGAGAGAGAGATAAGCATTTTGAACTTCTGAGTTTTCAAAAAGCCTTTTTAAACTATACTTGCAACTTCCCTCCACTCGATCTACGTAGTGGGGCATGTGTCGAGTTCTGTTTGGCTCCACAATTTTAACTTGCGTGAAAAAGTACTGATGTGCCCTTAGCTCCTCCTGAGCCGGTGTAGTCTTTGGGAGGACTATGATCGTCGAGGTAGCGCTATGGTTGTCGAGGTTGTCATTGTGATTGTTGTGTCCATTGCTGAATCTTCTCTATGAACATTATTTGCTCTGTTCCTTGTGATGAACTTTTGACTTAGCATTTCCTCCGAGTTAAGGTAGCTCAAGAAGGGACAACCTCTTAGAATGAACTAAGGATTAGGTTTGTCCCTGAGGTGCTTCAAAGAGATTGCTTGGATTTGTTAGAACTTTTGTCATCACATGATGCTTCTTTGTCATGTTGATGAGACTCTACGATCGTGGTCTTTCATGTCATTGCAACTCTACGATCGTGGACTTTCTTTGGTCCTTTCTACGATTTTGAACATAAACTTTATATCTGCATGGTTAGCACAGACTAGAGCATAGATTTTATGGTTGTAGATTTAGCATGCCTAGTTCACTTATTAATTTGTTAAATCTGAATTCATCTAGAGGCTTTGTAAAGACATCAACAAGTTAATTTTCAGTAGGAATGTATTGTAAAGATATGGTTCCATTTTGAACATGATCCCTAATAAAATTATATCTTATCTCTATATGCTTAGTCCTAGAATGCATGACAGGATTGCGTGTTTTTGCTATAGCACTTGTGTTATCAAAATGAACAGGTATAGATTTGAAATCAAACCCATAATCTACCAGTTGATTTTTCATCTATAAGATTTGAGAAGAGCTGCCAGGAACAATATATTCAACTTCTGCTGTTGATGTGACACCCCCAAATTCAGGTACTTCATTCCCACAAGATTTGGTGTTCACTATCCAATCATTCATATCTATCTACCCAAATAAAATAACATTTAACCATAAATCCTCCCTTTAAAATAGGGTTACATTATTAAATAAAAATCTTCCCAGGTTGTCTAACCTTTAACATCATACAAGTGCGAAAATAAATTATTACATCACATCATTATTTAAAAGTCTATGACCATCACAATAAATAAAAATTACAAGTCTGCATCACTTGTACATTTTTCCCTTTCCTTTGCTAGTTGAAGGCTCATCTACCTTCTCAACTTTAGCTGCAATGAGTGTATAAATATTCAAGAGTGAGCAAAACAAATGCTCACTAGATATATCAATGAGTCAACAAGAATATAATAACTGCCAATAAATAGGCTCATCAAAACTGAACACTACTCTATCAATGATAACCAAAGACTGGAATCAAAATATGGAATATAAATATCCGAGGGTCATAAGACCATTTAACTATGTCCACCGATTCATGAGTAATCTTTCAACTCCAACTTTAATGATCATAAGACTATAAGGACTCCTCGTACTTAGGGGATCGACCCTTCGTACAATGTATTGTGCACAAACATTTCAACGCTAAGCGTAAAATTATCCCCTAATAATAATAGGGTTGTTCATCTCAGTATTTAGAGTACAAGTCGGCACCAAAGAAAGTTTGGTTTGGATAAGCTTTCAAGGGTAATTTGAAGTTCAAAGATCATCAACTAGGTAACCACCACAATCAGGGTAGTCATCAGAACGATGATAACCAGCGAGGAGGAAAGAATACAGACAAAGGCAGTTGAATTAATAATGTTTGACAACACAACAGTTGATCAATTATAACATAATATAGAACAATGAATAAGTGTAAGCGAACTAACTATATTTCGAACTCATGCTTAGAAACAACTACAATGCATAAGTATTGAAAGACAATAAACCTTGCTTGAACAAGATTAAGCTAGGACTATGAATTATTGAATATACATTAAGTAATAGCAATCTGAAAAAAAGCTTGCTCACTATGAGAATAACTTGTGTCAAGCAAATGAAATAAGATAATTCAACATTAGAATTAGATTTCAAGAAAATTTCATTCAGAATATACGAATGACAATAATGAAACTTGTCTAACAATAAACAAGTTAGAATACATCAATAAATATTGGAATTCAAAGCTTGTTCGAATAAAGTTAAAGTCATAGCTAGCTTGTTCAAATAATGATTAGGAATACAAGAGTTCGCTTAATGAAAGTTTAAAGTAAGAAACTTACTCAATGTAAAAAGATAAGGTTTAGAAACTTGCCTCGAGCGTAAGCTATAATATTAAACTCACGTTCACCTACACATATGTTTAGAACCACAATATCTCTTAGACATACTAAAATACCACAACATATGCATTAGTTAGACTTGTTATGTTAACACAGGTCTTAAGCTACTATTCAAATATCAGAAAATCCAAGTGTTAATCTTCGCAACATATATTTACTATTTATCATACTTAATAAATCACAACACGTCCCTTTCATAGTTTACTAACTTTCATAATGTTCGAATTACTAACCACATTTCACTATGTTTTAGTAACCTTGTCATTACTCATTTGACATGCTAACACAACCCTAACCCATGTTATGTTGCTATACCAAGTCTGCAGCAGACGAAGAAGTCGATGTCTCAAACTGGGGTATAGCAATTTAATTGGTACCAGACATTGTGCCCTGGGACCTACAGTAGGCTGCTTACCATTTTTGCCTTAAAGACCGCAAGATTTGCAGATTTCAGACACGTATTAAAGGCACAAAACCAAGATGAATGAATGAGAGTTTAAACTTTAGCCCAACAAACATGAATTTCACCCACTAAACAGTAATATCAACATGTACAATTGATACAAAACCATCATAAACATGTTTGTTAACATATTCAACCAATTAGAACAATTTAACATCAACTAAAACTAGTTTAATTTCTCAAATTTCCCATTTTCATACAAAAACTCTAATCAAACAAAATTAGCATACAAATTCTTGATTAAACATAAACTCTAATCATTATAACTATATCTAATTACCATAAACAAATTACATAACAACAATTTACAGAAAACTAGAATTCACAGAACATCTAGTTTTTGTTGTGAAACACATACACATGTATATACATATACATAATACCAAGGTTGTGAACATACCTTCAAATTGTCGAATAATCCTTGCTACACTCACTTGAATTAATGAAAATTGCTTAAGCTTCCTCTCAATCCCTCTCAATTCTCTTTGTCAAGCTCTATCAAACTCTCTCTAAACTCTCAAACTTAGCCAAGTATGCGTAAAGAAAAAAAACAACTGATAGCTATAATAATACGTATACTTATTATAATGATTCTACAAATAAAATATAACATTATATATTATAAATTTATTTTATATTTTATTTATTTTATTTAAATTCAAAAATTAAAAATCTAAAAGCCATAAGGCTTTGTTTGGAAAAACCCTTTAAATTTTAAAGAATTAATATTTTAAGCCTTGTTTGGCAAAAACTAAATTAAACCCTTTTTAATTTATTTTAATAAACACTTTAGTTTATAATTTATAATTACATCTTATTTATTTGAATTTTCATATCCTACATTATTCCATACATTAGTTAAACACTATATTTTAAATAAATATTTCCCACTTTATCAAATACCACAAAATTATAATTTCATGTTATAATTTTATTTGATAATTTAATATACCGATTTTAAATTATTAATCACAATATAACACCTCATGTTATAATACAAATCTCTTAATTATAAATCAATTTAATTTAGAAATTTATCTAATAAATTTAGATTCACAAATATTTATTAACAACCATCACATCAATAAATATTTATTCAACAATAAACACCTCAAATAAATATTTAAAATTACAATTTGAAACTCCGGATCGTTACATCCTTCCCTCCTTACAAGGATTCTGTCCTCAGAATCACAATTCAAACAATCAAAAATCGTCACATTCTCCCCTACTTACAAAGATTCTGTCCCCAAAATCGAAGACACAGACTAAACAAATAACTCAGGGTAATTCTTCATCATATCAGCTTCGAGTTCCCACGTAGCCTCCTCGACATTGTGGTTCCTCCATATCACCTTCTATACTTTATTCCTGAGCACTTGTTCTTTCTTGTTGACTATCTGGATAAGAATCTCCTCATAAGATAAATCTTTACTGAACTGCAACGGTTCATATTCGATCACATGCTTGTAATCGGGTTTATACGGTCGCAACACCGACACATGAAAAACATTGTGCACATGTTCTAATTCTGGAGGTAAAGCTACCTCGTAAGCTACCTCTCCCACTCTTCGTAGAATCTCGAAAGATCCAATAAACCTTGAGCTGAGCTTTCCTTTCTTGCCAAAACGAATTTTTCCCTTCCAAGGAAAAACTTTCAGGAATACGAAATTTCCTTCTTCAAATTCGCGACTCTGTCAGTGTTGATCAGCATACTTTTTCTGTCAATCTTGAGCAGCTACTAGTCTTATTCTAATGAGTTTGACAACTTCAGCGGTCTGCTATAACAGTTCTGGTCCTAGCAGTTGACGTTCACCAACTTCATCCCAGCATAGTGGAGTTCTACATTTCCTATCGTATAATGCCTCGTATGGAGGCATACCAATGCTTGCATGGTAACTGTTGTTGTATGCAAATTCCACCAATGGTAGATGATTATCCCAGTTTCCTTTGAAATCCATGATGCACGCTCTAAGCATATCTTCCAGCGTCTGAATTGTTCGTTCGCTTTGCCCATCGGTTTGCGGATGATATGTTGTACTCATCTTCAATTGCGTTCCCATGCATTCTTGTAGTCTCTTCTAGAAATTTGATGTGAACCTCGGGTCTCGATCTGACACTATAGATATTGGAACTCCATGCCTCGACACGATCTCGTTAACTTATAATTTCGCTAGCTGATCAAGATTAAATCTAATCTTTATTGGCAAAAAGTGTGTAGATTTTGTCAGTCTGTCCACTATCACCCATATCGCATCACATCCTTTCTGAGTCGTTGGAAGGCCTATCACAAAATCCATTGTGATATGCTACCATTTCCATTTCAGTATTTCTAACGGTTGGAGTAATCCGCTTGGTCTTTGATGCTCTGCCTTCACTTTCTGACATGTCAAACACTTTACAACGCATTCTGTAACGTCTCTTTTCATATTTGGCCACCAAAAATGTCATCGCAAATCTTGATACATCTTCGTACTTCCCGGATGAATCGAATATCTTAAGCTATGAGCTTCTGTCAAGATATCTTCTTTAATATCTTGTACTGCTGGAACCCAAATTCGTCCCTCGAATCTCAGTATTCCCTCAGTATCAACCTTGAACTTCACTTCTTTTCCTTCGACCATACTTTCCTTTATTTTTCTATATTCTTCATTTTATAGTTGAGCATTCATCACTTTGTCTACTAAAGTTTGACTGGCTTCCATCTGGTATAATTTTTCAACAAATTCTTTTGGAAATTTGATTTCCAACTCTAGCCTTGCCATTGCTGAAATAAGCTCCTTATCAGTTAACAACATTAATTTTTCTCTGCCTTTCCTACTCAAGGCATCTGCAACCACATTAGCTTTTCCCGAGTGATAAAAGATCTCGTAATCATAATCCTTTATCAACTCCATCCATCTCCTTTGCCGCATATTCAGGTCATTTTGTGTGAAAATATACTTTAGACTCTTATGATCTGTGTAGATCTCACACTTCTCTCCATAGAGATAGTGCCTCCATATCTTCAAAGCAAATACTACTGCCGCCAACTCTAAATCATGAGTTGGATACCCTTTCTCGTAGTCTTTTAATTTTCTTGATGCATACGCAATGACTTTGCCGTTCTACATTAGGACACATCCTAAACCCTTGTGTGAAGCATCACTATACACCACAAAGTTTCCTGTATTATCTGGGAATGACAACACAGGTGCCACACTAAGCCTCTTCTTCAATTCTGTAAAACGTTCCTCACACTTCTCCTTCCAAACAAATTTTACAGGTTTTCTCGTTAAATTTGTCAACAGAGTGGCAATCTTGGAAAAATCCTGGATAAACAGTTTATAATAACCTGCCAATCCCAAGAAACTTCTTACTTCTGACGGAGTTCTTGATGGTTCCCAATTTATCACAGCTTCGAATATTGATGGATCCATTGAAATCCCATCCTTGTCAATTACATGCCTAAGAAATTATACATGTTCTAGCCAAAATTCACATTTAGAGAATTTCGCGTACAATTTTTCTTTTCTTAACGTCTCCAGTGTTAGACATAAGTGTTCCGCTTGTTCTTCTTGAGTTTTGGAGTACACCAAAATATTATCGATAAATACACCACAAACTTGTCTAAAAATGGTTTAAACACCCTGTTCATCAAATCCATGAACGTTGCAGGGGCGTTTGTCAAACCAAAAGACATTACCAAAAATTCATAATGTCCATACTGAGTTCGGAACGCCGTCTTCGGTACATCCCCCTTCCTCACTTTCAATTAATGATACCCACTTCTCAAATCTATTTTCGAGAAATATCTAGCACCCTTCAATTGATCAAACAAGTCATCTATTCTTGGCAATGTATATTTATTTTTAATAGTGACCTTGTTTAATTCTCTATAATCAATGCAAAGACGCATTGGCCCATCCTTCTTCTTCACAAATAACACCGGTGCTCCCCACGGTGACACACTCGGCTGAATGTACTTCTTGTCTAACAGTTCTTGCAGTTGTACCATCAGTTCCTTCATTTCGATCGGAGCCATTCTGTACGGAGCCTTCGATATCGGAGCGGTTCCTGGCGCTAAGTCGATCACGAATTCGATCTCTCGGTCAGGCGGAAGTCCTGGAAAATCTTCCGAAAACACATCTACGAATTCCCTAACCACTGGTATTTCCTCCAGTTTCACTCCATTCTCCTTTTTAGTATCGACTATGTAGGCTAAATACCCTACACAGCCCAGACTCAACAACTTCTTGGCCTGTATCATCGTCAGACATCTCATTTGTCTAGGCGATTTGGTACCATGGAAAACTACCTTTGACGGAGTCATAAGGTTTACACAATTTTTTTGGCAATCAATTATCGCTCCATAATTTAATAATCAATCGATTCCCAAAATAACATCAAACTCTCCGAGTTTTATCGGGATTAAATCTGCCTTCATAACATTCCCCTTAATGTTCACCCTACAGTTCTTGTATACGAACTTAACAGGAATCACTTCCCTATTTGTAGTTTCTACGTTTAAAGGGAAATTCAACTCTTCACTAGGTATTTCTAACTTCTTAGCAAAATCATCAGATATAAACGAGCAAGTAGCACCCGAATCAAATAATATATATGCATTTATATCATTGATTGGGATAATACCTAACACGATATCTTTTGATTGCACCACGTCCTGCACCGTCATGTTAAAGGTTCTTAACATTGTGTTAATAAAGTCTAAATATTACATAGGATAACGTAGAACTTATTCTGCAACCTTTCCTTTTCCTTTGTCTTTGTTAGAACCTTCAGGTTGTTCACGCTTAGCTAAAAATATTCAAATTAAGCAAGAATGAGCATTTGAGTGCCCAACAAGTAATATAAAACAATAAACGTTAGATGAAAGAAGTAAATATTTTTGGTGAATGACACTTCTACAACGAATCAACAGTTGTAAAGTAAGTTGAAGCAACAATAAACAACATTTTTATTCTATTTCAAAATTTTAAAACTAAGTACTGACTATTAATGAAGAGCAATAGACAGACTATGAACATTATTTTCAATTTTAGAAAAGGTTAAACAGAACTTCATCTGTAAACTGTCATAACTTATGGGCACAGGGGTGATCAGCCCGTTATGCTCTGTATTGATCAATACTACATGTTCGAACGATATTTTTGTCCAGCATATCCGCCTTAGGCGCACTAAAGTTTCCAATGTTCGGGATGTTCATATTTAGTCTGAAATCCGAACCAAAATAATTCGGTTGGATAATAATAAGTTTCTATCATGTTCTACGATATTTTTAAATTTATGTCTAGCCGAGTCAAATAGCTTAGACAGCTTTTAATCATTGTATACACACCTGAATTTAATAGGTACGTATCAATAGGTACGACAATTATCCAAGTGAGGACACTTGTATAACCAAATTTAGAAATTAACGAACATAATAAATATCTAGATTTTTTAGTAATATTGTACTGATAAATAATGAACGAATAAAGTTTGAGAATCTTTCATGAGTACAAAGGTTTAAATACATGATCAATAACATTAGGGGTCAAAAGCTTATATAACATGAATATAACTTAATAACTTACTTACATAGGTTCATTGCATAAGTAGATATAAAAGATAAGGATACTTGCCTTGATAGCTGATTACTAATACTTAGTTCTATCTTTTATACGGATACCAATCATTAATAAAATCATTCTTTTGATTAGAATAATATATCGTAACACATAGTACTGCTATTGACAGTCAACAGATAACCTAATCACATTGTCACATATGTTTAGCAGTCATTGGATCATAAGCAAACACTTAATAGGTCAACCTATATATGTTCGGATCAATTTCGGACTTAATTCGGTGTACCGATGGCTTTATCGGGTAATTATCGAGTTTATTGTTAATTAAACTTTATTCTGAATCCTTAATATTATTCTGGATAATTTAAATATCAATCATATTATTTTTCCATGACTTATAATAATTTTTTAAATAATTATTATAATTTATCATGATTTTTCAAACACTTGAATTATTTTTAAACGATTTAAATACTAAATAATTCTATTATCATTAATATTTAAATAATGTTGGAATATTAATGAAACCATTGCCAAAATATTAAAGTTATTTATAATAACTCAAAATACTTTTAAAGTATTAATATTATCCTTAAATGATTTTTAAAACAATTAAAATTAATTTTAAATATTTACCATTAATATTTAAATATTAATGCATTATTCATCAAAATATTAAAAGTCATTTATTATAACTTAAAATATTTTTAAAATATTTATATTCTTTTTAAATGATTTTAAATCAATAAAACCATTTTAAACTATTTATTTAATATAATTATTAAATAAATCAAATATCATTAATATTAAATTATTAATGAAATTTTCCTTAAAATATTAAAAGTTATATTTTATAACTTAATTCTTTTTAAACACATTATATTCATTTAAAATGATTTTTATAATATTAAAATCATTTTTTAAACTAATTTATTTAATATAATTATTAAATAAATCTAATATCATTAATATTAAATAATTAATGAAATTTATCTTCAAATATTAAAAGTTATTTTTATAACTTAAAACACTTTTAAATACATTATTATCATTTAAATGATTTTAATATAATAAAATCATTTTTAATTAATTTATTTAATGCATTTATTAAATAAATTATATATCAATAATATTCAAATAAATACTAATATTTATGAAAAATAGGTCAAATTATTAAAAGTTAATTTTTTTATAACTTAAAATAATTTTTAAAATTAATTTTCTAATTTTCAGAAATTAATTTCTATTTTTAAATGATTTTTAGAAATTAAAATAAATAAAATTATTAAATCTGTCGCTATAGTCTTTAACGACAGAAAGTATCGCCTTAGGTGTTCTTAAGCACCAAGAATGTGATGCCCCCAAAATAGGTATACATCATCCATCTTGGGTCGCCAAATACATGGTACATAAAACAACTACGAACTTCTTTTATACAACTGTCGTGTAAAATACGACAAAACATAGCTGAGGGTTTTAACACGAATATTATCTTCTAGATAATGTCCACACTCAATGGAGTTCTTATTACAATTATTATCACACTATTTCATAGAATACTGAGGACTACTATAGCCACTTATCCTCAACCATCACTCCATTCCCCGACTCATCCCAGCTATATTCTCATTTCCTGAAGAGAACAATGAAAGAAAAAGAGTGAGCTCGATTAGTCCAGTAAGAAATATTATGACTAAGATAATGCAGAATAAATTATCCTTAACCTTCAACAATATAATAACTGATAGAATACAATAGACAACAAGTTTTAGATCAACAGCTGCAGCAGAATAAGAAATCCATTAGAAGTGTCAAGTAGAGCATGATATCTACTATCTTCTATGATTTAAAAGTTTATCATCAATTTTATCGCTGAGACTCAGCTTAATAAATAATCCGCATCACTGAATTATCCATGCACTACGGGCCAAAGATATTCATTAGTATCACGACCACGAATTATCCATGCACTACGGGCCAAGGATATTCGTGTTTTCACCAATGGTCATGATTATGCCAAACAACAATTCATCTTTGCACCCTTAGCCGAAGAGAATGCATGTTTATGATCATACCAACATCTGTCCATCAATGCACTATGAGCCAATGAGGACTTTTACCACATCATTTATAACATTACGGTCATGATTATACTGAATAATCCTTGGTCATAATCATACCAATCAACAGTCCATCTATGCACATAAGCCACAGATAACTTTCGTCACAATATAAGCATGAGGATGATGAAAATGATATAAGAATTCAATTAAATTAAAGCAAGGATAAATTTTAAAGATTTATAATTTAATTTATCCAGAATTCAATAATATCCAAAATGTCAACATGATACTACTTTGTGGAGTAAAATTCAAGAATAATATTGTATGAAAAATGATTTGGACCAAAAAGAAATCAATTTTTATTATGAATAGTACTCCGGGTGAATAGTACCCTGTGAATTGTACTTCGGGAATAATATTTTTTGAATAGTACCCCATGAATAGTACTTCATGAATAGTATTTTGTGAATAGTATTTTGTGAATAGTACTTTGTGAATAGAACAGTATTTATGAATAGTACTATATTTATGAATACTGCCCATGAATAGTACTCTGTGAATAGTACCGTACGTATGAATAGTGCCATATAAATGAAAAGTACTCATGAATAATACTCCGACATGAAAAGCTTAAAATTTAACAAGAATGTTCAGAAAAATATCCTTGTGAAACGATACTAGATGAAACACAAATTTCACGGATATTCTACTAATTTCACAGACTATAGAAACAATACTTTAACAGAATAAGTGTAGAATTTGGAATCTAAAACGAAATAATATTACTTACATACTACAGAGTATGGAAGAAAATATTATTTCATAAGGATATTGAACAAAAATAATATCCCTTACGAATACGATAAAAATAATACCCCTTACCTTAGTAGAAGACTGGATAATGCAATAGTGAAGTAGCAGAATACTCTTCTTCTTTCTCTCTATAGCTTCTCTCTCTATAATTGCTCTTGTGAGTCTTAGTGAATTGGTGAGAATGAAAGAATAATGAGCTTCTATTTATAGGAAAACATAGTTTCGATAATTGCAAGTTTTGGGGCTCAAATTATTACAATATAATACCTTCATATTTTCCTCCATTTTTAATTTAGTCCTACAAGTATTATCAAACTTGCACCACCTCCCCTAATAGTACATGCATGTGACTCAATAATACATGCATGAACAAATAGTTATATGCATGTTAACTAATAGTAATTAATTGCTAATTTATCCGATTAATTACCTGATCGGTCAATTTAACCTCCAAAAATCAATTATTATCGAAATAATTTTCGATTTCCACCAAAACTAATAATCCCAACACAATGGAAATATTAATTTCATCTTTAATCTATATGAACTTATTCATCATTAATATTATAACTCACAGTATTTAACAACCAGATCATTCCCAGGAAAGATGGGGCTTTTCGATAAGGATTCCTCCCTATTCGCGCGCAATTAGGTGACCAAACCTCTCCTCGACAGAACTTTCTAGACATCGTCAATATTGCAAATAATAATATGAATAACTTTGTCGTCTCAATTATTGATTTAATAATATAAAATATTATGCAGATGATACTGTGACAATAATTGAATCAATAATATGAGAGATATTATGCAGTAATTATTATAGCTATTTTTGAGTATAACTGAGTGACTTCTCACGTAAGCATCAATAATCAAAGATATTATACAATACCATATGCTACTATGCAACCACGCATATTACTGTACTTTTACTACCGGGTAGTTTAACTGTAAAACTTTCGCTGTAATTTTTATAAAAGATATTTATGTCATTTTTTAACTCCGACAATACTTCCGTTGTGGGGTCCACCAATGATTGTGCTGTCATATGACTATTCCTTGTTAAAAAGAAAATTTCCCCGACCAATTGAATATTTTATAACCACTTGCTTACTTTACAAAATTTGTAAATATTACCCACAACTATAACATTATATCAAATCCACGCCATAATATTCTAAAATATATTTTGAGAAAAATTAATCTTTATTCATAAAATTTGGATCTTACAACCTCCCCTTCTTATGAATTTTCATCCTCAAAATTAGGGTACGTTCCTAGTATGTCAAAAAGGTGAGGATACCTTGACTTCATTTTAGATTCTAACTCTTAGGTCATTTCCTCAACATCATTGTTTCTCCACAAAACTTTGACTTGAGGTATAACCTTGGAGCGTAGAATATGATCCTTCTTATCAAAGATTTTAACATGTACCTCTTCATATGTTAAATCTTTCGCTATCTCGTTCGGTTCTAATTCAATAATGTGGTTCGGGTCTTTCACATATTTACGTAACAAAGATATGTGAAAAATGTTATGAACATGAGATATACTTGGCAGTAAGGCGAGTCTATAAGCCACTGTTCCTACTCGATCGAGCATTTCAAATGGCCCAATAAATTTAAGGATTGAGATTTCCTCTCTTCGTCGATTCTTGCTTCTAGAATAACGCCTTCTTGCACCTTCTTCTTCACATTCATCAGCTCTAAGTCTGTAGCTTGAGCAACTTTAACTTTATCAATTAAAGTCAGTTCTAATCGTATATTCGCTATCTCCACGTAGGTTCTTAGAGTCTTTAACTCTATCTCCATCTTTTGTAAGTCGTACGAAATGAGTCTTTGTGTTAACAACGTCACACTCGTAACCGCATACGATCTTTTACTCAACTCATCAGCTACCACATTCGCTCTTCCACGATGATATTGAATGGTATGGTCGTAATCTTTAACAACTCGAGCCAACGTCTTCGGCGTGAGTTACGTTAGTTTTAGTTGAAGAAATATTTGAGGTTTTAAAAATGGGTTTTGTACTGGGGTAAATACAAAATTTGATTTCACGCTCTGGGGTAGGCCATGAAGTTCTTTGGGTTATACGTCAAGAAATTTATTGATGATAGAAATATCATTCAAAATTGTGACTCTCATCCAAGACTTGGATAGCACGTCACATTGATACCTATCAACTTGCCACCATTGTTCACGGCGTCCCCTACGAAAAGTCTAGCTTTGATGCATTCCAAGACTTGGAAGTCACCGACGAAAGGTTCAGGGCTCTTTACTTATGGCTTAATATGACAATGATTGAATTTAGTGGTTTGGTTACTTGAATTCTCATAACAGGTTGGTTAGAAAGGCTAACAACCTTACAAAAATAATCAATTTTAGCATGATGAGTAGTTAACCAGTCGATTCCTAAAATCACGTCCAAGGCAAGTATTTTCAAAGGGATAAGATCGACAAGTAACGTGAGGGTGTCGATTTGAATCAAACAAGATTTATAAACAGTGGATGTAACGAAGGTTTCTCCTAATGGAGTCTCAACAGATACATCAAAGTCTAATTTCTTTAGAGTCAAGTTCAAACGTTGAACACAACTAGGTGAAATAAAAGAGTGGGTAGAACCGGTATAACGCCCCAAAAATTTGGATTTTCCAGAATTTAAATTTAAAGAATTAGTTATTAATAAAATGAATTTTTATTAATAATATTATGTGTTATGTGTTTATTAATCATTCTAGAACCTAGGATGATTATAAGTCGGGAGGATTCTGGCTACGAGCTAGACTAAGCGATTAAGAATTTTCAAGACGAAAATGAAAATTTTCCGAGAACAAAAATATTTCTGGGGAAAAAGACAAAATAGGCACTATTCACCTGACGAAACCTAAGGGTTAGGGTTTGAATAACCTAAGCCATTCTGAGAGTTCGATATGCCGAAATGACATTCCGTCAAAAGATTTGATGATAATATATCTTAAAAAGTTAAGTAAGCTGATAAAAGTTTTTCTCGAAAAACGTGCAGAAATCGGATAAAATAAAAACAACGAAAAGTACTGCTATGTACTTTTCATTCGTTTAGCTACGTTAGGGTAAAATGTGAAGGAAAACACTTAACGCTAAAAAGTGTTTTTTCAGTTTTTTAGGAATCCGAAGAATACGTAAAATTTAATCGGTAAAGGAAATACGAAATATCAAACAATATTTGGATTCCGAGAATCGCAGTTTTTAAAACTGTCGGACGAAACCTGAAAAACGAAACCACGAAACTTACAGGCTAAGTTTCATGAATAGTAAGGAGGTTAACTAAGGAGGTGGAAGTAGTAGACTTAAGTGTTAAGTAAACTTAAGTGTTAAGCAAACTTAAAGGCTAAGTAGACTTAAGTGTTAAGTAAACTTAAGGAGTAAGTTAACTTAGTCCCTAAGTCATGAATAGTAAGGAGGTTAAGTGGGTGAAATGACTAAAATACCCTTAGCTTGGATTTTCTATAAATAGGAAGCTAGCTTTCATTTGTATGAGATTTTGAAAATTGTTCAAACATTTGAGAGAGAGAGAGAGAAATTTTGGATGAGGGAGAAGAGGAAAAGGAGGAGGAAAAGTTTCTCATGAACAAACTTTGTCCGATGAAAGGAGATTAAATGAGAACGGTAATCCGAAACCTAGTCTTTTATAAATTTTCTTTAAGTTTTTATGTTTAAAAACATAACTTAATGAAGATAAGAAGTAGATGATGTTAGGGATGATTTCATATGTGAAATCATGAGAAATAATGAAAAATAAGAATTTGAAGTTTAGTAAATAAATTTCTTAAGGAAGTATAAGATTCATAATGAATTAGAGCGATCTGAGTTGATTATATCAATAAGTAAGTGTAATAAGTAAGGAATAATGTTCTATAACATCAAATTCCAATAAAAAGTGAAATCGTAATCCAAAATATCGATTAAAATGAAGAACGAACGAAGAACACGAAGAACACGCGAAAAACACGAAGAACGTTGTTCATGGACAAATTTAAAACCATCATAGGATAATTGTTGTTGATGGACAAGTTTAAAACCATCGCATATAAGTTTGATGCATATTGCTTGGTTAGGAACGGTAGAAACATTCATGAAGAACGGATTAAAACTTAGCTATAATGAAGTTATGGTGAAAATTTTGTAAAAGACAAATGAGAATTAGAAAGTTAGTAAATGAACCCGAACATGTAGGGTTTCATAAGAATGTAAGAAAATGTTGAAAACGTTGGTAGTGGACTCAAGAACGATTGAATTCCGAGTTCGGATGACCGAATTACGGACGAACAAACAAAGAGCGTTAAAAGCGTAAAATGAATAAAGGGTGAAGATCAAGCCAATCGAATGGCACGTTAACGGATTCAAAATGAAGTTCTGTTAGGGGGTATTGAATTATGTAAGATAAGGAAGAGAATGGATTTGGAATGACCTCATTCTGAGTTATAGCGAATAAGTTATGGAACGGGAAGTAAGCGTCTCAAAACGATCAAAGACTTAGAGAAAATTTTCTAGGGTTAGGGCTTCAGTCATGCATGGCCACCATGCCTTGAAAGGGGCTGCAAAGACTGCACCAGAGGGCCGTAGAGATCGCAAACTCGCGCCAGCCAGCGAGATAGATGGGAGAGTGGCGCGTTGATGCAAGCAGTATTTGAAAAAGCCAGAGAAGAGCTTTTAACTGCTCAACTCTTGGGGGAAACGTACGGGAAGATAAAGAACATAATGTTCAACTAAGATAACACTTTATCAAGTGAATTTAACCTTTAGTACAGGTTAAACGAAATGGTCAAAATAGATTAAAAGACAAAGAATTTTAAACGCGAGTTACATAACCGATGTCCGGGGACCGTAGTGGCGATGAACAAACATGAGGGATTGCTAGGGTTGTGATTCCTTAGACGTTGAGGGACGAAGGTAATGAATAACATGTCGATGTTATGTCATGATAGTGAGAGATAAGTGTAAAGCGTGTAGATGCTGCAAATGCAACGCTATTGCGACAAATGAGCAGTATGGCTTGGACATTAAGAATGACTAATGAACATGGGGTTCAAGTAATGGATAACGAAAGTAATAAGATTAATAGAAGCTGAATGTGAGTCGGATGAGAACGTTAGAATAAAATGTATGCGTTAAACACTTTAACCGACATGAAGGTTGAGGGTACACAAATATTAAACGGATAGAACCCACACCCTGTGTATGGTTTGACCGTAAGATAGTGAAGATCAATGATTAAACCGTGAACGGTAAAGAAGTTGAATTAAAGATAATAACATTTAACGTAACGAAGCCGAGTAAGGATTAAAGGGAATGATCGCTCTGAGTAAACAAAAGACTGTATGACTTAGATGATAAAGAGTGAATACTAAGGTATGACATTTAGTTGCCAGGAAGCCATAAGGAATGAGAAATTAACTTAACAAAGATTATAGTTTAATAATTCGGATAAGTTAAGATAAGTTAAGTTGTAGTACAATTGTAATCTTTGATGGTTGACATATGGGAACTGGGCTAAACAATTCCTTCAGAGAGCGAAGGTATATACAAAACTGGTAACCGATATAACTCACTGTTATGGGCAGTGTAGACGAGACGGGAACTTGTTTGTTGGTTGTTTGTGGAAAACCACTCAGATTACCATATGGACTACTAGTAGAGAAGCGATGTGTGCTGAGTCTTAGAGAAGTTATAAGAAGAAGATAAGAATGTAAAACATCAAAGATGATGAACGTAAAAGTAAGACATCTCCGTATGTCATGAAGCTGTAGAACGGTAATGAAAGTGGTCACGTAAACTTAGGTTGCAAGAACGCGAACCCTAAGAAGTAAAGTTAATCAAACTAATGCATAAGTCAAATATACAGACTAATTGGTGTATGTGGTGTTTTCTTATGTGTTATATAGGAATTGAGATGAGCGATTCAAAGATAAGTCGAAATGTATGCGTAAGGCAAGTTTCCTAACTTCATTCATATTTCAAATGAATGCTAGTTTCTTAAACTTCTCGGATGTTGAACTTGAGAAGTTCCGCCTATGTGCTAATGTGCGATATATTTGTAAGGTGGTGGTAGAACGATTATGAGGCCTTGAGCCATAATGTGAACACTTGGTGTTTCTATGAGATGAACTCGCTACGTGATTTAAGCTGCTCAATAAGAGAATGCTCTGTTCATACATGATCCGTTATTGTTAAGTCTGTGCTAGTGATTCTAGCCAGACATAATGTGTATGAAAAAGGTAGAGGAATGAAAGTATTTTAAAGTGAAAATGACTGATGTTTTAAAAGGATAGGAATCAAGACTATTCCTATTATTCAAGCTGCTTCATAACCTTTATTCGGTTATTGAAGTCTTAAAAGAATGTTTTAATTCTTGAAGATGTTTGTTCAACTGTGATGACTAACTGGCCAATTGAATGCTCACACTTGCTTTAAATGAAAAACATTTTCAGCGAACGATGTTAGAAGAACTTAAGGATCTCGTAAAGATCAAGCTGACGGTATCTAGATGAAGTGTCATTCAGAATGTGGATGAGCGAGAAGATCAAGTGAAGATTTATAATATAGGAAGATGAAATTGAACTATAGACTAGTTTAAGGAACTGTTATGTATCCTTGGTGGCGGATAAAAGTCACTCTTGTAAGATGAAATGAATAATGTATTTATCATTATTTCAAATGAAAAAGGTTATAAGGTTTCCAGAACCTGGGATTTGAGAGTATATGTTGTTATATTTAGCTATATAATGATGTATGTTTGGAAGAAGATGGGATCGTGATGTACGAAATCCGGGTTTGAAGATAGACCGGATTTCGGGGCGCCACAGATGGTATCGAATAAGGTATAGACTTCGCAAGAGTTTATGATTAATTTACCCGTGATAATTTTGTTCGGTTCCTCACTTTTTTGGGAAGTTACGAAAAACGCTCTCACTTGAACCACCAATTTTTACTTGTTTAGGACAACCTTTGGTGTCATCATTACCGCTGTAATTGACTTTTTCTGTAACAATCCAAGATTTTAGTGTTTTGTAATTTAAATATTTATTAAATGAAATAAATATTTTATTAATGTGATTGTTGTTATTAAATATTTAAGGATTAATAATATTCTAAATTAAATTAATTTGTAATTTAGAGAATGGTAATATAACATGAGATGTTATATTGTTGTCTTGATTTAATAATTTAAGATGGTATGTTAAGTTATTAAATAAAATTATAATGAAATTATAATTTTGTGATAATTGTTAACATGGAATATTTATTTAAAATATAGTTTGTATAATTAATTTATTTGATTAATGTTGGATATGGAAATCCAAATAAATAATATGTGATTATAAATGAGGAACTAAATTGTTTATTAAAATAAATTAAAGGAGTTTAAATTAGTTATGACCAAACAAAGCTTAAATACATTAAATCTTTAATTTTTAAAGAGTTTTTCCAAACAGAGCCTTATGGCTTTTGGATTTCTTTTGAATTTTGAATTATAATAATATAAATTAAATAAATAAAATATAAATAATATATATATATATATATATATATATATATATTAATTTGGTAACTGATAAATTGAATAGGGGTAATTAGTAGGCGTCGATTTTTTTTTAAAAAAACAGGCGTGTGTTGGTTTTATTTTGTTTTTACGTATAGAGTATTGGCTTACTGATAACTAACAAAAGAAAAGAAGAAGAGAGTTCTCAAAAAGAAAGTTACAACGAGTTTTGAGAGAGACTTGTCAGAGTTTGAGAAAGACTGGTGAGATAATTGTCTGCAATTAGCAGGGATTTCTTAAACAACAAAAGGTATGATCATGACCTTCTTATATATATATGTGTGTGTGTGTGTGTGTGTGTGTGTGTGTGTGTGTGTGTGTGATTTAACGACGTGAGTTGTAGCTTCTATGTTCACGAGTTTTATACTTGCTGTGAATTCCAAATTCCTGTAATTGCTGCTATACAATAAAATTATAATGATTGTATGTGGTTATGAGGATTAGAACTAGTGTTAGATTAAAACATGCATAATAACTACGTCTACAAGAAAGAAATGGTTTTTACAGTGAACATATATTTATGAACATGGTGAATATAGGTATGAATATATATATGATTGTATGCTAATAGATAAATTGAACTTTGAATATATTAACTTGGTAAGAAACGAAGACAACATAGTTAGAATAAATCAATTTGGGTTGTAATTGTGTAATTACAGTTAACTGTGTCAAGAAATTTTAATAATGGATTTTGGTTTAAAAATTGGCTTTCAAAGATTTAAGGTTTTTTATATTGTGGTTTAAGTGGTGATAAATTAGTATATGTATGCTTGGTGAAGTTTATGTGTAATTTGCATAAGTTATAGAAGTTAATTAAGACGCAGTAGCTTGGTTTTGTTTTTCGTTTTGGGTGTTCTGTAATTCGGAGCCTTAGCGCCAAATTTCGCTCCCCATCTCTGACTTTCGCGCCCCAGCTCTGAAGTACTCGAATTTGGGGGTGTCACATTTTCTGTAGGGCATATTTCACCCTCAATTGCTTCATCGTACTCCTGATCCATGATTTGAATCATTAATCTTCGATCCATATCGAATTAGGGTTGACCACAATGTATAGGGTAATTCAAAACTCGATGTTGGGTTCTCCCAATTGCTGTTGAAAAAGAGAAATACATATCATCTATTTTAGCCTTCATGGATCGAACTTCTCTTTCCACAATATCAACGCGTCTTGCGGCTTTTACCCATGCATCCTTCATTCTCACTCGTTCATTTGTTTCTTCTTTCAGTTGATCCTTGAAATTTGAATTCTTAGATTCCAGCTTTATCATCTTATACTCTGCCAAAGAGTGCTTCTGTTCAAGCATTACATATCGGGTAACACAAGCTTGAATTGTTGCATCCTTTTGCTCAACGACTGCCTGTCGTTCTTCAGCTTGCTCCTCTAACTCATGAATATGATTTTGCAGTTCTACATTTTGATCATAAAGTTCTCCTAATAAATTCTCCTCAGGTTCTTCTTCTTCCTCACTCTCAGTTGCTACCTCTGCGACTAGCTCGGGTGCAACTATTAATTCTTCACTCACCACATGGATATCTCTAATTTCTTCTTTGCTTGACATCCTACAATAAAGTTTAATAACTTAATTAGTAATCCCCAATAAAATCTTTGTTATAACGACATATTATACTCCAATATGCATTCTTTATATGAATCTCCTCGATTCAAAACTTAAAACTCTATATGAGTTCATCTCTTGATTTTTAGATGTCATTCTCAAATACTGCCACAAAACAAGGGTTAATTGACATGCCACATATTATTCCTATACTCTGACCGACCAATTAAATAACAAATAACTTAGGTAGGTCATACTAGCGAAGGAATTACCCGTATCTCCCCTCCTAGTTCTAGTCTCACATTTCAGCCAGGGATCATATCCCTAAGCTTTGATACCAACTGTGATGCCCCCAAAACAGGTATACATCACCCATTTTGGGTCGCCAAATACATGGTACATAATACAACTATGAACTTCTTTTATACAACTGTCGTATAAAATACGACAAAACATAACTGAGAGTTTTAACACGAATATTGTCTTCTAGACAATATCCACACTCAATGGAGTCCTCATTACAATTATTATCACACTATTTCATAGAATACTGAGGACTACTATAGCCACTTATCCTGGACCATCACTCCATACCCCGACTCGTCCCAGCTATATTCTCATTTCCTGAAGAGAACACTGAAAGAAAAGGGTGAGCTCAACTAGCCCAGTAAGAAATATTATGACTAAGATCATGCAAAATAAATTATCCTTAACCTTCAATAATATAACAACTGATAGAATACAATAAACAACAAGTTTCAGATCAACAACTGCAGTAGGATAAGCAATCTATTAGAAGACTCAAGTAGAGCATGATATCTACTATCTTCTATGATTTAAAAGTTTATCATCAATTTTATCGCTGAGACTCAGCTTAATAAATAATCCACATCACTGAATTATCCATGCACTACGGGCTAAGGATATTCATTAGTATCACGACCACGAATTATCTATGCACTACGGGCCAAGGATATTCGTGTTTTCACTAATGGTCATGATCATGCCAAACAACAATTCATCTTTGCACTCTTGGCCGAAGAGAACGCATGGTTATGATCATACCAACATATGTCCATCAATGCACTACGGGCCAATGAAGACTTTTACCACATCATTTGTAACATTACGGTCATGATTATACTGAATAATCCTTGGTCATAATCATACCAATCAATGGTCCATCTATGCACATAAGCCACATATGACTTTCATCACAATATAAACATGAGGATGGTGACAATGATATAAGAATTCAATTAAATTAAAACAAGGATAAATTTTAAAGATTTATAATTTAATTTATCCATAATTCAATAATATCCAAATTGTCAACATGATACTGCTTTGTGGAGTAAAATTCAAGAATAATATTGTATGAAAAATGATTTGGACCGAAAAGAAATCAATTTTGGTCATGAATAGTACTCTGGGTGAATAGTACCCCACGAATAGTGCTTTGGGAATAGTACTTTTTGAATAGTACCCCATGAATAGTACTTCATGAATAGTACCATATTTATGAATAGTAATGTATTTATGAATAGTGCCTATGAATAGTACTCTATGAATAGTACTATACGTATGACTAGTGCCATATAAATGAATAGTACCCATGAATAGTACCCCGACATGAAAAGCTTAAAATTTAACAAGAATGTTCAGAAAAATATCCTTGTGAAACGATACTAGATGAAGCGCAAATTTCAAGGATATTCTACTAATTTTATGGAGTATAGAAGAAATACTTTAACAGAATAAGTACAGAATTCGGAATTTGAAACGAAATAATATTACTTACATACTACAAAGTATGGAAGAAAATATTATTTCATACGGTTATTGAACAAAAATAATATCCCTTACGAATACGAAAGAAATAATACCCTTTACCTTAGTAGAAGACTGGATACTGCAATAGTGAAATAACAGAATACTCTTCTTCTTTCTCTCTATAGCTTCTCTCTCTATAATTGCTCTTGTGAGTCTTAGTGAATTGGTGAGAATGCAAGAATAATGAGCTTCTATTTATAGGAAAACATAGTTTTGATAATTGCACGTTTTGGGGCTCAAATTATTACAATATAGTACCTTCATCTTTTCCTCCATTTTTAATTTAGTCCTACAAGTATTATCAAACTTGCACCACCTCCCCTAATAGTACATGCATGTGACTCAATAGTACATGCATGTGAATCAATAGTTCTATTCATGTGAACAAATAGTTAAATGCATGTGAACTAATAGCAATTAATTGCTCATTTATCCGATTAATTACCCGATTGGTCAATTTATCCTCCAAAAATTAATTATTATCGAAATAATTGTCGATTTCCACCAACACTAATAATCCCAACACAATGGAAATATTAATTTCATCTTTAATCAACACAAACTTATTAATCATTAATATTATAACTCACGGTATTTAACAAACAGATCATTCCCAAGAAATAGGGGGCTTTCCGATAAGGATTTCTCCCTATTGGCGCGCAATTAGTTGACCAAACTTCTCATCTACAGAACTTTCTAGACATCGTTAATATTGCAAATAATAATATGAATAACTTTATCATCTCAATTATTGTTTTAATAATATAAAATATTATGCAGATGATACTGTGACAATAATTGAATCAATAATATGAGAGAAATTATGCAGCAATTACTGTAACAATAATTGAGTATAACTGAGTGACTTCTCACGTAAGTATCAATAATCAAAGATATTTTACAATACCTTGTGTTACTATGCAACCACGCGTATTACAGTACTTTTACTACCGGGTAGTTCAACAGTTTAACGGTAAAACTTTCGCCGTTATTTTTATTAAAGATATTTCTGTCGTTTTCTAACTCCGACAATACTTCCGTTGTTAGGTCCACCAATGATTGTGCCGTCGTACAAATATTTCTTGTTAAAACGAAAATTTTCTGACCAATCAAATATTTTATAACCACTTACTTACTTTGTAAAATTTGTAAATATTACCCACAACTATAACATTATATCAAATCCACACCATAATATTCAAAATATATATTTCGAGAAAAATTAATATTTATTTATAAAAGTTGGGGTCTTACAAAGAACATTCATATGACAGTTTCTGGGTACCATGTTTGACTAACAATAATTTTTAATCTATAATGTTTCTGGACAAGCTATGATATGGATCTTGTAGTAGTAATTTAATACTACAAGTTTATAACAAGTTCTGGGTCAAATCATAACATACGAGCAAGATCTAAGCCTTAGAACAACCTGTCAGAGCTGTTCTTCATTTTTTGGGTTACCCAAAAATGAAGAACAGTTCGAGTATCCATATTTGGGCTTCCACAACATACTGTTTTTGTAATGGTTTTGTGATTTAAGGGTTTCAGTGAGTAACCAACATGACAAGGAAGAGGTCTATCACATAAAACCAGCTTAACAACAACATAATCAACATATATGGTCCTGTCAAACCATGTCAAAGACCATGTTCATACGTTTTATGGGTTACTGATTAGTAGGTTTTACACCTACTTATCCGATATTTGTTACTTGAATTAGTTGCTTAAATTCATGATTTTATGTTACTTTTCATACATTTTATGTTATTTTGTAGGCTATGGCATGACATTGGCATAAAGAAATAATGATAAGCAATTCGGACATCTTTTGGACTAAAATACGCAAGCAAATGAAAGAAGGGAATATTGAAGGACTTTTAACATTAGGTTGAATGCATATTCTTGGCTTGGAACGTGGATTTTATGGTAGCTCTACTTCGTATCTTTCCAGAACATCTTGAATCATCCCAATCGGAGTTCGGATGTGGGAGTTAAGTCCTTTTTATGAACAAAGATCAAAGCTAAGAGTTGTCATGTTTGCCATTTACATAGCATCTACTTCAAGCCTGATTTCCGCCATGATCCAATCTGAATCTGTCAATCTTTAAAGAATTAAAGTTGTAGATCTCGTCGATATCTTCGATTTGATAGGTGGCAGGCCCCGTAACTCTAAGCGGATCTAAAGTTATGCCTATTTTACCAAAGGACGTCGCATCAGAAAACAGAGTAGCGCGGACCGCGCTAGGCCACCGTAAGGATCGCTTTACAGTATGCGGGCGCACTCAAATGGTTTAGGGACGGTGCTTGGGTGCGCTTAGTCGTGGGAAAAGAGCTGTTTTGGGTTATTTCGTGTCCAATTTGAGCTAGAAAAGGATTCTTAGTTGCCTAATTTGCTAGGGTATCTATTAGAAATATAAATACATGATGAGAGGCATAAAAGAATATATATAGGCTAGTTCTAAGACTCCATTAAATCCCTCTTGGGATAGATTTCTAATAAACTTATTCTTTACTTTCTTTCTTAGATTAGGAACCCTAGATTAGATTAGAATTGGAGATTGAAGCAACTTGGAGACCATTGAAGATCAAGAGCAGGAGCTTGAGGAAGATGAAGATTTGCTGACAACAGATTCAATTCTTTTCTTTACTCTTATTCTTATCTTTTAATGTGTATTCAAGTGTGGATTCTTAGTTTTAATTCAATGAATTAATTATTTGTTTGAGATTACAATGGATCTTATTATGTAGATTACAATGAATTAATTTTTATGTTATTTTGTAGGCTGTGACATGACATTGGCATAAAGAAGCAAGGATAAGCAATTCGGACATCTTTTGGACAAAAATACGCAAGCAAATGAAAGAAGGGAATATTGAAGGACTTTTAACATCAAGTTGGATGCATATTCTTGGCTTGGAACTTGGATTTTATGGTAGCTCTACTTCTTAGCTTTCCGGAACATCTTGAATCATCCAAATCAGAGTTCGGATACGAGAGTTATGTCCTTTTTATGAACAAAGATCAAAGCTAAGAGTTGTCATGTTTGCCATTTACATAGCATCTACTTCAAGCCAGATTTCCACCTTGATACTATCCGAATCAGTCAATCATCAAAGAATGAAAGTTGTAGATTTCGTCGATATCTTCAATTTGATAGGTGCAGACCTCGTAACTCCAAGCGAATAAAAAGTTATGCCTATTTTATCAAAGGACGTCACAGTAGAAAATAGAGTAGCGCGGACCGCGCTAGGGGAGCGCGGACCGTGTCTTGCTTAATTCTATCATCTGTGGATTTAAGTGAGTATGTGTATTATGCATCGAGAGGTGGTTTTATCTGCTTTAGTGTTCTTGATTAACAATTCAGGATAGAGAATAATTGATGAGAAGTGTGTTAACTTAAATGAAGCAATAAGTGAAGTTGTGATCTTAAATCTCCGTAATCTTAATTTAACTAGTGGTAATTAGAATTAGTTTAATTATAAATTGAAATTCATTCGTTTAAATAAGATTGAGTTGATTACGAGTTAGTACTTGCTGATTTTTATTACATAATTCTCTGTGGGAACGATACTCAACTTATCACTTTATTACTTGTTGACCTCGTATACTTGCGTGTTGTGCGTAATTAGTATTTTTGGCGCCGTTGTCGATCTGAAAGCGCGGAACACACTTATGTTGCCTTAAACTCATCGATCGCATGACAATAGCAGTCATACGCTTATGCCATGCCTATATCAAGCAAGGCGCTACCAGATCCAGATTCACGACTTGCCTTTAGTGCGGGCGCTTATGCCATGCTTAAACCCAACACGAACCGTACTACTCGGGAAATTCAGGCGCTGAACGGATTTAATCGACGTGTTTCAGATTTATACAACGCCAATTCTCCTTAATACATGCAACTTCTCCACTTCTCCTACACCCATTGTAGTTCGTATAGTTACATTTAATTTTTCCATTCAGTTTTTTTTAAAAATAAAAAAAATTGGAAAAAAAATAATTAAAACATAAAAAATTAGTAGTTAGTTTACTATATAAATATAACATTTAGTATAAAAAAATAAAAATAAATAATTACTAGGTTTATAGAGCATTTAGTACATCTTGCATAAGTCCAAATTGTTTGATATTACAGGTTTGTTGTGGCCAATGATGAGATTGAAATTGAGTAGCCAAGAATAATCTTGATTTTTAGAACTTTGATGTGATTTCTTGTTATGAATTGAATCTTTTCTGTTTTGAAACCGGTATAATAAGGATAGCATAGTAAAAACAACTTGTTGATTGATTAAGTTTAAATTGATACATAATGAGACTCTAAAGGATAATGCTAGTTTAAATGAAAGAATGACAAGAACAAGTATTGATGACTAAAGTTAAACAAGAACCTAAGTTTGGGGAATATTTGGGGTATATAAGCTAAAAAAAAAAGAAAAGAAAAGAAAGTATGAATAAACACCGTATGCGTGTTTGTCTAGTTTTGTGGCCTTTGTTACTTGAGTAAGTAAGCTCGAGGGGATTGTGTTTACACCAAGCGCCCTAAGGTCTTAATGATCCGGGAGTCGTTGGTTAAAAGCTCATTAAGGTAGCATTGAAAAGCTTAAGGAATAAGACATTGCATAGTTGTGTGTATATAAACCAAAAGAAAAAAATGAATAAAATAGGAAATAAGAGCAAAAAGCCCAGTAGATGAAAAATGAAGCATAAGTATCCCATGTTGACCCTTGATATTGGTAATTATTTGATTTTAGTTGGATCTAGCTTATTTTGGATTTCTTGAGTTTTTACATCGTATGATGCCTTCAAGAGACATACTATGTGTTACGTTTGATTTTATATCGCCTAACATTGTTGTGGAGTACACACGCACTATATTAGTGATAACTGACTAAGATTTGATGATTGATTGAGAAGTTATTGATTTGTTTTGATATGATGTATTATCATGTTTACTTGATTTCTCTAAGGCCGGTTGAATAGACTTGTTTCTGTCATTACTGCTGGATTTGTATGCATATAGATTAGTTGCATTGCATAGCATTTTTTTGTGTTTTTGCTTGAGGACAAGCAAATGTTTAAGTTTGGGGGTATTTGATAAGTAGGTTTTACACCTACTTATCCGGTATCTGTTACTTGAATTAGTTGCTTAAATTCATGATTTTATGTTACTTTTCATACATTTTATGTTATTTTGCTGGCTATAGCATGACATTGGCATAAAGAAGCAAGGATAAGCAATTCGGACATCTTTTGGACTAAAATACGCATGGAAATGAAAGAAGGGAATATTGAAGAACTTTTAACATCAAGTTGGATGCATATTCTTGGCTTGGAACTTGGATTTTATTGTAGCTATACTTCTTATCTTTCCGAACATCTTGAATCATCCCAATCGGAGTTCTGGATGCAAGAGTTATGTCTTTTTATCAACAAAGATCAAAGCTAAGAGTTGTCATGTTTGGCATTTACATAAGATCTACTTCAAGCCCGATTTCTGCCTTGATCCAATCCGAATCATCAATCTTCAAAGAATGAAAGTTGTAGATCTCGTTGATATCTTCGATTTGATAGGTGGCAGGCCCTATAACTCCAAGCGGATCAAAGGTTATGCCTTTTTACCAAAGGACATCGCAAAAAAAAATAGAGTAGCGCTGAATAGCGCTAGGCGCTGCTTAGGCCACCGTAAGCACTTCCTTTATAGCGCAAGGCACGCTTAGGTCATGGGAAAAGAGTCATTTTTGGGTTATTTGATGTTCAAGTTGAGCTAGAATAGGATTCTTAGTTGCCTAATTTGCTAGGGTATCTATTAGAACTATAAATACATGATGAGAGGCATAAAAGAATATATATAGGCTAGTTCTAAGACTCCATTAAATTCCTCTTGGGATAGATTTCTAATAAACTTATCCTTTACTTTCTTTCTTAGATTAGGAACCCTAGATTAGATTAGAATTGGAGATTGAAGCAACTTGGAGACCATTGAAGATCAAGAGCAAGAGCTTGAGGAAGACGAAGATTTGCTGACAACAGATTCAATTCTTTTCTTTACTCTTATTCTTATCTTTTAATGTGTATTCAAGTGTGGATTCTTAGTTTTAATTCAATGAATTAATTCTTTGTTTGAGATTACAATGGATCTTATTATGTAGTTTATTTTAATACATTTCGCTATCAATTATTATGTTCTATCATGAGAATTGTCTATTGTGATTTGGATTTAATTGTTTAATTTATTGGCCATTAATTACTATAATAATCTATATGAACTCGAGAGATGAAGTATAGGTTTAGATCTGATCATGATAGCATGTGTTTGTGATTTCTGCATAGATGGAATTCATAATTCTGGGTTTAGGATAGAGATATATCTTTACTTATATGTAATCTTATAGAGAACTTGTGCTTTAAATCCTTTTTAATTGTAATTCACATAGAGATATAGTTGATTAGTTAATTAGGGTGTCTTGCTTAATTCTATCATCTGTGGATTTAAGTGAGTATGGGTATTATGTATCGAGAGGTGATTTTATCTGCTTTAGTGTTCTTGATTAACAATTAGGGATAGAGAATAATTGATGAGAAGTGTGTTAACTTAAATGAAGCAATAAGTGAAGTTGTGATCTTAAATCTCGTAATCTTAATTTAACTAGTGGTAATTAGAATTAGTTTAATTATAAATTGAAATTCATTCGTTTAAATAAGATTGAGTTGATTACGAGTTAGTACTAGCGATTTTTATTACATAATTCTCGTGGGAACGATACTCAACTTATCACTTTATTACTTGTTGACCTCGTATACTTGCGTGTTGTGCGTAATTAGTATTTTTTGGCGCCGTTGTCGATCCGAAAGCGCTTGAACACACTTATGTTGCCTTAAACCATCGATCGCCAAATAGCAGCCGCGCTTATGCCATGCCTATATCAAGCGCGCGGCTACTACCGATCAGATTCATTGACTTGCCTAGCGCAAGGCGCTTATGCCATGCTTAAACCCAACACGAACCGTACTACTCGTGAAATTCAGGCGCTGAACGGATTTAATCGACGTGTCTCAGATTTATACAACGCCAATTCTCCTTAATACATGCAACTTCTCCACTTCTCCTACACCCATTGTAGTTCGTATAGTTACATTTAATTTTTCCATTCAGTTTTTTTTAAAAATAAAAAAAAATTGGAAAAAAATAATTAAAAACATAAAAAAATTAGTAGTTAGTTTACTATATAAATATAACATTTAGTATAAAAAAATAAAAATAAATAATTACTAGGTTTATAGAGCATTTAGTACATCTTGCATAAGTCCAAATTGTTTGATATTACGAGTTTTGTTGTGCCAATGATGAGATTGAAATTGAGTAGCCAAGAATAATATCGATTTTTAGAACTTTGATGTGATTTCTTGTTATGAATTGAATCTTTTCCTGTTTGAAACTGGTATAATAAGGATAGCATAGTAAAAACAACTTGTTGATTGATTAAGTTTAAATTGATACATAATGAGACTCTAAAGGATAATGCTAGTTTAAATGAAAGAATGACAAGAACAAGTATTGATGACTAAAGTTAAACAAGAACCTAAGTTTGGGGGAATATTTGGGGTATATAAGCTAAAAAAAAAGAAAAGAAAAGAAAGTATGAATAAACACCGTGGCGTGCTTGTCTAGTTTTGTGGCCTTTGTTACTTGAGTAAGTAAGCCCGAGGGGATTGTGTTTACACCAAGCGCCCTAAGGTCTTAATGATCTGGGAGTCGTTGGTTAAAAGCTCATTAAGGTAGCATTGAAAAGCTTAAGGGAATAAGACATTGCATAGCTGTGTGTATATAAACCAAAAGAAAAAAAATGAATAAAATAGGAAATAAGAGCAAAAAGCCCCCGTAGATGAAAAATGAAGCATAAGTATCCCATGTTGACCCTTGATATTGGTAATTATTTGATTTTAGTTGGATCTAGCTTATTTTTGGATTTCTTGAGTTTACACTGTATGATGCCTTCGAAGAGACATACTATGTGTTACGTTTGATTTTATATCAGCTAACATTGTTGTGGAGTACACACGCACTATATTAGTGATAACAGACTAAGATTTGATGATTGATTGAGAAGTTATTGATTTGTTTTGATATGATGTATTATCATGTTTACTTGATTTCTCTAAGGCCGGTTGAATAGACTTGTTTCTGTCATTACTGCTGGATTTGTATGCATATAGATTAGTTGCATTGCATAGCATTTTTTTGTGTTTTTGCTTGAGGACAAGCAAATGTTTAAGTTTGGGGGTATTTGATAAGTAGGTTTTACACCTACTTATCCGGTATCTGTTACTTGAATTAGTTGCTTAAATTCATGATTTTATGTTACTTTTCATACATTTTATGTTATTTTGCTGGCTATAGCATGACATTGGCATAAAGAAGCAAGGATAAGCAATTCGGACATCTTTTGGACTAAAATACGCATGGAAATGAAAGAAGGGAATATTGAAGAACTTTTAACATCAAGTTGGATGCATATTCTTGGCTTGGAACTTGGATTTTATTGTAGCTATACTTCTTATCTTTCCAGAACATCTTGAATCATCCCAATCGGAGTTCGGATGCAAGAGTTATGTCTTTTTTATCAACAAAGATCAAAGCTAAGAGTTGTCATGTTTGGCATTTACATAGTATCTACTTCAAGCCCGATTTCTGCCTTGATCCAATCCGAATCTGTCAATCTTCAAAGAATGAAAGTTGTAGATCTCGTTGATATCTTCGATTTGATAGGTGGCAGGCCCTATAACTCCAAGCGAATCAAAGGTTATGCCTTTTTTACCAAAGGACATCGCAACAAAAAATAGAGTAGCGCGGACCGCGCTAGGGGCGCGCTAGGCCACCAGAAGCACTTCCTTTATAGCGCGGGGCACGCTAGGCTGCGGGAAAAGAGCTGTTTTGGGTTATTTGATGTTCAAGTTGAGCTAGAATAGGATTCTTAGTTGCCTAATTTGCTAGGGTATCTATTAGAACTATAAATACATGATGAGAGGCATAAAAGAATATATATAGGCTAGTTCTAAGACTCCATTAAATTCCTCTTGGGATAGATTTCTAATAAACTTATCCTTTACTTTCTTTCTTAGATTAGGAACCCTAGATTAGATTAGAATTGGAGATTGAAGCAACTTGGAGACCATTGAAGATCAAGAGCAAGAGCTTGAGGAAGACGAAGATTTGCTGACAACAGATTCAATTCTTTTCTTTACTCTTATTCTTATCTTTTAATGTGTATTCAAGTGTGGATTCTTAGTTTTAATTCAATGAATTAATTCTTTGTTTGAGATTACAATGGATCTTATTATGTAGTTTATTTTAATACATTTCGCTATCAATTATTATGTTCTATCATGAGAATTGTCTATTGTGATTTGGATTTAATTGTTTAATTTATTGGCCATTAATTACTATAATAATCTATATGAACTCGAGAGATGAAGTATAGGTTTAGATCTGATCATGATAGCATGTGTTTGTGATTTCTGCATAGATGGAATTCATAATTCGGGTTTAGGATAGAGATATATCTTTACGCCATATGTAATCTTATAGAGAACTTGTGCTTTAAATCCTTTTTAATTGTAATTCACATAGAGATATAGTTGATTAGTTAATTAGGGTGTCTTGCTTAATTCTATCATCTGTGGATTTAAGTGAGTATGGGTATTATGTATCGAGAGGTGATTTTATCTGCTTTAGTGTTCTTGATTAACAATTCAGGATAGAGAATAATTGATGAGAAGTGTGTTAACTTAAATGAAGCAATAAGTGAAGTTGTGATCTTAAATCTCCGTAATCTTAATTTAACTAGTGGTAATTAGAATTAGTTTAATTATAAATTGAAATTCATTCGTTTAAATAAGATTGAGTTGATTACGAGTTAGTACTTGCTGATTTTTATTACATAATTCTCTGTGGGAACGATACTCAACTTATCACTTTATTACTTGTTGACCTCGTATACTTGCGTGTTGTGCGTAATTAGTATTTTTGGCGCCGTTGTCGATCTGAAAGCGCGGAACACACTTATGTTGCCTTAAACCATCGATCGCACAAACAGCAGTCGCCGCTTATGCCATGTTTATATCAAGCGCGGGCCAGGCGTATACCGATCAGATTCACACCATTTAGCGCGGGCTTATGCCATGCTTAAACCCAACACGAACCGTACTACTCGGGAAATTCAGGCGCTGAACGGATTTAATCGACGTGTCTCAGATTTATACAACGCCAATTCTCCTTAATACATGCAACTTCTCCACTTCTCCTACACCCATTGTAGTTCGTATAGTTACATTTAATTTTTCCATTCAGTTTTTTTTAAAAATAAAAAAAAATTGGAAAAAAATAATTAAAAACATAAAAAAATTAGTAGTTAGTTTACTATATAAATATAACATTTAGTATAAAAAAAATAAAAATAAATAATTACTAGGTTTATAGAGCATTTAGTACATCTTGCATAAGTCCAGCTGTTTGATATTACAGTTTGTTGTGGCCAATGATGAGATTGAAATTGAGTAGCCAAGAATAATACTGATTTTTAGAACTTTGATGTGATTTCTTGTTATGAATTGAATCTTTTCCTGTTTGAAACTGGTATAATAAGGATAGCATAGTAAAAACAACTTGTTGATTGATTAAGTTTAAATTGATACATAATGAGACTCTAAAGGATAATGCTAGTTTAAATGAAAGAATGACAAGAACAAGTATTGATGACTAAAGTTAAACAAGAACCTAAGTTTGGGGGAATATTTGGGGTATATAAGCTAAAAAAAAAGAAAAGAAAAGAAAGTATGAATAAACACCGTGGCGTGCTTGTCTAGTTTTGTGGCCTTTGTTACTTGAGTAAGTAAGTAAGCAGGGGATTGTGTTTACACCAAAGCGCCTAAGGTCTTAATGATCTGGGAGTCGTTGGTTAAAAGCTCATTAAGGTAGCATTGAAAAGCTTAAGGGAATAAGACATTGCATAGCTGTGTGTATATAAACCAAAAGAAAAAAAATGAATAAAATAGGAAATAAGAGCAAAAAGCCCCCGTAGATGAAAAATGAAGCATAAGTATCCCATGTTGACCCTTGATATTGGTAATTATTTGATTTTAGTTGGATCTAGCTTATTTTTGGATTTCTTGAGTTTACACTGTATGATGCCTTCGAAGAGACATACTATGTGTTACGTTTGATTTTATATCAGCTAACATTGTTGTGGAGTACACACGCACTATATTAGTGATAACTGACTAAGATTTGATGATTGATTGAGAAGTTATTGATTTGTTTTGATATGATGTATTATCATGTTTACTTGATTTCTCTAAGGCCGGTTGAATAGACTTGTTTCTGTCATTACTGTTGGATTTGTATGCATATAGATTAGTTGCATTGCATAGCATTTTTTTGTGTTTTTGCTTGAGGACAAGCAAATGTTTAAGTTTGGGGTATTTGATAAAGAGGTTTTACACCTACTTATCCCAGATTATCATTACTTGAATTAGTTGCTTAAATTCATGATTTTATGTTACTTTTCATACATTTTATGTTATTTTGTTGGCTATAGCATGACATTGGCATAAAGAAGCAAGGATAAGCAATTCGGACATCTTTTGGACTAAAATACGCATGGAAATGAAAGAAGGGAATATTGAAGAACTTTTAACATCAAGTTGGATGCATATTCTTGGCTTGGAACTTGGATTTTATTGTAGCTATACTTCTTATCTTTCCAGAACATCTTGAATCATCCCAATCGGAGTTCGGATGCAAGAGTTATGTCTTTTTTATCAACAAAGATCAAAGCTAAGAGTTGTCATGTTTGGCATTTACATAGTATCTACTTCAAGCCCGATTTCTGCCTTGATCCAATCCGAATCTGTCAATCTTCAAAGAATGAAAGTTGTAGATCTCGTTGATATCTTCGATTTGATAGGTGGCAGGCCCTATAACTCCAAGCGGATCAAAGGTTATGCCTTTTTTACCAAAGGACATCGCAAAAAAAAATAGTAAGCGACCGCGCTAAGGCGCGCTTAGGCCACCGTAAGCACTTCCTTTATAGCTTGAGGCACGCTAGGTCATGGGAAAAAGAATTGTTTTGGGTTATTTGATGTTCAAGTTGAGCTAGAATAGGATTCTTAGTTGCCTAATTTGCTAGGGTATCTATTAGAACTATAAATACATGATGAGAGGCATAAAAGAATATATATAGGCTAGTTCTAAGACTCCATTAAATTCCTCTTGGGATAGATTTCTAATAAACTTATCCTTTACTTTCTTTCTTAGATTAGGAACCCTAGATTAGATTAGAATTGGAGATTGAAGCAACTTGGAGACCATTGAAGATCAAGAGCAAAGAGCTTGAGGAAGACGAAGATTTTGGCGACAACAGATTCAATTCTTTTCTTTTACTCTTATTCTTATCTTTTAATGTGTATTCAAGTGTGGATTCTTAGTTTTAATTCAATGAATTAATTCTTTGTTTGAGATTACAATGGATCTTATTATGTAGTTTATTTTAATACATTTCGCTATCAATTATTATGTTCTATCATGAGAATTGTCTATTGTGATTGGATTTAATTGTTTAATTTATTGGCCATTAATTACTATAATAATCTATATGAACTCGAGAGATGAAGTATAGGTTTAGATCTCGATCATGATAGCATGTGTTTGTGATTTACGCATAGATGGAATTCATAATTCGGGTTTAGGATAGAGATATATATCTTTACGCCATATGTAATCTTATAGAGAACTTGTGCTTTAAATCCTTTTTAATTGTAATTCACATAGAGATATAGTTGATTAGTTAATTAGGGTGTCTTGCTTAATTCTATCATCTGTGGATTTAAGTGAGTATGGGTATTATGTATCGAGAGGTGATTTTATCTGCTTTAGTGTTCTTGATTAACAATTCAGGATAGAGAATAATTGATGAGAAGTGTGTTAACTTAAATGAAGCAATAGGTGAAGTTGTGATCTTAAATCTCCATAATCTTAATTTAACTAGTGGTAATTAGAATTAGTTTAATTATAAATTGAAATTCATTCGTTTAAATAAGATTGAGTTGATTACGAGTTAGTACTTGGTGATTTTTATTAAATAATTCTCTGTGGGAATGATACTCAACTTATCACTTTATTACTTGTTGACCACGTATACTTGCGTGTTATGCGTAATTAGTTTTTTTGGCGCCGTTATCGATCTGAAAGCTTGAACACACCTATCTTTGCGCTTTAAACCATCGACCGCAGTAGCAGTAGCGTTATGCCATGCCTATATCAAGCGTGAGGCACGCTACTACCCATCGATTCACGACTTGCCTAAGCGGCAGGCGTTATTATATGCTTAAACCCAGTAGCGGACCAAGACTACTCGGGAAATTCAGGCGCTGAACGGATTTAATCGACGTGTCTCAGATTTAAGCAAAGCTAATTCTCCTTAAAACATGCAACTTCTCCACTTCTCCTACACCCATTGTAGTTCGTATAGTTACATTTAGTTTTTGCATTCATTTTTTTTTTAAAAAAAAAATTGGAAAAAAATAATTAAAAACCTAGAAAAAATTAGTAGTTAGTTTACTATGTGTATATAGCATTTAGTATAAAAAAAATAAAAATAAATAATTACTAGGTTTATAGAGCATTTAGTACATCTTGCATAAGTCCAGCTGTTTGATATTTATAGTTTGTTGTGGCCAATGATGAGATTGAAATTGAGTAGCCAAGTATAGTACTGATTATTAAAAATTTGACGTGATTTCTTGTTATGAATTGAATCTTTTCCTGTTTGAAACTGGTATAATAAGGATAGCACAGTAAAAACAACTTGTTGATTGATTAAGTTTAAATTGATACATAATGGGACTCTAAAGGATAATGCTAGTTTAAATGAAAGAATGACAAGAACAAGTATTGATGGCTAAAGTTAAACAAGAACCTAAGTTTGGGGGAATATTTGGGGTATATAAGCTAAAAAAAAAAGAAAAGAAAAGAAAGTATGAATAAACACCGTGGCGTGCTTGTCTAGTTTTGTGGCCTTTGTTACTTGAGTAAGTAAGCCCGAGGGGATTGTGTTTACACCAAGCGCCCTAAGGTCTTAATGATCTGGGAGTCGTTGGTAGAAAGCTCATTAAGGTAGCATTGAAAAGCTTAAGGGAATAAGACATTGCATAGCTGTGTGTATATAAACCAAAAGAAAAAAATGAATAAAATAGGAAATAAGAGCAAAAAGCCCCCGTAGATGAAAAATGAAGCATAAGTATCCCATGTTGACCCTTGATATTGGTAATTATTTGATTTTAGTTGGATCTAGCTTATTTTTGGATTTTTTGAGTTTACACTGTATGATGCCTTCGAAGAGACATTCAATGTGTTACGTTTGATTTTATATCAGTTAACATTGTTGTGGAGCACACACGCACTATATTAGTGATAACAGACTAAGATTTGATGATTGATTGAGAAGTTATTGATTTGTTTTGATATGATGTATTATCATGTTTACTTGATTTCTCTAAGGCCGGTTGAATAGACTTGTTTCTGTCATTACTGCTGGATTTGTATGCATGTAGATTAGTTGCATTGCATAGCATTTTTTTTGTGTTTTTGTTTGAGGACAAGCAAAGGTTTAAGTTTGGGGGTATTCGATAAGTAGGTTTACACCTACTTATCCGGTATCTGTTACTTGAATTAGTTGCTTAAATTCATGATTTTATGTTACTTTTCATACAGTTTATGTTATTTTGCAGGCTATGGCATGACATTGGCATAAAGAAGCAAGGATAAGCAATTCGAACATCTTTTGGACTAAAATACGCATGCAAATGAAAGAAGGGAATATTGAAGAACTTTTAACATCAAGTTGGATGTATATTCTTGGCTTGGAACTTGGATTTTATGGTAGCTATACTTCTTAGCTTTCTGGAACATCTTGAATCATCCCAATCGGAGTTCGTATGCAAGAGTTATGTCTTTTTTATCAACAAAGATCAAAGCTAAGAGTTGTCATGTTTGCCATTTACATAGCATCTACTTCAAGCCCGATTTCCAACTTGATCCAATCCGATTCTGTCAATCTTCAAAGAATGAACGTTGTAGATCTCATCGATATCTTCGATTTGATAGGTGGCAGACCCTGTAACTCCAAACGGATCAAAAGTTATGCCTGTTTTACCAAAGGACGTCGCAACAGAAAATAGAGTAGCGCGGACCGCGCTAGGGACGCGCTAGGCCACCAGAAGCACTGCCTTTACAGCGCGGGGCGCGCTCCAAATGGCTTAGGGACATGAGGGCGCTTAGTCATGCGAGGAAAAAAGTCAATTTTTGAGTTATTTGATGTTCAATTTGAGCTAGAATATGATTCTTAGTTGCCTAATTTGCTAGGGTATCTATTAGAACTATAAATACATGATGAGAGGCATAAAAGAATATATATAGGCTAGTTCTAAGACTCCATTAAATTCCTCTTGGGATAGATTTCTAATAAACTTATTCTTTACTTTCTTTCTTAGATTAGGAACCCTAGATTAGAATAGAATTGGAGATTGAAGCAACTTGGAGACCATTGAAGATCAAGAGCAGGAGCTTGAGGAAGATGAAGATTTGCTGACAACAGATTCAATTCTTTTCTTTACTCTTATTCTTATCTTTTAATGTGTATTCAAGTGTGGATTCTTAGTTTTAATTCAATGAATTAATTTTTTGTTTGAGATTACAATGGATCTTATTATGTAGTTTATTTTAATACATTTCACTATCAATTATTATGTTCTATCATGAGAATTGTCTATTGTGATTTGGACTTAATTGTTTAATTGATTGGTCATTAATTACCGTGATAATCTATATGAACTCGAGAGATGAAGTATAGGTTTAGATCTGATCATGATAGCATGTGTTTGTGATTTCTGCATAGATGGAATTCCTAATTCGTGTTTAGGATAGAGATATGCCTTTACGCCATATGTAATCTTATGGAGAACTTGTGCTTTAAATCCTTTTTAATTGTAATTCACATAGAGATATAGTGGATTAGTTAATTAGGGTGTCTTGCTTAATTCTATCATCTATGGATTTAAGTGAGTATGGGTATTATGCATCGAGAGGTGGTTTTATCTGCTTTAGTGTTCTTGATTAACAATTCAGGATAGAGAATAATTGATGAGAATTGTGTTAACTTAAATAAAGCAATAGGTGAAGTTGTGATCTTAAATCTCCGTAATCTTAATTTAACTAGTGGTAATTAGAATTAGTTTAATTATAAATTGAAATTCATTCGTTTAAATAAGATTGAGTTGATTACGAGTTAGTACTTGGTGATTTTTATTAAATAATTCTCTGTGGGAACGATACTCAACTTATCACTTTATTACTTGTTGACTACATATACTTGGGTGTTGTGCATAATTAGATTTTACCCAACAAGTTTTTTGGCGCTGTTGCTGAGGACGAAGAGCACATTGTGTTTGACACACTTCCATGCCCAAATATGATCACAAACACAATGGAGATAGCACTTAGTTATTTGCCCTTCTTCATGGAGATCATACCAAATCAGAGCATGCTAGGTGACTTTGATGTATTGGCCATCACAAATGGGAACCTGCCAAAAACTATATTATTTCTGATGGATGGAGGGTTCCTCAATTATCGAAGAGGAATTGGATAGTGCTGACCAGACAAAGTCGGGCTTACGAGGTTAAAACTAGCGCTACTTGGGAGGCAACCCAAGCTCTAAACCTTTTCTTCATTATTTCTTCTTTATATTTTAGTTTATAGTCTAGCTCTAATATTTAGTTTTCAACGAATAATGACTCCATAATGGTATGCTCGCAAGTAAGGCAAGAAAAAGAAAATTCATTCAACTATTGTCCTTCCAGCGCGGGCTATGCTATACAATGCTTAGACCCAGCGTGGGGCGCGCTAGCATCTCAGGAAGAAACCGCACCCACAGCGTGGACCGCGCTACGTCGTCGATTTGAAAGCGCGGAACACACTTATGCTTCCTTAAACTACTGACTGCACAGCGCAGGCCGCGCTATGCCATACCTATATCAAGCATGGGGAGCGCTACTAGTCCAGATTCACAGCTTGCCTAGAACGGGGCGCGCTATGCCATGCTTAAATCCAACACTACTCGGGAGTTTCAGGCGCTGAACGGATTTAATCGACGTGTCTCAGATTTTAACAAAGCCAATTCTCCTTAATACATGCAACTTCTCCACTTATCCTACACCCATTACACTTCCAATATTCCATAACCCCCATTACACCATCCTTACCTCTCCTTCTCCTTTTCAACTTCCATTCCCATTAAACCCATCCACCCCCAACTTCCAATCCAAGTTGGTTTTCAATTTTTGCGCCGCTTGGAAATCCTAGGTGTTAAAAGTGGTTTAATTGCAATGTTAGTCAAGTCCAACTCAAGTGTGGTTCTCGATTTATTCCAATGTGTGTGGCCTATTCTTCAGACTTAGCAGACAAGGAGGAACATGTTGTATTTTCAGGGAAGTCCTCTCTTTTAATTTTTCTTATCTTAGCCATTGGGAACAATGTCTGTTTTAAGTTTGGGGGGAATTTTAGTGTCGTATTACATATAGTTAGTTATTTACATTATAGTTCGTATAGTTACATTTAGTTTTTGCATTCAGTTTTTTGAAAAAAAATTTGAAAAATATAAAAAAAAATTAGTAGTTAGTTTACTATGTTTATATAGCATTTAGTACAATTTGCATGAGTCCAGCTGTTTGATATTTACAGTTTGCATGAGTCAAGTTCTCTATAAGATTACATATGGCGTAAAGGCATATCTCTATCCTAAACACAAATTATGAATTCCATCTATGCAGAAATCACAAATACATGCTATCATGATCAGATCTAAACCTATACTTCATCTCTCGAGTTCATATAGATTAACACGGTAATTAATGGCCAATCAATTAAACAATTAAGTTCAAATCACAATAAACAATTCTCATGATAGAATATAATAATTGATAGCGAAATGTATTAAAATAAACTACATAATAAGATCCATTGTAATCTCAAACAAAGAATTAATTCATTGAATTAAAATTAAGAATCCATACTTGAATACACATTAAAAGATAAGAATAAGAGTAAAGAAAAGAATTGAATCTGTTGTTAGCAAATTCTCATCTTCCTCAAGCTCCTGCTCTTGATCTTCAATGATCTCCAAGTTGCTTCAATCTTCAATTCTAATCTAATCTAGGGTTCTTAATCTAAGAAAGAAAGTAAAGAATAAGTTTATTAGAAATCTATTCCAAGAGGGATTTAATAGAGTCTTAGAACTAGCCTATATATATTTTTTTATGCCTCTCATAATGTATTTATAGTTCTAATAGATTCCCTAGCAAATTAGGCAACTAAGAATCCTATTCTAGCTCAAATTGGACACCAAATAACCCAAAAAAACTCTTTTCCCGCAGCCTAGCACACCCCGCGCTGTGCCTAAGCCATTTAGAGCGTGCCCCGCGCTGTAAAGGTAGTGCTTCTGGTGGCCTAGCGCGCCCCTAGCGCGGTCCGCACTACTTTGTTTTCTGCTGCGACATCCTTTGATAAAACAGGCATAACTTTTGATCCGCTTGGAGTTACGGGGCCTGCCACCTATCAAATCGAAGATATCGACGAGATCTACAACTTTCACTCTTTGAAGATTGACAGATTCGGATTGGAGCAAGGCGAAAAACGGCTTGAAGTAGATGCTATGTAAATGGCAAACATGACAACTCTTAGCTTTGATCTTTGTTGATAAAAAGGACATAACTCTCACATCCGAACTCCGATTGGGATGATTCAAGATGTTCCGGAAAGCTAAGAAGTAGAGCTACAATAAAATCCAAGTTCCAAGCCAAGAATATGCATCCAACTTGATGTTAAAAGTCCTTCAAGAAAAAATACAAAAAAATGCTATACAATGCAACTAATCTACATGCATACAAATCCAGCAGTAATGACAGAAACAAGTCTATTCAACCGGCCTTAGAGAAATCAAGTAAACATGATAGTACATCATATCAAAATAAGTCATTAACTTCTCAATCAATCATCAAATCTTAGACTGTTATCACTAATATAGTGCGTGTGTGCTCAACAACAGTGCTAACTAATATAATGCTAAATAAAACACATAATAGATCTCTTTAAAGGCATCATATAGTGAAAACTCATAAAATTCACGAACAAGCTAGATCCAAATAAAGTCAAATATCCACCAAGTTCAAGAGTCCAATCTGGGATACTTATGCTTTACTTTGCATTACGGGGGCTTTTTGCTCTTTTCCCATTTTATTGTTTTTTTTAACCATGATTGTGCAATGTCTCATTCCATTAAGCTAACAGTGCTACCCCTTAGCGAGCTTTTGACCAATGACTCCCAGACCATATAAGACCTTAGGGCGCTAGGTGTAAATACAATCCCCTCGGGCTTACTTACTCAAGTAACAAAGGCCCCGAAACAAGACTAGCCACGATATTTTTTTTCATCATTTTTTTTTCTTTTTTTAAAGCTTATATATCCCAAATTTTTCCTCCAAACCTAAGTTTTTGTCTAAATTTAGCCATCTCCGCCTATTCACGTCTTTCATTTATTCAAACTAATATTATCCTTAAGAAGTCCATTATGTATCAATTTAAACTTAATCAGTCAACATAGCTATTTCTAACGTGCTAACCTGATTATACTAGTTTCAAACAGGAAAAGATTCAATTCATAACAAGAAATCACATCAAAGTTCTAATAATCAGTACTATACTTGGCTACTCAATTCCAATCTCATCATTGGCCACAACAAACTGTAAATATCAAACAGCTGGACTTATGCAAGATGTACTAAATGCTCTATAAACCAAGCAGTTATTTATTTATTTATTTATTTTGAACTAAATGCTATATACACATAGTAAACTAACTACTATTTTTTTTAGGTTTTTAATTATTATTTTTTCAATTTTTTTTATTTTTAAAAAAAACTGAATGCAAAAACTAAATGTAACTATACGAACTACAATGTAACTAATTAACTATATGCAATACGACACTAAAATTCCCCCCCAAACTTAAAACAGACATTGTCCTCAATGGCTAAGATAGGAAAAATTAAAAGAGAGGACTTCCCTAAAAATACAGCATGTTCCTCCTTGTCTGCTAAGTCTGAAGAATAGGCCAGACACATTGGAATAAATCGAGAACCACACTTGAGTTGGACTTGACTAACATTGCAATTAAACCACTTTTAACGCCTGGAATTTCTGAGCGGCGCGGAAATTGAAAACCAACGTGGATTGGAAGTTGGGGATGGATGGGTTTAATGGGAATGGAAGTTGAAAAGGAGAAAGAGAGGTAAGGATGGTGTAATGGGGGTTATGCAGTATTGGAAGTGTAATGGGTGTAGGAGAAGTGGAGAAGTTGCATGTATTAAGAAGAATTGGCTTTGTTTAAATCTGAGACACGTCGATTAAATCCGTTCAGCGCCTGAAATTCCCGAGTAGTACGGTCCACGCTGGGTTTAAGCGTGGCATAGAAAATGTGATCGTGATGCCTGGTTTGACCGTCCACTAAATCCAACATGTTTAATGTTTTAGTGATATAAAGGCATAATCATGTAGTCCATGTGACACCCCCAAAATAGGTATACATCACCCATCTTGGGTTGCCAGATACATGGTACAAAATTCAAATACAACTTAATTATACAGCTGTCGTGTACAATACGACAAAACATAGCTGAGAGTTTAAACAAGAATATTGTCATCTAGACAATATCCACACTCAATGGAGTCCTCATTAAATTTATTATTACACTATTCTATAGAATAGTGAGGACTACTATGACACCATCTCGGAACATCACTCCATTCCTCGACTAGTCCCGGCTACGTTCTTATTTCCTGAAGAGAACAATGTAAGCAAAAGGGTGAGCTCAACTAGCCCAGTAAGAAATATTATGACTAAGATAATGCAGATTAAATTATCATTAGCCTTCAATAGTATAACAACTGATAGAATATAATAGACAACAAGTTTAACTGTAGCATAACAAGCAATCCATTAGAAGAGTCAAGTAGAGAATAAAATCTACTATCTTCTATGATTTAAAAAGTTTTGCATCAACTTTATCGCTGAGACTCAGCTTAATAAATAAAATCAAATCATCCCTAAACCACGACCAAGGATATTCATGTAATCATCAATGGTCATGATTATACCGAATAATCCCTGGTCATAATCATACCAACAACTGTCCATCAATGAACTACAGGCCAATGAGGACTTTCACCACATCATTCGTTACATTACGGTCATGATTATACCGAATAATCCCTAGTCATAATCATACCAAGTCCATCTATGCACGTAAGTCAAAGATGACTTTCATCACAATATAAGCATGAGGATGATGACAATGACATAATTATTCAATAAAACAAGTTCAAGGATAAATTTTAAAGATTTATAATTTAATTTATCCAGAAATCAATAACGTCCAAGTTGTCAACATGATACTGCTTTATGGAGTAAAATTCAAGAATGCTCAGAAGAATATTTCCATGAAAAGATACTGGATGAAGCGCAAATATCCAGGATATTCTACTAATTTCATGGAGTATAGAAGCCAAAACTTTAACCAACTGAGTATAATAGAATATTTGAAACTGGAAATGGATTTTTGCCCGCCATGCGGTAATCCACGTAGACAGATCATTTCCACAATTTAATAAGAAATGAATACAAAGGATCACTCACCATGCATGCGGTAATCCACACAGACAGGTTATTCCAATAGAATAATAAAGAATGGAATAACAGAAGAATTCACCATGCATGCAATAGGCTCGCATGCATGAGTTATTCCCAATGTAATAATAAAGAATGGAACCAGTCATGTGTAATCCACATGCATGTGAAATTCCAACATAATAATAAAAGAAGCGGAATCAGGTCATGCGTAATCCGCATGCAGATGAGGATATTCCAAATGTAATAATAAAGAATGGAATAACAACAAAATTCACCGTGCATGCGATATATCCGCATTGCAGACGGAGTTATTCCAATGAGAATAATAAAGAATGGAATAACAGAAGAATTTCACCATGTATGCGGTACTTCGCATAGACATATTATTCCAACATACTAATAAAGAATGGAATAACAACCCTTACGAGTATTGAAAGAAAATAACTCTCTTCATGAATACGATGTAATAATAACTCTTACCTTAGAAAAAACTAGATACTGAAATAGTGAGGTAGCATACTTCTCTTCTTCTTTCTCTCTATAATTTCTCTCTATAATAATTGCTCTATAACTTTTGTGAATTGATAAGAAATGATGGAAAAATGAGCTTCAATTTATAGGAAAATATAGTTTCGATAATTGCACATTTTGGGCTCGAAATATTATAGTATAATACCTTCCTCTTTTTCTTTATTTTTAATTTAGTCCTGCAAGTATTATCAAACATGCACCACCTCCCCTAATAGTAAATAATATGAATCAATAGTAAATCATATGAATCAAATAGTTCTAGACATGTGAAAATACGAATTACAGTATAGTACATCCATCTATACCTCCATTTTTAACTTAGTCATGCAAGTATTATCAATCTTGCACCAACTCCCCTAATAGTACAAGAATGTGAATCAATAGTACACACATGTGAACAAATAGTTATAATCATGTGAATTAATAGCAATTAATTTCTCATTTATCCGGTTAATTTCTCGACTGGTCAGTATAACTTCCAGACATCAATTAATATAGAAATAAATATCGATTTCCACTAACACTAATAATTCCAACACAATGGAATTATCAATTTCATCTTTAATCAACACAAACTTATTCATCATTAATATTATAATTCATAATATTTAACAACCATGTCATTCCCAGGAAAGAGGGGGCTTTCCGATAAGGATTTCTCCTTATTTGCGCGCAATTAGATGACCAAACCTCTCCTTGATAGAACTTCTAGACATTGTCAATATTGCAAATAATAATATGAATAACTTTTCCGTCTCAATTAGTGATTTAATAATATAACATATTATACAGATGATATTGTGACAATAATTGAATCAATAATATGAGAGATATGATGCAACAATTACTGTTGCAATAATTGAGTATAACTGAGTGACTTCTCATGTAAGCATCAATAACCAATACCTTGTGCTACTATGCAACCATGAGTATTAATGTACTTTTACTACCAGGTAGTTCAATAGTTTTAACGGTAACACTTTCGTCATTATTTTTAATAAAAGATAATTCTGTCGTTTTCTTACTACGACAATACTTCCGTTGTGGGGTCCACCAATGATTGTGCCGTCGTACGAATATTCCCTGTTAAAACGAATATTCCCCGACCAATCGAATATTATATAACGACTTGCTTACTTAGTAAAATTTGTAAATATTACCCATAATTATAACATTATATCAAATCCACACCATAATATTCAAAAAAATATTTTGAGAAATTTAAATCTTTATTCATAAAATCTGGGGTCTCATAATCTCCCCTCCTTATGAAATTTTGCCCTCAAAATTTACGTACGTACCTGGTATGCCGAAGAGGTGAGGATACCTTGAATACCTTTATCATCAAAAACATTATACGTTGCATACGTGCATGCCCGATGTCCTCTGATTGCCTCTGAATGTACATCAGTCCCTAAAATAGCCATTTTAGGCCTTGATAACGACCTCAAATCTCAAAATATAAAGAATGAAAGTTTTAGGTCTACTCGTTATCTTTCCAAATCATCCTGAATCATCTCAATCAGAGTTTGTATGAAAAATTTATGCCTAATTTACTAAAGGACGTCTGGACAGATTTTGGCTTAACAATTGACCAGCGCCTAGGCGCCCAAATTTGGCCTTGGGAAAGTGCCTAGGCGCCCAAGAACAGATTCTAAGCACCGAGCCTAGTGTCTAGGCGCTCGACCTTGGGCACTTAACTCCAATTTTCCAGATTTTCCAGAAAGCTTGTAACATGCTCTTTAAAACCCCCATGATTTTATAATTTTTTAGACTCACTAATTATTCTGAAATTTGGCTCCAAAGTCCCCCAAGACTAAGTTTTTACTAACAACGATACGTGAAAAACGTCATGAACACGAGACATACTTGGCGGTAAAATGAGTCTATAGGCCACCGTTCCTAATCGATCGAGGATTTCAAATGGGCCAATTAAGTCGAGGGTTGAAATAACGCCTTCTTGAACCTTCTTCTTTACATTCATCAAATTCGGGTGTGTAGCATGAGAGGCTTTAACTTTATCGATTAAAGTCGATTCTACTCGTATATTCATTATCTTTACGTGGGTCCCTAGAGTCTTTAACTCTATCTTCATCATTTGTAAGTTATACAAAATGGGTTTTTATGTTAACAACATCGCACTCGTAAACGCATACGATCTTCTACTCAACGCGTCAGCTACCACGTTCGCTCTTCCACGATGATATTGAATGGTATAGTCGTAATCTTCAACAGCTCGAGCCAATGTCTTTGGCGAATAATACGTTCGTTCTAGGTGAAGAAATATTTAAGGGTTTTAGAAATGGGTTTTGTACTGAGGTAAATAAAAAATTCAATTTCACACTCTAGGGGTAGGCTAGGAAGTTCTTCAAGAATACGTCAGGAAATTTATTAATACTAGAAATATCATTCAAAATTGTGACTCTCATCCAAGACTTGGATAGTACGTCACATTAATACCTATTAACTTGCCATCGTCATTCACAACGACCCCTACGGATAGTCTGGCTTCGGTGCCTTCCACACAAGGAAGTCACCAGTGAAAGGCTCGGGGTTCTTTACTTATGGCTTGATATGACAGTGATTGACTTTAGTGGTTTGGTTGCTTGAATTCGCATAACATGTTGGTTAGCAATATAAAATCTAACAACCTTACGAAAAGCTTGATGAGTAGTTAACCAATCAATCCCTAAAATCACATCAAATGCAAGTATTTTCAAAGAGATAAGATCGACAGGTAACGTGAAAGTGTTGATTTGAATCAAACCACTTGCTTACTTTGCAAAATTTGTAAATATTACCCACAACTATAACATTATATCAAATCCACACCATAATATTCAAAATAAATATTTCGAGAAATTTAAATCTTTATTCATAAAATTTAGGGTCTCACAGTCCATATACCATAATACAATCCTATTACAATAACAAACATAAATCAACAAAAACACGCAAGATCTCTAAGGCTATGAAGATAGTGTTAGACACTATATGGGAACGTTCTCGGTTTTCCAGATTTGTAAAGTCATGGTTGGTTAATGAGGTTTAACTGCCCATAACTTTCAATCTATACACGATCTGTCCCTGAATCAATTTCCAGGGTAAAGACCTTACAACATACTACAAATACAAACCTTTAAACAAACAAAAACATAAACAGACTGAGATCTATGAGGTCTGACATTTGGTTGTCAAACCACTTTATAAATTTTTCCAGATTTTGATAAACTTCAAATCCTTGCATATAAATATTATGGATCTAACATATACCAACCCAGATCACTTAGTTACACTAAATACAACATACTACAACATAAAAACATATCTTTTAACATACAAATTAAGATCAGATTGTAAGTCTAGGGTTTATACCTTTCTCGAATAATGCTTGATTCTAGGCTACTGATCTGCTTGTGGTGTTTTAGAAACTTGATAAGGGACTGGTCTACTATAGAAATGCGTTGGTTTAGAGAGATAGAGACTTGGTTGAGTATTAGTTGAACAAATAAGCAATAAAGTGAACTTTTCTCTCTATAATTTTTATTTATATTATGTTGTAATGTATATGGCTGATGAAATGTGGCTTAAGTTGGCTGATGATATATAGGTGTTTGGTAATAGCTCAGGAGATGTGGCAAACTTTTTGGCCATAACTATTTTAACATAAAGTTAAGAAAAGGGTAATTTGGTCATTTAATCGCAATTTTAATGGCAAACTTGACATCTTATTCCAATCCTTAGGGTTTAACCCTAAGGTTTTAAAATTTTAGTCTCTAGGATTTTTCTAATTAGGCAAAAATGAAAAAAAAATTAGTTTCTATAAATGGAAAATTAGGGTTTCCTAATTACATTATATTTCTTAATTATTTAAACTTGCAAATTAAATTTAAGATCCATTAGTTAGCATTTAGCTTTCTAATTTAGCGATTAAGGTTTATAATTTAGCAATTAGGGTTTCCACTTATAAATTAAGGTTTCTAATAATTAGGGTTTTCCCTAATCTAGATTATTATATATAATACTTGTCAATATTCACATTAACACAATCTCTTATCGATCTTAAACTCCTATTTGAGTTTAATATTAGGGTTTTAACAATTTAATACTAGGGTTTTCTATGGTTATACCATAATTGACCAACCATGATCAATATACACATACGGTACCTATTTATAGCACTGAAATATAATTAATATAATATTATTATTCTCATTCCTTGTTCAAAATCAAGAATTAGGGTTTTGAATCAATATCCGACTTAACTGTCATATATACCATTATTAATTAAGTTAAAATAATTAACTTAAATAATCTGAACAAATTCATATAATAAAATAATTATTATAATAATTCTAATAATCATTTCATATATTAAATAATACAATAATCATATATTTATGGAAAATAAATAATTAAATATTTTTACTAGAAAATTAATTTATTATAAAAATATAATTTATAATGATCAATAATTCTTTAAAAAAAATTATTTGTAATTATTCATGTAATAAAAAAAAATTATTTATCACATATATACATACACTTTACCTTGAACATATTCCTACCTTTATATTAAATAGATAAATAAATAAATTTATACGCAATTTTTTTTATTTAATTATATTGAAAATATCGGGTTATTACACGGATTTACAATTTAGTTCGGCATATTATCCTCAAACGGAAAGGCAGTTAGAGAGGACTATTCAAACTCTTGAAGATTTATTAAGACTCTGTGTCCTAGACTTCAAAGGAATTGTGGACAAGTTCTTGCCATTGGTGGAATTCTTCTACAACAACAGTTATCAAGCAAGTATCGACATGGCTCCGTTCGAGGCGTTGTATGGATGCAAATGTCTTTCTAAAGTATGATGGGATGAGGTGGGTGAAGCAACATTGTTGGGACCATAATTGGTACGTATGACAACAAAAAAGATTCAAATGACCTGACAACGTATAAAAACCTCACAAGATCGACAAAAGAGTTATGCTGATCTTCATCGAAGGGAAGTGGAATTCAATATGGGAGATCATATGTTGTTACGTGTTGCTCCATGGAAAGGAGTTACAAGATCTGGAAAGAGAGGAAAGCTCAATCCTCGATTCATTGGGCCATTCGAAATCCTCGATCGAGTAAAAACTATGGCTTATAGACTCGCCTTACCGCCAAGTATGTCTCATGTTCATAACGTTTTTCATATATTCATGTTACGTAAATATGTGGAAGACCCAAACCACATTATTGATTTAGAACCGGACGAGATAGCAGAAGATTTAACGTATGAAGAGGTACCTGTTAAAATCTTGGATAAGAAGGAACATATTCTATGCTGCAAAGTTATACCTCAAGTCAAAGTTTTGTGGAGAAACTACGATGTTGAGAAAATGACCTGGGAGTTAGAATCATAAATGAAATCAAGGTATCCTCACCTCTTTGACATACCAGGTACGCACACTAATTTTGAGGAAAAAATTTTATAAGAAGGGGAGTTGTAAGACCCCAATTTTTATGAATAAAAAATAATTTTCTCTAAATATCATTTTGAATATTATGGTGTGGATTTGATATAATGTTATAGTTGTGGGTAATATTTATAAATTTTTCAAAGTAAGCAAGTTGTTATAAAATATTCGATTGGTCGGGGAATATTCGTTTTAACAGGGAATATTCGTACGACGACACAATCATTGGTGGCCCCACAAAGGAATTATTATTAGAGTTAGAAAACGACAGAAATATCTTTTTATAAAAATAACGACAAAAGTTTTACCATTAACTATTGAAATACCCGGTGATAAAAGTATAGTAATACACGTTGTTGCATAGTAGCATACTTTATTGATTATTGACGCTTACATGAGAAGTCACTCAGTTATACTCAATTATTGCTATAGTAATTATTGTATAGTATCTCACGTTATTTATTCACTTATTGTCACAATATTTTATATTATTAAATCAATAATTGAGATGACAAGTTATTCATATTATTATTTGCATTATTGACAAATGTCTAGAAAGTTCTGTCGAGAAAAAGAGTTTGTCAACTAATTACGCGCCAATAGGGAGAAATCCTTATCAGAAAGCCCCCTCTTTCCTGGGAATGATCTGGTTGTTAATATTGCAAGTTATATTATTGATGAATAAATATTATTAAAAATATTGAGGGGATTTTTATGAAGTATTTGTTATAAATTTTGCTTATTACATGGACCCCACTTGCTCATTTTTCAAAACAAGCGGTAGAAAGTTATTTATATATATATATATATATATATATATATATATATATATATATATATATATATATATATATATATATATATATATATATATGGGAAATGATCCGTGGAATCGTTAGCTATTAATCATGTTTTAACTAACGCTCATCCAAACCATCCAAAATTGGAGTTAATGGCTGAGATGAGCTCCGATCGCTAGAGGAGTAGCGGCTAGTAAATTTCTTTTATCTTTGGTAGCTACTCCCTCTAGCTACTAAAACGACAATCATATTTTGATGGTAGTTAGAGAGAGTAGCGGCCAACATAAAAGAATTTGGTTTAATTACTGATTATCCTAATTATTCTCGTACATATATACTACTTATTAATCATTAAAATAAAATAATAAATAATTATAAGGATAATCGGTAATTATCATTGAGTAGTGATTATAATTATAAGGAAATAATTATAAGGATAATTATAAGGATAATCACTATTATAAGGAAATAGTGATTGAGTTTATATATTTGAGTAGGAATATAATATAAAGTCAATCACTATTTTTTATTTATAATTAAAAATCGTAAGATGATAATCAATAATTATCTTTATACATACTTATTTTATGAATAAGTATAGGAAATATATAAAGATAATTACTGATTATCCTTATAATTACTTATTATTTTATTTTATTGATTAATAAGTAGTATATATGTACGAGAATAATTAGGATAATCAATAATTAAGCCAAATTCTTTTATATTGGCCGATACTCCCTCTAGCGGCCAGTCAAAACATGGTCGTTTTGACTGGCCGCTAGAGGGAGTAGCGACCAACATAAAAGAAATTTGCTGGCCGCTACTCCCTCTAGCGGCTGGGCGCTCATCTCAGCCATTAACTCCAATTTTTTGACCAATTTGGATGAGCGTTAGAAAAACTCTGTTAATAGCTAACGTATTCCACGGATCATTTCCCTATATATATATATAAGTATTATATATAATCATATATAATATAATATATAATCATGTGATTGTGCGGTGTGTGTGTAAAAATGTGAATATGTGAGTGGGTGGGTGTGGGATTTGGTGTGTGTGTAGTGGTAGTTCACGGGTATATATATATATATATATATATATATATATATATATATATATATATATATATTATAGGTTTTATTTTATATATAAAATAGAATATATGATATTTTATTATGCATAGTGTCTGCATAGTGTTTACATAGTAAAATTAGAAAAATTAGGTAGAAATCCGTGATTCCTTACTGTGTGTCCGTTTCTAAATAGTATCCTTCCATTCTCCTATAAATAGGATGCTTAGTTTAGAATTGAAAATCACACCAAAATCAGAGAATTCTTCTTCTATAATATTTAGTGCATTTCTTTCGAGTTTTAGGAAGCTTTCAGTGTAGAAAACAATACAAATTTTCTTCAAGAATATCCTCGCTATACCAGTCGGAATACTCTCCTTTTTAAGGTAAGGGATATTATTTTTATTCAATATTTGTAAGAAATAATATTTTCTTCCATACTCTGTAGTATGTAAGAAATATTATATTGTTTTAGAGTCCGAATTCTACACTCATTTTGTTAAAGTATGACTTCTATACTCCGTGAAATTAGTAGAATATCTTTGAAATTTGCCCTTCATTTAGTATCTCTTCATGGAAATATTATTCTACACTCATTTTGATAATTTTTAATCTTTTCATGTTGGGGTAATATTCACGGGGTACTATCCCGAAATACTATTCACGAGATACTATTTACTCGGGTACTATTCACCCGGGGTACTATTCATGATAAAAATTGATTTTTTCCGTCCAAATCATTTTTCATACAATATTATTCTTGAATTTTACTCCATAAAGCAGTATCATGTTAACAATCTGGACATTATTGAATTCTGGATAAATTGAATTATAAATCTTTAAAATTTATCCTTTGCTTTCATTTAATTGAATTCTTATATCATTGTCATCATTCTCATGCTTATATTGTTATGAAAGTCATATTTAGCCCGTAGTGCATAGATGGACTGTTGATTGGTATGATTATGACCAGGAATTATTCGGTATAATCATGACCTGAAATGTTACAAATGATGTGGTCAAAGTCCTCATTGGCCCGTAGTGCATTGATGGAAAGTTGTTGGCATGATCATGACAATTGGTGATAACACGATTATCCTTGGCCCGTAGTGCATGGATAATTCGTGGATGTGATACTAATGAATATCCTTAGCCCGTAGAGGATGGATAATTTAGTGATGTGGATTATTTATTAAGTTGAGTCTCAACGATAAAATTGTTGATAAACTTTTAAATCATAGAAGATAGTAGATATCATGCTCTACTTGACTCTTCTAATGGATTGCTTGTTCCGCTACAGTTAAACCTGTTGTTTATTGTATTCTACTAGTTTAACCTATTAAAGGCTAACGATAATTTATTATGCATTATCTTAGTCATAATATTTCTTACTGGGCAAGTTGAGCTCACCCTTTGCTTTCATTGTTCTCTTCAGGAAATGAGAATATAGCTGGGACGAGTCGTGGAATGGAGTGATGGTCCAGGATAGATGGCTATAGTAGTCCTCACTATTCTATGAAATAGTGTGCTAAAAAATTTAATGAGGACTCCATTTAAGTTTGGATATTGTCTATGAGACAATATTCGTGTTAAATCTCTCAGCTACGCTTTTGTCGTATTGTATAAATTAAGTTTGTATTTGATTTTTGTACCATGTATTTGGCGACCCAAGATGTGTGATGTACACCTATTTTGGGGGCGTCACATGGAAGAAACAGTATTGATCATTGACTAGAATGATGAGAAATGGATGAAAGATCCATGGGAAATTAAGAGGCATTATTTAACGACTCAACAATTTCCTCCCCGTTTTAACCAGTATAGATATGTTTATAAATAGATTATCATCGAAACATCATCAATGGACATTAAACATACGCTTCATGATCCTAAAAAAGCAACTAGTCCAATCCAATACAGCAAAACAACTGTCAAGAGCATTATGCCTCTTGCAAATTGAGGCATTAATCCTCATACTACCTGTACTGTTGAGACTAGCCATACAGAAACAAAATACAGCTATTGGGATTATATTGCTTCCTTTACGCATGTATTTTATTATCAGAATCCTATTCATACCTATACTTGGTTTATCCGTATCTGTCCCGATGTTCTTAAAAATGAAATTCCAAATTGGTTTTTCGTTTGGTGGGATAAATTCGGTATTACTATTAAAACTTTACCAGAATCAGTTCAAACAGTATTCAAGGAGTGGCAAGTTGCTTATGCCCATATACCAGTAAACAAAGATTTATCTATGCTTAAATTACTTGCTCATTTCATAATCTGTTTTGGAATCCCTTGAATCTGGAAATGGGATTTTCAATGTGACTATCAGAATAAGATTCCCCGCCTTAAAAGATTATTTTTTTTACTAAATGGTGGGATAAAGGGCTTAATCCTACACTACTAGAACTTCTCAAGGCCATAAAGAATCATACTCAGGCTTGCCTGGATGCTATTCCGAAGAGCCTTCCAGCACAACCCGTAAACCCATTTGTCTAAATACAAACAGATTTGAAACAAAAGTTTTCGAATTTAACTGAAGCAGAATTAATCGTTAAGACTAGGGATTATATGAAAACCCAATTCTTACAATCCTTAGTCCAAGATGATTTTTCCATGAAAACTATTAGCAGTAATTGTTGGGTAAAATCTAGTTACGCACAACACGTAAGTATACGTGGTCAACAAGTAATAAAGTGAAAGTAGAGTATCGTTCCCAGGAGGAATTATTAATGTAAGACCCCAACTTTTATGAATAAAGATGAATTTTCTATAAATATCATTTTTGAATACTAAGGAGTGAATTTGATATAATATTATAGTTGTGGGTAATATTTAAAAATTTTACAAAGTACGCAAGTTGTTATATTATATTTGATTGGTCGGGGAATATTCGTTTTAACAGGGAATATTCGTACGACGGCACAATCATTGGTGGACCCCCTAACGGAATTATTATCAGAATGAGAAAACGACAAAAATATTTTTTTATAAAAATAATGGCGAAAGTTTTATCGTTAACTGTTGAAATACCCGGTGTTAAAAGTACAGTAATACGTGTGGTTGCATAGTAGCACACTGTATTGATTATTGATACTTACGTGAGAAGTCACTTAGTTATACTCAATTATTGCTATAGTAATTGCTACATAGTATCTCACGTTATTTGATTTAATTATTGTCAATATTTTTTATATTATTAAATAAATAATTGAGACGACAAAATTATTCATATTATTATTTGCAATATTGACGATTTCTATAAAGTTCTGTCGAGGAGAGGTTTGGTCACCTAATTGCGAGCCAATTGAGAGAAATCCTTATCGGAAAGCCCCCTCTTTCATGGGAACGATTTGGTTGTTAAATATTGCGAATTATAATAATGATGATAAATGTTGTTAAAAATATTGAGGGGATTTTTATGAAGTATTTGATGTAAATTTTGCTTATTATATGGATCCCCACTTATTCATTTTTTACAATAATCGGTAGAAAGTTATTTACTATATATATATATATATATATAATCATTATATATATTATATAAAAAAAAATGTGTGTGTGAATGTGAAAATGTATTTGCGTGTGTGAGGGAAAAGGAAATGGGAGAAATAAAGTGAGCGGTGGTGGGTGATTTTGGTGCTTGATGTATATATATATATATATATATATATATATATATATATATATATATAATCATGTGTGTGTAGAAAATGGGTTAAGGTCGGAGGTGGTAGATACCTTTACCGTAAGGGTAAAGGGGTGTGTGTGTGTGTGTGTGTGTGTGTGCCTATATATATATAAAGTTTTATTTAAAGTTTTAGAAATAGAATATATTATATTTTATTTAAAGTTTTTATTTTATTAGAATATTTTATTGCATAGTGCTGTATAGTAAATCAAATTTTTCAAAATTCAAATTTGAAGGATTCTTCTACTAGTGATTTTTTTCATCGTTAATCTGTGATTCTAAAATTCAAATAGTATCCTTTCCATTCTCCTATAAATAGGATGCTTAGTTAGAATTGAAAACTGTTGGTCGATTTCGCAACCGATAAACACGCGCAAGTATACGCGGTCTAACAAGTAATATAGTGATAAGGAAAGTGTCGAACCCACGAGGATCTATCACTAATATTTACCAAGTACCGACTTTGTATCGTTAAAGTCTTATTCGAACAACAATAAATAAAAGTGTGATTAATCTAAGCATAACTAGTTATCAAAGCAAGTAAATGGAAAATGAATGGTAATATAAGGAATTACAAGCTAAGGTTACAACTTCACCCCACTTAGGCATTCTGTCGAACACCTAGCATGCTATGTTTCATCAAACTACCTACCCTTCTCTCTCTAGTCTTAATTGTCATGACAATCTGTCGACTGAGAACACACAAGTGCTTATGCACCTCTATTGAGGTATGCACGAACATATCCTTTCCAGATCCACCCGATAAGGAATAAAACAGAAAAGAACGCCCGAGCTAGATGCAATCCTACATATGTCTATGTGAATTGATTAGAGCAAGGATTTAAGCATAAGTTCTCAAATAGGTCGCACATGGCTCACATATATATGTCTATTCTATGCACAACTTATGTAGTCGAAACCCATAATCACATGCAAGTATATTACGGTGTAAATCTACAATCCTTCTGTTGATATCATGTAAATTACCAAAATCATCACTAATGTCTTAGCGAGAATCATTAAGCACAAATATATTAAACCAAATCATATGGTGCCAACCAAGGAGATAAGACAATCAATTTAAATAACAAATGATTCCATTATAACCTTAGAGCAAATATTCAGTTCATAGCTATTGAACAAAATACAAGTAGCAATAAAGACAACATTAATGGATTACAAAATTAGAGAAAATAAATAGATAAGAAGAAACTCTGTCAAAGCCCTTCAATCTCTAAGCATTCCGCTCAAATCACGCTTTCCAATCCATGTCGCTCACTGCTTATGTCGCTCCAAGGAAAAACCAGACTTCTCCCTGATTTACCTAATCTATATTTTCAGACAACAACTAAGAGAAAGGAAGAGAAATTACAGAAGAAAACTAATCTAAGCTAACCTATGTGAAAATATGATATATGATGTCTCTCTCCCCCTTAGATGTAGAAGCTTTAGTGCATTATATACGCCTTTTTCTTTCAAGCTGGGTCAAACCAAGGCCTTCTCTGCCTGGGCACTAGAGGTGGAGCCGCGGCGCGGATAATAAGCCTATAGTGGCGCTGCAGCACCATGTTATTAATCAAAGAGACCGGAGCTTGCGCTGCAACGCGAGTCTAAGAGAGAACAGTGGCGCTGCGGCGCGAGGGTGACATCAGCAAGGACCAGGGGGCGACGCCGCGACGCGAGACTAACACTGGGCATTGGCGCTGTGGTGCCAGTGTATGGAAAATGACCGTTTTGCCCCTAAATCTAGAAAACACCTATCAAGCTCTACAATACGTCGATTAAGCACAATAACACTATAATCATATAAAACTATATAAAATCTACGAATTCAGGAAACTATTTAAGTCATAAAGTATACGATTCGTGGGCATAAATCTCACTCATCTAATACCCCCAAGCTTAAGTCTTTGCTTGTCCTCGAGAAAACTATCTACACAAAAATAATAGTAGTAATTTAACACACGAAAGAAAAATAAAACTATATACTAGCATCGTGGCTACCAATCTAAAACATAGCTACTCTAGAGAACTAGGAAAACACAGACATGAGTAAGGGTTCATTCTATTTCAAACATAAGACTATATTCGATCCATTCTCTGTGTGTGTGTGGAGACCAACCATCCTAACTAATCATAGCTCAAACAAGTTTACATAGTCGATTGTTAATACTAATATGGACACTCTGTAACTTAAACAGTCAACAAGCATTAAGAATAAGACACAAGTGCAGTAAAGGATCAAAAGACTCTAGCATGAAGACAGTAAAATCTGACTCGGATAGTTCTTAATTACCTTAGGCTAATCAGAACTACCCATTAATGAGCTTTTGATCAATGACTCCTAAGCCAGACGACTTTAGGGAACTAGGTGTAGAACACCCCTAAGAATCTAGTAACTCGAGCAGCAAAGGCCACGTAATCAACATAAGCCCAAATTAGACTTTATAAAAATCGAAGATTATAAGGCGAGTGCATTTTATGCTCCATCTCAATATCGGTCCTGCGTTTATGGGCGAGTGCGTTTTATGCTCCATCTCGACCCACCGCAAGACTTTCGATAATCAATCTTCATTATCATTTTATTATACATATTTTTTTATATATATCTAAACATGCACGAATCTAAGATCTAAAACTGTATAAACGTCTAAGTCTTTTATTACCTTGTAAAAATGATAGTTTATAGGAGTGAACAACTCTCAAAGCAATAAACACGTGAATTCAATTCAAAAAATAACTAATTAACACAGCTGGTCGGTGCTTGCTAGAAGGATGGATCAATAATAGTCTAAACTTATCAACTAACAAACCCCTAGTTCATGAATGCTTGACACGAATCTAAGAGAGAGAAAATCATTTGGCGCTTGCCATAGCCACAATAAAAAATAAATAATGTATAACACCCTTTCTTAATAGCAACACAAAATAGGGTAAAAAGGCCATTAACAAGGCACACACATATAAATCTATATCAGCCCCCAAAAAGATGGCTATAAACCACAAATATGCTAATTATAATCATGCATTAATAAATAAAAAACCAAAATCAGTTCATGGCATCCGTAATAATAAGAATTCAAAACATCATCCCGCAGTTCAAAAATAACTGCACCATAATACTGAAAATAACAAAAGTAAAGAACTAAATACTCAACCCCACATGGCAATTGACAGAAATAAACAGTTAATAACTCTAACACCCCCAAACATAAGGTGAGCAATGCCGTCATTTCTAAACATAAAATAATTGATACAAGAGGGCTTCCTTGAAGATCGCTCACGCGACATCAGCTTCAGCCTCATCAGCTTCGGTGGGCAGTGATGGTGGAGGGTATGGTGGGAAGATAGGAGGCTTCGAGAACAAGTATGGCGTGAACTCAGCGTTCTCACCATAATAGTCCGTGTAAATACTCTGCATGGTGTTTACCAGCTTAGCCTGGTACTGCATAGCAATGTCATGCCTCTGTGCCACAGCTGTAATGCAGCAGGGTGAGAGACGCCATGATTTGATGGTTAGATGGTCAATGACTATCATGGGTGGTGAGGCTATCTCTTCTGGTCCCCACTGAATGCCTACTTGCTTGCACAAGGGGGTGATCAACGACGGATGTGGGAGTTCTGCAGCGATGTTGCTCTTGATTGCCTTCAGAATGGAGTCGTGAATAAGTACTCCAATATCCACCTTAAGACCCTTGACAATGGTGAATAGTAGAATCGCCCTATCCTTCATCACGTCGCTCAGATGCCGGGTCGGGATCATATTGGCACATATGAAGCTGAACCACGCCTTCTCGTAGCGACTGAGTGTTAAAGACTGGAAACTGGTCTGTTCACCCATGTAGTCATTTTTCTTCCACGCAGTCTCGGGCATTCAGAGCCGCCTAATGATATCCTCGAGATCATAGCTGCGGAGTCCCGGCTCTAAATAGTCCCTACCCTGATAATCAGGTGTCGTAAAATAGTTCATTGATGGCTTAGCTTCCAAAGGCCACTAACTCCCCCGAACATGGATAACAGCAGGACCATTGGGCTTGGCGTTGGCATAAAACTCTCGAACCACTGATAGTATGGTCGATGCAGGTGGCTTTGTGAAGTGAATCCAATTTTGCTCCAGTATCATGGTGGTTAGCTCACCATCTTTCTTGTTCGTCCTGAACCCCCGCTCAGGAATTAGATTTTGTGCGCCAAATGAGCTTTTGTACCTTTTCCAGGCCTCCTCATTGATAAACTTGGTGGTGTCCCAAGTCGTTGGTGGTGGCGCGGTGGACGAAGACCCTCCAATACTAAGTCGCTGCCTTTTAGGTGCCATATCGGAAATTCAGTTGGTTGGGTCAGAGACAATCCCTAAACAGTGCCAAAATCTATAGAAACGCCCCTTGTAGAAATTCACAATAAATCCCCCAATGAAATCCCAGTGATTTTAAGCCAAAATAACCCAACTTGTCTCTCAAGCAATTAAGCGAACACGTTGTGTGCGCTCTGAAAACTGAACTTGGACAACCTTTATTTGAAAGTGTTCTAACCCCAATTTTCGTCAGTGGAAATCACACAAACCTACAGACATGAAGAAGAGCACCACAATTCGATCATAGTCTCTATCAATTTGCACGAAATCTCAAAAGTACCTTGAGTGGGCAAACCCTATGTTGACTGATCTCATCTGGCTTGGGATCGTGTGGGAAGGCTGTCAGAATTGCCTTCTTGCAGGTAGAAGTGATCGATGACTAGGTGTGTTTTGGGGTTAGGTGATTGAAGGTTGCTGGTGACGTTGTGTTGCCGAGAGACGTCGAGAGAATTGGAGAGAAATGGTCTGACTGTTGCCAACATTGCACATTTTAAAAACTGAAACTCCCTGTCGGCACCATGGCGCGAGACATCCTTCTTTGGTTGGTCTTTTGGTATTATGATTTAGCGAGAGGTGAGGCTCGATGGTGGCGTCGCTTGCACTAATCGCCTTGTTCTTTAGTATTTGTGTGCGAAATGAGAATCATGGATAATAACCCTGACACCACGGCGCGAAGTCAAGTATATATGTTGGGGCCACGGCGCGAACCTTGTATCTAAGAATTCCTGCACAAAAACCATGTTTTAGCCCACATATCTTATATATATATATATATCTATATTAAATGCATGATAACTAGCTTAGCTATACTACTATGTATAAAAATTACAACAGAACGAGAAAACATGCTGCAGTCACAAAAATATGCTCAATACAACATGGCAGTACAATATCTGGCAGCAATGTTTGCAAAGTAAACATAACAGACATAAAATATAACTAGACATAAGTAAGGAAAAAACATATAAAAATGATACTGCGATGGGGGTGCCTCCCCACCAAGCGTTTGTTTTAAAGTCGTCAGCTTGACTATACCGATGCCGCTCAATCCGGCTCATAGGCGAAAATGACCATTTCATGCCGCCTATTCATCAATTCCTTTAAAGTTTTGGCCGATATGGATGATTGGCCATTCTCCTTTCCTTTATCCATCAAATCATCCTTTGGCACAAAGAATCTTTTGCCACTATAATTATCCACTAATTCGCATATTTCATTAAATTGAAAGCGTTTTTCATGCTCTAGTGGGCCTTATATGGTTTTCACAGTCGGGAGCGTGGTTTCTGATTGTAGATTAGTATTGACTATACAACCACTATTTATCCTTTTGTCTCCAACTTCTAACTCTATCGGTTGGCTAGTTAGCACTATGACGTCTCCCTCAACAACTGTGTGAGACTCATCGCATTTTCCTTGTGTATCCACCGTGCAATGCTCCACTGCTTCATCATCGAAATCAATTATGACCGGTAGATTGACTTGTGGTGGATTTGTGATGGCATTGACGAGTTGCCCCAATTGATTTTCAAGGTTGTCCAATGCGGCTTCCTGGCTTGCCATCCGAATCTCATTTCTCTTAATAAAGTTGGTGAGAAGCTCCCCAAGTCTGTTCTCTTCTTCTTGTGTTGAGGACTCAGAAAAGTTCTCATTGGGTCGAGACGTAACCTCATATTATGGCGAAGATTGGTTGTCAAACTGATTTGGATAAGAGAAATTTGGATCTTGATATTGCTCTTGACTGTAGTCCCAAGAGTTTGGATAACCCTGATAGTTTGGATGATAGAAGATCGGTTCAATGTCAGCTCATTCCTGACACCAGGCATTCTGAGTGGACTAACACTCAAGATTATCATAAAACCTCAAGTCATTTGCATTTTGTAATTGCAATTGCTCGAGTCTTTCTTCTGAGCTTGGTTGTGTCGTCCTCTTATAAGGCCATTGATAACAATGATAGTCCATTACATGTAAACTTAAAAACAAAAAGGAAGATCAAACAAATAAAAGAAATATATATATATATATATATACGTTCAAATTAAGACTAAACTGATTTAAATCAATATTGGACAATATTAGAATAACAGTTCCCCACCAACGGCGCCAAAAACTTGTTGGTCGATTTCGCAACCGATAAACACGCTCAAGTATACGCGGTCTAACAAGTAATACAGTGATAAGGAAAGTGTCGAACCCATGAGGAACTATCACTAATATTTTCCAAGTACCAACTTTGTATCGCTAAAGTCTTATTCGAACAACAATAAATGAAAGTGTGATTAATCTAAGCATAACTAATTATCAGAGTAAGTAAATGGATAATGAATGGTAATCGAAGGAATTACAAGCTAAGGTTACAACTTCACCCCACTCATGCATTCTATTGAACACCTGGCGTGCTATGTTTCATCAAACTACCTACCTTTCTCTCTCTGATCTTAATGTTCATCACAATCTGTCGATCGAGAACACACAATGTGTGAGACCCCAAATTTTATGAATAAATATTTAAATTTCTCAAAATATTTTTTTGAATATTATGGTGTGGATTTGATATAATGTTATAGTTGTGGGTAATATTTGAAATTTTTTCAAAGTATTCATGTTGTTATGTAATATTCTTTTTGTCAGGGAATATCCGTACGATGACACAATCATTGGTGGACCCCACAACGGAAATATTGTCGTAGTAAGAAAACAACATAATTATCTTTTTATAAAAATAACGGCGAAAGTGTTTCCATTAAAACTGTTAAACTACCCGGTAGTAAAAGTACAGTAATACGCATGGTTGCATAGTAGCACACGGTATTGATTATTGATGCTTACGTAAGAAGTCACTTAGTTATACTCAATTATTGCTATAGTAATTGTTGCATCATATCTCTCATATTATTGATTCAATTATTGTCATATTATAATCTGTATAATATGTTATATTATTAAATCAATAATTGAGACGACAAAGTTATTCATATTATTATTTGTAATATTGACAATGTCTAGAAGTTCTGTCAAGGAGAGGTTTGGTCATCTAATTGCGCGCCAATAACGAGAAATCCTTATCGGAAAGCCCCCTCCTTCCTGGGAACGACCTGGTTATTAAATATTGTGAATTATAATAATAATGATGAATAAGTTCGTGTTGAGTAAAGATGAAATTGATAGTTCCATTGTGCGGGAATTATTAGTGTTAGTGGAAATCGACATCTATTTCGATAATAATGGATGTCTGGAGGTAATATTGACCAATCGGGTAATTAATCGGATAAATGAGCAATTAATTGCTATTGATTTACATGATTATAACTATTTGTTCACATGTGTGTACTATTGATTCACATTCATTTACTATTAGGGGAGTTAGTGCAAGATTGATAATACTTGCATGACTAAGTTAAAAATGGAGGTATAGATGGAGGTACTATACTATAATTAATTTTTTTCACATGTTTAGAACTATTGAGTCACATGATTTACTATTGATTCACATGATTTACTATTAGGGGAGGTGGTGCAAGTTTGATAATACTTGCAGGACTAAAATAAAAATGAAAGAAAAGTTGAAGGTATTGTAATGTAATATTTTGAGCCAAAAAATGTGCAATTATCGAAACTATATTTTCTTATAAATAGAAGCTCATTCTTCCTTCATTTCTCACCAATTCAATAAAACTATAGAGAAATTATTATAGAGAGAAATTATAGAGAGAAAGAATAAGAGAAGTCTGCTACCTCACTATTCCAGTATCCAGTCTTCTTTTGAGGTAAGGGGTATTATTTCTTTCGTATTCATGAAGAGACCTTTTGTTATTCCATTCCTTATTATTCTGTTTGAATAACCTGTATACGCGGACTACCGTATATATGGTGAAATTCTTTTGTTATTCTATTCTTTATTATTATGTTGGAATAACCTGTCTATGCGAAGTACTGCATACATGGTGAAATTCTTCTATTATTCCATTCTTTATTATTCTATCCGAATATCCCATCTGCAGGCGCTTTACGCATGACTCGGTTCCATTATTTATTATTCCGTCGAATATCTTGTCTTCAAGGCGCGTTTACATGACTGGTTCCATTATTTATTATTACATTTGAATATCACATGCGTGCGTTTACGCATTACCCGTTCAATTATTTATTATTCTATTGGAATAACTCATGCATGCGGTCTATCGCGATGCCACGGTGAATTCTTTCGTTATTCCATTATTTATTATTCATTGGAATAACTTTTATGCATCGCGGTCTATCGCATGCCTGGTGAATTCTTCTATTATTCCATTTCTTATTGTTCTGTTGGAATAACCTGTCTATGTGGATTACCACATGCATGGTGAATGACCTTTCGTATTCATTCTTTATTAAATTGCAGAAATGATCTGTTTACGTGGATTACCGCATAGCGGATGAAAATTCATTTGCAGTTTCGTATATTCTATTATACTCGTATGAGATATCATTTCTTTTGTACTTGTCATAAAATATCATTTTATTTGGTATTTTTTGTTACGAGTTACTATTCATAGTTTACTATTCACTCGGTTACTATTCACTCTAGTATTATTCAATCGGGTATTCGGGGCACTTTTTATGCCGGAATACTATTAACGAGTTACTATTCATGGGTTACTATTCACCCAAATTCCTATTCACCCGAATATTATTCACTCGGGTATTTGGAGTACTTTTCATGTCGGGGTACTATTCATGAGGTACTATTCCCGAAGTACTATTCACGGGGTACTATTCACGACAAAAAATTGATTCTTTTCTGTACAAATTATTTTTGGTGCATGAATATTTTTCTTGAATTTTACTCTACAAAGAAGTATCATGTTGACAATTTGGACGTTATTGATTTTAGGATAAATTAACTTATAAATCTTTAAAATTTATTCTTGAACTTGTTTTATTGAATTATTATGTCATTGTCATCATCCTCATGCTTATATTGTGATGAAGGTCATCTTTGGCTTACGTGCATAGATGGAATCGGTATGATTATGACCAGGGATCATTCGGTATAATCATGACCTGTAATGTTATAAATGATGTCGTAAAATTCCTCAGTGGCCTATAATGCATTGATGGACAATTTTTTGTATGATTATGACCAGGAATTATTCGGTATAGTCATGACCATTGATGATTTAATGAATATCCTTGGCCCGTAGTGCAGGGATGATTAGATGATGTGGTTTATTTATTAAAAGTCGAGTCTCTCGTGATAAAATTGATGAAAACATTTTAAATCATAGAAGATAGTAGATATCATGCTCTACTTGACTCTTCTAATGGATTGCTTATTCTGCTGCTGTTAAACTTATTGTCTATTGTATTCTATCAATTGTTATACTGTTGAATGCTAAGGATAATTTATTCTACATTATCTTAGTCATAATATTTCTTACTAGGCTAGTTGAGCTCACCCTTTCTTTCATTGTTCTCTTCAGGAAATGAGAATATAGCTGGGACGAGTCGGGAAATGGAGTGATGGTCTAGGATAAGTGGCTTTAGTAGTCCTCACTATTCTGTGAAATAGTGTGATAATAATTGTAATGAGGACTCCATTGAAATTTTATATTGTCTAGAAGGCAATATTCTTATTTAAACTCTCAGCTATGTTTTGTCGTATTTTACACGACTGTTGTATAATTAAGTTATATTTGAATTTATGTACCATGTATTTGGCAACTCAAGATGGGTGATGTATACCTGTTTTGGGGGTGTCACAGTTGGTATCAAAGCTTAGGGATATGATCCCTGGCTGAGATGTGAGACAAGAACTAGGAGGGGAGAGAGGGGGAATTCTTTCGCTAGTATGACCTACCTAAGTTCATTTGGTATTTAATTGGTCGGTCAAAGTATAGGGATAATATGTGATATGTTAATTAACCCTTGTTTTGTGACAGTGTTTGAAAATGGCATCTGAAAATGTTGAGATCAGCAATGAAGCACATGAGACCGTTGAGTCACCAACGATCAATACCTAGGATAATGTGCAACAAGAAGACAATAATCCTCAGGTATATAACAACAACATTCAAATGATGAATGATGGGATGTTCAGAGGCTTTATGCAATTCATGCAGCATCAGGTAAGAGAGACTCCTGTTCAAAATATTGGTGGAAATAATGGCAACCCACGGTCGGTCACTGCTAAGCAATTCAAGGAGCTGGGACCACCAAAGTTTTTGGGAAAACCAGAACCACTTAAGGCGGAGACATGGTTAAAGAAGATCACCAAGATATTTAATGTCTTGGGATGCTCCGAGGAGCAAAAGGTTCCCTTTGCCACCTTTATGTTGCGTGAAGAGGTGACATTGGTGGGAATCAGAAACGTACTCCAAACCTAATGCACTCAAAATGTCTTGGGAGAAGTTCCAAGAGCTGTTCAAAGACAAGTACTTTCCCGAAAGTATTCGTCACATGAAGGAGTTGGAATTCATCAAGTTGGAGCAAAACAATATGACCGTGTTATAATACAAGGCTAAATTTGAGGAGTTATCCCGGTTTGTGTCCCATTTGGTCGATAATGAGGAGTGAATGACGCGAATGTTTCTAAGAGGTTTGAAACCCGATATACGTCAATACCTCATTTCTCACAAACTTTGTTTATATTCAGATGTTGTGAATAGGGCTCAGTTATTGGAGCGCGATAATGAGTCAGCACAACCAAAAGGTAATGACCAATAACACGATAATAATCATACCGGTGGCAACGGCCATCGGAACAATGATAACCATTGTGGGGGAAATTACCATGCCAAGAATGGTAACCACTTCGTTGGTAATCCTGGCCAATACAATAGAAGTGGAAATTTCAAGAAGAGAAGGTCACCTAGCTCAATTTTGTCGTGCACCAAAGTCAAGTCCAGCTGGGACGGTTGCACCAAAGGCGGATACAGACAAAACAAAGTCGGTGGTTTTAGGAAGAGCATTTTTTGTGACTTCTCAAAAAGCGAGTAACCCGAACGAAGTTATCACGGGTTAGTTAATTATAAATTCATGCGAAGTCTATACCTTATTAGATATCGGTTCTACCCATTCTTTTATCTCTCTTGCTTGCGCTCAACGTTTAAATTTGACTTCGGAGAAATTAGACTTTGACTTATCGGTTGAAACTCCGTTAGTAGAAACCATCATTTCATGTGCTATCCAAGTCTTGGATGAGAGTCACAGTTTTTAAATGATATTTCTATCATTAATAAATTTCGTGACGTATTCTCGAAGAACTTCCTGGCCTACCCTAGAGCGTGAAATCGAATTTTGTATTGACCCCAGTACAAAACCCATTTCTAAAAACTCTCAAATATTTCTTCACCTAAAATGATCGTATAATGTGCTAAAGACGTTGGCTCGAGCTATTGAAGATTACTACCATACCATTCAATATCATCGTGGAAGAGCGAACGTGGTAGTTGACGCATTAAGTAGAAGATCGTATGTGTTTACGAGTGCGATGTTGTTAACACAAAAACCCATTTCGTATAATTTACAAATGATGAAGATAGAGTTAAAGACTCCAGAGACCCACATGAAGATAACGAATATACGAGTAGAATCGACTCTAATAAATAAAGTTAAATGCCGCTCAAGCTACACACCCGGAGCTGATGAATGTGAAGAAGAAGGTTCAAGAGGGCGTTATTCTAGAAGCAAGAATCGATGAAGAGAGGAAATCTCAACCCTTGATTTAATTGGCCCATTTGAAATCCTCGATCGACAGGAACTATGGCCTATAGACTCGTTTTACCGTCAAGTATGTCGCATGTTCATAACATTATTTTTACGTATCGATGTTACGTAAATATGTGGATGACCCAAACCACGTTATTAAATTATAACTAGATGAGATAGCAGAAGATTTAACGTATGAGAAGATACGTGTCAAAATCTTGGATAAGAAGGATTATATTCGACACTCAAAGGTTATACCTCAAGAGTTAGAATTTGAAATGAAGTCAAGGTATCCTCATCTCTTCGGCATACCAGGTACGTACGTAAATTTTGAGGGTGAAATTTCATAAGGAGGGGAGATTGTGAGACCAAATATTTTATGAATAAAGATTTAAATTTCTCGAAATATTTTTTTGAATATTATGGCGTGGATTTGATATAATGTTATAGTTTTGGGTAATATTTGAAAATTTTGCAAAGTATGCAAGTTGTTATATAATATTCTTTTTGTCGGGGAATATTCGTATGATGGCACAATCATTGGTGGACCCCACAACAGAATAATTGTCGTAGTAAGAAAACGACAAAATTATCTTTTTATAAAAATAACGACGAAAGTGTTACCGTTAAAACTGTTGAACTACCCGGTAGTAAAAGTACAATAATACGCATGGTTGCATAGTAGCACACTGAATTAATTATTGATGCTTACGTAAGAAGTCACTCAGTTATACTCAATTATTGGTACATTAATTGCTGCATCATATCTCTTATATTATTGATTCAATTATTGTCACAGTATCGTCTGTATAATATGTTATATTATTAAATCAATAATTAAGACGACAAAGTTATTCATATTATTATTTGTAATATTGACAATGTCTAGAAGTTCTGTCAAGGAGAGGTTTGGTCATCTAATTGCGCGCCAATAAGGAGAAATCCTTATTGGAAAGCCCCCTCTTTCCTGAGAACGACCTAGTTGTTAAATATTATGAATTATAATATTAATGATGAATAAGTTTGTGTTGATTAAAGATGAAATTGATAGTTCCATTGTGTGGTAATTATTAGTGTTATTGGAAATCGACATCTATTTCAATAATAATGGATGTCTGGAGGTTATATTGACCAATCGAGTAATTAATCGGATAAATGAGCAATTAATTGCTATTGATTCACATGATTATAACTATTTGTTCACATGTGTGTACTATTGATTCACATTCATTTACTATTAGGGGAGTTGGTGCAAGATTGATAATACTTGTATTACTAAGTTAAAAATGGAGGTATAGATGGAGGTACTATATTATAATTAATTTTTTCACATGTTTAGAACTATTGAGTCACATGATTTACTATTGATTCACATGATTTACTATTAGGGGAGGTGGTGCAAGTTTAATAATACTTGCAAGACTAAATTAAAACTGAAAGAAAAGTTGAAGGTATTGTACTGTAATATTTTGAGCCCCAAAATGTGCAATTATCGAAACTATATTTTCCTATAAATAGAAGCTCATTCTTCCTTCATTTCTCACCAATTCACTAAAGCTATAGAGAAATTATTATAGAGAGAAAGAAGAAGAGAAGTCTGCTACCTCACTATTCCAGTATCCAGTCTTCTTTTGAGGTAAGGGGTATTATTTCTTTCGTATTCATGAAGAGAGCTATTGTTATTCCATTCCTTATTATTCTATTGGAATAACCTGTATACGCGAACTATCGTATATATAGTGAAATTCTTCTATTATTCCATTCTTTATTATTTTCTCGGAATATCCTGTCTGTGCGTTTATGCATAACCTGGTTCCATTATTTATTATTCTGTCGGAATATCCTGTCTGTACGTTTATGCATAACCTGGTTCCATTATTTATTATTCTATTGGAATATCATGTCTGTGCATTTACGCATGACCTGGTTCCATTATTTATTATTCTGTTGGAATAACTTATCTTTGCGGTCTATCGCATGACTGGTGAATTCTTCTGTTATTCCATTATTTATTATACTATTGGAATAACCTGTCTGTGCGGTCTATCGAATGCCTGGTGAATTCTTCTGTTATTCCATTTCTTATTGTTCTGTTGGAATAACCTGTCTATGTGGATTACCACATGCATGGTGAATGATGTTTCGTATTCATTCTTTATTAAATTGTGGAAATGATGCATTGACGTGGATTACTGCGTATGGCGGATGAAAATCCATTTGCGCTTTCAGATATTCTATTATACTCGTATGAGATATCATTTCTTTTGTACTCGTCATGAAATATAATTTTATTTGGTATTTTCTGTTACGAGTAACTATTCACGGGTTACTATTCACCCGGTTACTATTCACTCTAGTATTATTCACTCGGGTATTCGGGGCACTTTTTATTACAGAATACTATTCATGAGTTACTATTCACGAGTTACTATTCACCCAAATTACTATTCACCTGAATATTATTCACTCGGGTATTTGGAGTACTTTTCATGTCTGGGTACTATTCACGAGGTACTATTCTCGAAGTACTACTCACGGGGTACTATTCACGACGAAAAATTGATTCTTTTCTCATCCAAATTATTTTTGGTGCATGAATATTACTCTTGAATTTTACTCTACAAAAAAAGATATCATGTTGACAATTTGGACGTTATTGATTTTGAGGATAAATTAACTTATAAATCTTTAAAATTTATTCTTGAACTTGTTTTATTGAATTATTATGTCATTGTCATCATCCTCATGCTTATATTGTGATGAAGGTCATCTTTGGCTTACGTGCATAGATGGAATCGGTATGATTATGACTAGGGATCATTTAGTATAATCATGACCTGTAATGTTATAAATGATGTGGTAAAAGTCCTTAGTGGTCTGTAATGCATTGATGGACAGTTTTTGGTATGATTATGACCAGGAATTATTCGGTATAGTCATGACCATTGATGATTTTATGGATATCCTTGGCCCGTAGTGCAGAGAAGATTAGATGATGTGGTTTATTTATTAAGCTGAGTCTCATAGAAGATAGTAGATATCATGCTCTACTTGACTCTTCTAATAGATTGCTTATTCTGCTGCAGTTAAACTTGTTGTCTATTGTATTCTATTAGTTGTTATACTGTTGAAGGCTAAGGATAATTTATTCTGCATTATCTTAGTCATAATATTTCTTCGGGCTAGTTGAGCTCACCCTTTCTTTCATTGTTCTCTTGTGAAATGAGAATATAAATTTGGGACGAGTCGGGAAATGGAGTGATGGTCCAGGATAAGTGGCTTTAGTATTCCTCAGTATTCTGTGAAATATTGTGATAAGAATTATAATGAGGACTCCATTGAGAGTTGATATTGTCTAGAAGGCAAAATTCTTGTTTAAACTCTCAGCTATGTTTTGTCGTATTTTACACGACTGTTGTATAATTAAGTTGTATTTGAATTTATGTACCATGTATCTGGCGACTCAAAATGGGTGATGTATACCTTTTTTGGGGGCATCACACAAGGGCTCATGCACCTCTGTCGAGGTATGCACGAACATATCCTTTCCAGATCCACCCGATAGGGAATAGAACAGAAAAGAACGCCCGAGCTAGATGTAATCCTACATATGTCTATGTGAATTGATCAGAACAAGGATTTAAGCATAAGTTTTCAAATAGGTCGCACGTGGCGCACAAATATATGTCTATTCTACACACAACTTATGCAGTCGAAACCCATAATCACATTCCAGTATATTACGGTGGAAATCTACAATCCTTCTGTCGATATCATGTAAATTACCAAAATCATCACTAATGTCTTAGCGAGAATCCTTAAGCACAAATATATTAAACCAAATCATATGGTGCCAGCCAAAGAGATAAGACAGTCAATTTAAATAACTAATGGTTCCATTATAACCTTAGAGCAAATATTCAGTTCATAGCTATTGAACAAAATACAAGTAGCAATAAAGACAATATTAATTGATTACAAAATTAGAGAAAATAAATAGATAAGAAGAAACTCTGTCAAAGCCCTTCAATCTCTAAGCATTCTGCTCAAATCACGCTTTCCAATCTTTGTCGCTCATTGCTCGTGTCGCTCCAAGGAAAAACCAGACTTCTCCCTAATCTACCTAATCTATATTTATAGACAACAACTAAGAGAAAGGAAGAGAAATTACAGAAGAAAACTAATCTAAGCTAACCTATGTGAAAATATGATATCTGATGTCTCTCTCCCCCCTTAGATGCAGAGGCTTCAGTGCGTTATATACGCCTTTTTCCTTCAATCTAGGTCAAACCAAGGCCTTCTCTGCCTGGGCACCGGAGGTGGCGCCGCGACGCGGATAATAAGCCTATAGTGGCGCTGCAGCGCCATGTCATTAGTCAAAGAGCCGGAGTTTCATATGTTGCAGCCATGAGTCCAAGAGGGAACGATGGGCTGCTGACACGAGGGTGACGTCGGCAAGGACCGGGCTTGAGGAGCCATGCGAGACTAACACTAGGCATTGGCGTTGCGGCCCCAGTGTATGGAAAATGACTATTTTGTCCCTAAATGCTAGAAAACACCTGTCAAGCTCTGCAATATATCGATTAAGCACAATAAAACTATAATCATATAAAACTATATAAAATCTATGAATTCAGGCAACTATTTAAGTCATCAAGTATCCGATTCGCAGGTATAAATCTCACTCATCAAAAACCACACCAGAATCAGGGAATTCTTCTTCTATAATCTTGAGCGTATTTCTTTAGAGTTTAAGGAAGCTTTGAGCGTAGTAAACAGTTCAAGTTTTCTTCAAGATTAACCCAGCTATACCAATTGGAATACTCTCCTTTTTAAGGTAAGGGATGTTATTTTTGTTCAATATTCGTATAAAATAATATTTTCTTCCTTACTCTGTAGTATGTAAGTTGTGATGCCCCCAAATTCGGGTATCTTTCATCCCAACAAATGGTGCTACACGGTACTACCATTCACACATACATTCAATTGAAAAGTCTCAAAAGAACGAATATGTCTTCTATATATTCAAAATAATATTACATTTCCCCAGGTTCTTTATAACCAATACATTCGTTCTTGTCATAATATTCAATATATTACAAACATTCACCTATACTATTACATAAGTAATATAAGGGTTCGTATTTGCCTTGCCCTTATCCTTGCCGGAGACTTCGGTCCATTCGATCTTAGCTGTGTTCATATGGTTCAAGCAATAGTGAGCATGACTAGCTCAACAAGTACTATAATTCTAATAAACAACATGCTTGAAACATATAACTCGTATATCTTCAATAACTGAACAATAGTTACGAAGTACTATAGATAATTCAAAATAGCACTTCTTTTCCTTCAAAACATTTTACAACAACAATATTCAGTAAAACATAATTTTCGGTCCAAGACCTTGAGCATTTCATAAGTTCTTTTGAAAAGGACATCCCGACACTAAATCTATAAGTCTGACATTACTTACGAGCACGTCTAGGTGATCAGCCTATAGTACTCTATGTTGATCAACACTACATTCATTAAACGTGTTTACGTTTAAGTTATGGCAACCTCACGTGCCTGTCGTTAAACGACAAAATATTTTAGCATACTCAGTCTTCGTTTGAAAACCACACCAATATAACTCGGTTAACATTGATTATGCTTGATAGAAACATAATATAAGTCTAGCCTAAAGAATTGGCTTTGACTTCATCATACAATACTTCATGCGTAAGGATACATGAATTTCAAAGCTTGTCTAGACTGAACTGGAACAAAGGTTAGAATACTTTCCTTTAGCGTCTGCTACAGATATAACACGTTCTCGATTTAAGTCTTTAAGTCTCTACTGTAATTGATAACATCACATAACACATTAGATCATGAATGAACATGCTTGGTTCCTAATGTATCTCACCCTTCTTCTTAATCTAATTATAATTTAGGTTTGTTCTTATTGGTTCCGGCTTTTCGTTACCTCGTTTCATTACGTTCATGTTTAATTACTTATCTATAACCTTTAGACAACATAAATAAGGTTTAACAATACCTTATTAAGTTAATCAGTTCATTACTAATGAGTTACTGTTCATTTTATACTTATAAACATTCTTTTCTGGCTAAACCCTAAGACTGGCACTGCAGCGCCGGTCATAGCTCTTCAACTCACGCTGCGGCGCAGGTTAGCAGTACCTATCACCTGGACTTGGCACTGCGGCACCACATATTACTCCCTCAGTCGCGCCGCGACGTGACTCTGTAGTAGGTATGTGAATTGTATATGGCACTACGGCGGCACCAATATACCTTGTGTTGGCGTCGCGGCGCCAACTCTGTGCACCAGAAAATTTTCACAGACTTTTATTTTTGCGAAACTCCCGGACGCATAACTTCTTCGTTATAAGTTCGAATTGGCTCGTTCAAGAGCATACGGTTCACAAATTACATACTCTACGCGTTCATGCAAGAATTTTATCTATTTGACTTCGTTTGCTAAAATTTCACCATTAGTTCATTTTTTTTTTAACAAAAACGATAAATATTCGTGAACGTTCAACGCTCGTTTCTTCATTCTAAGTCAGAATCCGGTCATTTTTGAGTCCACAACTCTATAATGCCAAATATGATTTATCTCCATCGAAAACCAATGTTTTCGAGTTCAAACACAAAATATGACTTCCACTCCGAGAATTTCACGAATCCGACGATTATCGTCCAATCGTGTGAATTCTGGCGAAACCTCATTACTAATGATTTGATTATCATTCTAAATGGATTTTAATCATCATATGAACATTTTAAGCTACTTATTACACCAAATTATTATCAAAGTAAGTTTTAACATATTCTCATATGTTCATGACTTATTCAACTTATAAACTAAAATTTCTTATGACTTAGTATGGACTTAAGTCCTTTACTCAATGTTCTCACATCATATTGAACATACTAACATCATATTACATTCATATGACAAGTTCATCATAAGTTATCAACTTATTTAGATTCAAGTTGCTTATTCAACTTATTCGGCTTAAGTCCATTCATTAATCAATTCTTATGATTGCTTAACATACATACTTATTAATTTACACTTCCTCTATCACCCTACAATGATAAAGATAGAAGATGTATTTAGACAAGAGTCTTACCCTTGAAGAACTTGTTCTTCTTTTCTTTGAAAATCTAACAAAGTTGACTTGACTTATGTGAGGTTATTTTCTCTAACACTTAAACACTTATCTTGAAAGAAGTTGGATGAAATAAATCAAGCAACAAATGAATTGTGGAGCTTGCTATTTATAGGCTTGGCCAAGTTAGGGTATAAGAGTCATTTGGTCATCCACCTCCTTAGATTAACCTCCTTACTATTCATTTGCTTATCAACCAAGTCTACTTGCTTATCACTCATAATACTTGGCCATCACAAAATCTATCCATTGCTTGGTCATCACATAAAGTTCTTGCCCACCAAGATAACCCACATTAATATGGTTTTCTCCATGGATCATGGCTAATCCATTTGACTATTACATTTGGGCTTGCTTAATTAATCTAGCCCATTCCTTGTTGGGCTTGCATCTTAAATCTCATTGGACTCTATCAATTAAACAATAATCCTACAAGTCCATTCTTAATTAAAAACCTTATCATTTGTACTATACATATAATTCCCGTATGCTAGCTTGTATATAAATTCGTAATATACGTTATTCCACTCTCCATACATATTCGTATAATACGTCATATTATACTTGCATTCAATACCTCGCATAATGCCACGCATCATACAATTAATACCTTCTCTTTTTAACTCTTAGTATTCCTAACGTTCTCTAATTAAGTCCGCATGTGAAATATTGCATTTTTCATACCTAGATTATTATTACATAATCCATCTCACCTTGATATTATAACGTTATGTATTTCTCGGAAGTTCAAAAATAATTCCGGAGCGGAAATCGATGAATAGTATTTTTCAGAAAATTTCTCAGAAAGCTTTTATTTTCGTCTTAGAAATTCAAACACTTTAATTCTCTGACGTAGTTAAAATACTACAATGTTCCGATATTTCTAGGTTATAGAACAACATTCATCTTATCAACATGTAATAATAATAAGTAATATTATTTTATTCATTATTAAAAGTATTTACAAAAGTTTGATTTTTTGGGGCGTTACATAAGTAATATTATTTTGTTTCAGATTTCGAATTCTACACTCGTCTTGTTAAAGTTTTTGCTTCTATACTCTATGAAATTAGTAGAATATCCTTGATATTTGCGCTTCATCCAGTATCTTTTCATGAAAATATTATTCTGAGCATTCTTGATAAGTTTTAACTTTTTTATGCCAGAGTACTATTCATGGGGTTACTATTCCCGAAGTACTATTCACGGGGTACTATTCACTCGGGTACTATTCACCCGGGATACTATTTATGACAAAAATTGATTTCTCTTCGATCCAAATCATTTTTGATATAATATTATTTTTGAATTTTACTCCATAAAGCAGTATCATATGGACAATTTGGACATTATTAAATTTTGGATAAATTAAATTGTTAAAGTCTTTAATATTTATCCTTTTCTTTCATTTAATTAAATTCCTATATCATTGTCATCATCCTCATGTTTATATTATGATGAAATTCATCTGTGGCTAATAGTGCATAGATGGACTTGGTATGATTATAGCCAGGGATTATTCGGTATAATCATGAATGTAATGTTACAAATGATGTGGTAAAAGTCTTCATTGGTCAATAGTGCATTGATAGATAGTTGTTGGCATGATCATGACCATTGGTGAAAACACGAATATCTTTGGCTCGTAGTGCATGGATAATTTGTGGTCGTGATTCTAATGAATATCCTTGGCCCGTTGTTTAAGGATGATGTGGATTATTTATTAAGTTGAGTCTCAGCGATAAAATTGATGATAGACTTTTAAAATCATAGAAGATAGTAGATATCATGCTTTACTTGACTCTTCTAATGGATTGCTTGTTCCACTGCAGTTAAACTTGATGTCTATTGTATTTTATCAGTTTAACACTGTTGAAGGCTAACGATAAATTATTCTGCATTATCTTAGTCATAATATTTCTTACTAGGCTAGTTGAGCTCACCCTTTGATTTCATTGTTCTCTTCAGGAAATGAGAATATAGCTGAAACTACTCGGGGAACGGAGTGACGGTCCAGATGTTTGCATTAGTAGTCCTCACTATTTTGTGAAATAGTGTGAAAATAAATGTAATAATATTGAATTTGAGTTTGGATATTGTCTAGAAGACAATATTCGTGTTGAAACTCCCAGCTTATGTTTTGTCGTACTTTACATGACAGTTGTATAATTAAGTTATATTTGAATTCTGTAACATGTATTTGGTGACTCAAAATGGGTGATGTATACCTATTTTGGGGGCGTCATAATTAATATAAATTACCAAATACTAACTCTTAATCAAATTAATTTTATTTAAACAATCAATTTAATGTTATAAAGTAAATTATTTAATTAAACTAATTCTAATTAACACTAATTACAAATCAGATTATGGAGATTTAAGATCACAATTTCACTTATTGCTTCATTTAAATTAATACACTTCTTGTCAATTAAGCTCACTATTCTGAATGGTTAATCAAGAACACATAAGTAAATATGACCATCTCTTAATGCATCATACTCAAATCAACTTAAATCCACAGATGATAAAATCAAGAAGAACACCTTAATTAACTAATTCACTATATCTCTATGTGAATTACAATTAAAGAGGATTTAAAGCACAAGTTCTTTATCAGATTACATGCGATGAATAGGTATATCTCTATCTTATATATAAATTACGAATTCCAATGCCATACAGAAAACACAATCACATGCTATTATGATCAGATCTATATCTATACTTCATCTCTCGAGTTCATATAGATTATCACGGTAATTGTTAGCTAGGCAATTAAATAATTCATCACAAATCATAATAGACAATCCAAGGATAATCACAATAATTAATAGAGAAGCATATTAAAAATAAACTATGCAATAAGCTCCATTGTAATCTTAAACAAAAGATTTAGTTCATGATCAATGAATTAAAACTAAGAATCCATATTTGAATAAACATTAAAAGACAAGAATAAGAGTAGATTGAAGAATAAATCTATTCTCAGCAAATCCCAATCTTCCTCAAGCTCCTATTTTTGATCTTCAATGATCTCCAAGTTGCTTCAATCTCCAAAACCTTAAGAACTAGGGTTTTGGCCTAATCTACTCTAATCTAATAGAATCCTCCCTCTCCTTTAATCCCCGTGATTCTCCTCCTTTTATATGTCTTTAAGTCCTCCTGAAAGTCCTTGAATCAATCAGCTCGAACCAATCCTTCTTGAACTTAACTTCTGACAAAACTGTTCTTTATGCGCATACCCCCGCCCCGGCGGACATTTTTGTACTGATAGGCCCGCCCCGGTGGGCTAGGCTTCTGTTTTTGGACTTATACCCCAGCCACGTCAGACATTTACCTCTATAAAGTCGGCCCTGACGGGGGTCCTTTTTTCTGTTGCAATGTCTTTTGGTAAAACGGACATAACGTTTGATCCTGGAGGAGTTACGGGGCCTATCATCTATCAAATCGAAGACCTCGACGAGCTCTACAACTTTCATTCTTTGAGAATTGAGAAATAATGGACGAATAAAGGTTGAAATTGGGTTGGAAGTTATTGCTATGTAAATGGAAAGCCAAAAATGCTAATCTAGCAACCCCAAACATCGATCCAAGTAACTTTTGTCCCAATTCCTACAAAACAACATAAAGCATGCATGAATGGACAAAAACACTTAAAAAACTTCCAAAAGATTAAGCTCAAATGCACTCAATTAATAGGTATAAAACCCACTCATCAAATACCCCCAAACTTAAACCTTTGCTTGTCCTCAAGAAAAAACACAAAAGAACTAAAAATAAACAACCTAACTCAACTACATGAATGCATATGCATGATCTACTTCCTAATATACCTACGAACACAGTAATAAATCAGTATGATATATAACAATAGGCCTCAAAGATATCAATGATACTCAAACAATATATCCAATCAAGTTAAAGTTTATAACTCTAACCAGTTAGTCAATCCAAACCTGTCATCACCCATGTTGTGCGTGTGTGCTTGTTAACCATTCTAACCAACCACAGTTCAAGATAACCACATAACAAACTTCTTAGAAGGAAAATTTCAGTTCCAAATCAATTACTTTTGTGAACATAACAACTCCGGTTAAAACTAAGTAATTACCAAGTCTAAGGGTAAATATAGGATTTATTTCTACTTTTATTCAACCACGAGGGCATTTTTGCTCTTTCTCGTGTTTTATTCATTTTTTATTTTTCTCATGGTTGTGCAATGTCTTATTCCCTTAGGCTTTTCAATGCTACCTTATCGAGCTTTTGACCAATGACTCCCAAGTCATTAAGACCTTAAGGCGCTACGTGTAAAGATAACCCCCTCGGGCTTACTTACTCAAGTAACAAAGGCCACAAAACTAGACAAGCATGCCACGGTGTTTATTCATTTTTTTTCTTTTTTCTAGATTTTCTATTTATTTCCTTTTCATCATTTTTTTTTCTTTTGTAATATATATACCCCATAGATTCCCCCAAACTTAAGCTTTTACGTCATTCCAACCTTTACTACCAGTTCACTAATTTCCTTAAATTCTAACCAAGATTTTTTCTCAAAACAAAATTATGAAACCCTTGAACCAAGTGGATTAAAACAATTAAATTTTAAGTGCTAACCGGTTATATAAGTTTCAGACAGGCTCAGATCACCATCATGATTAAAATTAGAACCCATCATCAATTATCAACATTGTTCAAGTTAATAAACAAAGCCAATCTTATCATAGGCCGAGCTAAATTCAAACCAATCCATTACCTAGATTCATGCAAACACTCAATACAAAAGAAAATATTATTTTTATTTTTATTTTGTATTTTTTATTTTATTTTATTTTTATTTTATTTTTAGATAAAATAAGAACTGAATATAATGATATTCAAACTACACTACTATGCAACTACTTATGTAGTTGTAATACATGAATGCAAACTTAATGAACTTAAACTAAACATGATAACATATGTAAAATAAACAATTAACATAACATAAACATGAAACTAAACATGCAATGAAGAACTAAACTAAACTCCCCCAAACATAGCAATTACAATGTCCTCATTGTAAGAATATAACAGTAAGTATAAAAGGAGTTCCCTGTAATTAGCTTAGCATGAGGTGATGGTGGTGATGGCGGCGACGGTGGTCGTGGCATAAACACTCAGCGTTATTCCACATGCTCTATTCTGAAAAATTTCCTCGATTTATGTGCAATTGCTTCCTTTTCCATAATCTTTTGGCTATCCATTGAACCTCTAATACCTGCAATGAAGAAAGACAACATGGATTAGAATAGCACTTTGGATTATAAGAGAACTTAATAAGCAAATATAACAACTTGATTCCTATATACTAAATAAACTAGTAAAACATATAAATATAAAAATTCATGGGTTGCCTCCCAGTCAGCGCTTGATTTACAGTCTTTCAGCCTAACTTTGTCTGATCAGTACTATCCAATTCCTCTTTGATAATTGAGGAATCCTCCATCCATTCACTACAAGAAATTACACAAGAAATGACCCTAAAATTTGTCATATAAAATTTATTTTTCGTCACTAAAATATTTGGTGACGAGTGTTAATCATCACATAGAGTGTCATCGTAGGAGCGTGATATTAGGTTTATTTGACAATATTTGATGTCGTCACTAAATGTTTTAACTTATACTGACGATCTACATCATTGTCACTATAATTAATTACTTTTAGTGACGTTTATAATGTCACTATTTGAATGAAACTTTCGTCACTCTATATTATGTTTCGTCATCAAAACTTAGTGCATTAAATGACGAAAATCTTTTTTCTTCATTAAATGATATTGTTTTAGTGACGAAAATATGTTACTCTATTTAAATCATCTAATTTTATTGACGACAAGATTGTCATATTTATGATTATTCTTTTGTCATGTTAGTGTGTTTATTGTCACCAAAAATAAGAAAATAAATGACGACAGAACAATTCGTCACCTAATACTATATTTAACATAACAATTATGTCGTTGTCATTTCTTATTTTAAATAATATTATAAAATAATTTTTCACCAAAGAGTTATTTTTTGGGACACATTTTTTAATGTCACTAATTGAATACTTATGGTGACGATACATCTCGTCACAGAAAGAGTTAATAATAATGACAAAATTAGTTTTTGTGACTAAATAAATATATAATAGTGACGATATAGTTTGTCAACAAAGAGTTAATTTCTATGACACATTTTTTTCTGTCGCTAATTGAATACTTATGGTGACGATAGAACTCGTCACATAAAGAGCTATTAATAGTTAGAAAAGTAAAAGTCATCACTAAATGATATATAATAGCGATGACATAACTTATCACCAAATAATTAATATTAGTGACAAGATCAATTGTCATAACTAAATGAATATATATAATGATAATACTATTAATTCTAAAGAGTTAATATTATTTGTCATTAAACTTTAATTTTCATTAACCAAATATTATTTGTCAATAAATTATTATAAATTGTGATGATGTGGTGTCATATTAAGTTGTTTGACATTCAAAATGTATTGTCACATTAACAATTTTCAATTAAAAAATATAATACATTTAGTGAGCTTTTTAAATCAACTTTACACCTGTATATAATATAAAAGACAAAAGGCAATAAACATTTAAAATAAAAAGTAATTATCTTATAAAAAAAATAGTAGATTCACAGATTCAACAAAATACCCAACTAGCTAGGCAATAAACAGTTGCTTAAATAATCTAAGTACCAAAAAAACAAATTATATAATCCAAAAAGCTGAAATTTTGAAATCCATATCCTAAGAAAATGCTTAATTAAAACCTTCAACCTTGTGGTTATTGAACTTTCGGAAAAAAAACTCTATCTGCAAATCAAAAAAACCAAATTAGCTTATAATGCAAGATTTAGTATTTTGCAGAAATTATGGAATAACAAATGTAACTAAATAACATATTTAAAAAGATGGGATTCAATTACAAAGGGCAAATGTGGTTTGAAGACATGCCACTATCAGTGATTCCTTCTTTGGCCGGAAGGACGTGGTAACTTTTATTTACGTGCTCTTACAAGTCAGCAACCAAAATAACAAGGATACAAATGGAACTCACTGAATGGTCTTGTCCATTCAACATTGTGAGATATAGACAAGCAAATTGGGAAGGAATAGAGTTAAAACTTACACCAGCCCATTCACCAAGAGTCTTCGCACTGGGGACTGTAATCAAGCTTACATTGTGGTCGGCACAAAGTGATTTGACCAACTTGACATAGTACGGCTGGTTGCAGACCTCTGCTAATACACATAACTGGGCAGCATGCTTCTCAATCACCTTTGCACCTTCATAAAGACCTTGAGCAAGCCCACTTCAGGCAAGTGATTTTCTAAGCACAAGTTGTAGGGCTGTCATGCTGTCCACGCTTTCTCCTAGAGCTTGAGTAGGTACCACAGCTGCTACAACCACCTCTTCACTGCAATTAATATCAAACAAGATGGAATAAAGATGAGAAACTCCTTTGAAAAAGGAACACAGAGAGAGATTTAAAATGCCAAAAAAACAAAATGCCCAGCGGGGGAAGCACTCCCTAACTAATTCTTAAATGTGCTAGGAACCGGTAATGATATACAAATTGTAAAATTCAAAAGCCATTTGACAAATTGGCATATTAAAAAGTAATTTTCTAGAATGTGTGCTTCTGAATAAACAACCTTTACGTTCAAATTCACAACAACATTTATAGCCAAAACATATGCTCTTTCAAAAAGCTATTAATCTTCAGAAGGTCAATGCATAAATTTTTTGTTATCCAAATAACTTAATTTTAAAAAAAGACATCCAATGATGTCTGATTGCAATTGACAGATTCAATTACTTAACAGAATGCAAATTAAATGTACAAGAAATGATCAACAAAAACAAAAAGGAATTTATACTGCACAAAAATGAAATAGAGTTGATAAAAAGTATTATCCCACCTAAATAAAATATCGATATCCATTCGTATATTTGTTCATAAGAACAACCACAAATAACACTTAATACAACTGTTTGATGTCACTTTGCAATAGTAGTTTCACAAGTCTAATGGTAACGGGTAATTTATCCAACTACTAAGGATTTTAACAGACATTTCGAGGTCAACAATCATTCAAAAGGAAGAATGCATTCATATCAACATGTACTTTTGACCACCAATTAGGAGGGGGAGCACACATCATTATACAAAGATAAATTAAAGGTTTGTTCTCAAAATTGCATCCCATCTTAAACAAGACAACTAATAAATGCACTAGCAAAGATTTTGTTATAACATGAAACTTTAGAACATGACTCTAACGACCAACTAGTACACTCGTGCTTGAGAAGAAAAATAAAAGTAGCGAAGGATTTTCTCAAAATATTACCTTCCTAAACCATCATAGCACCCTGTCAAAACAAACCTGCCAGTGTACATGTGTAAGTCTAAATTATTAAGTTACAAGGGAAGCAAAAAGATCAAGCATCAAGTGTGAAATACTCATTTAAGTTAATGTGAAGTACCCATGATATTGTAACAAATTTCACATGCTTACCCAGGATTTGAACCATCAACTGCACTGACCTAATCATCATATAAAGAAGGTTCTTCTTCTTTTCGTGGCACTACAGCTTTAATGTATTCAATCTCTAATATTTTCTCCTGTAATCGTCACAAACAGTAGTTAGGAAAGAAGGGGAAATTAAAATACAAACAAAATGACATATGTCATCAATATATAGTACTACTACTCCCTTCATCTAGAAATGAGAGTCTTATTTCTTTTTTAACATCATAGTCTTGATTTATATATTTATTCTTATTTTTTTGATATTCTTACTTTATTTATTTATTTTTTTCCCAAATATTAAGATTTGTGTGGAACATACATTTTTTCCCCTAAATAATGTCAAATAAGCATGTCTTATATACACTTAATTTTTGCAAGAAAAATAAAAGGTCAAAGAAAAGGAAGGACTCCTTTTCCAAATAGAGACTATTGCGTATGATGAAGTACTAAAGCGTTTGTTACCACGTAGATCCACATAACAGTAATGATAATGTGTGTGCTAACATGAACTTCCAGTGACCCCTCCCCTCCACTAATTCGTTTAAAGTAGTTCTCAATCTTATGAAATAATTTCCCACGCTATTAGTTGAACTTATTATCTTATTTCCATAACAAGTCCTACATTGGTTGGATTGTACTTTGGCCATGAATATAATTTTGTCAGTAACAAAATAAGTTCATTCTTTAACAAAATATAAATAGTGTATCTATCAGCCCTTCTGGTTGCTCTAATAGTTTCATAGCATGGATTGATTTAACTTAGCATCCCCTTATTGTAAGACCCCAATTTTTATGAATAGAGAATAATATTCTTGAAATATATTTTTGAATATTATGGTGTGAATTTGATATAATATTATAGTTGTAGGTAATATTTATAAATTTTGTAAAGTAAGCAAGTAGTTATATAATATTCGATTGGTCGAGGAATATTCCTTTTAACAGGAAATATTAAATGCGACGATACACAATCATTAGTATCCCTACAACGAAAAGTATTGTCGTAGTTAGAAAATGACATAATTATCTTTTTATAAAAATAACGGCGGAAGTTTTACCATTAAACTGTTGAACTACCCGGTAGTAAAAGTACAGTAATACGCGTGGTTGCATAGTAGCATAAGGTATTAATTATTGATGCTTACATGAGAAGTCACTCAGTTATACTCAATTATTGCTACAATAATTGCTGCATCATATCTCTCATATTATTGATTCAGTTATTGTCACAGTATCATCTGTATAATATTTAATATATTATTAAATCAATAATTCAGACGACAAAGTTATTCATATTATTATTTGAAATATTGACAATGTCTAAAAGTTCTGTCAAGGAGAGGTTTGGTCACCTAATTGCGCGCCAATAGGAAGAAATCTTTATTGGAAAACCCTCTCTTTCCTAGGAACGACCTGGTTGTTAAATATTGTGAATTATAATATTAATGATGAATAAGTTCGTGTTGATTAAAGATAAAATTGATAGTTCCATTGTGTGAGAATTATTAGTGTTAGTGAAAATCGGCATTTATTTCGATAATAATTGATGTCTGGAAGTTATCGGGTAATTAATCAGATAAATGAGCAATTAATTGCTATTAATTCACATGCATATAACTATTGGTTCACATGTGTGTACTATTGATTCACGTTCATGTACTATTAGGGGAGTTGGTGCCAGATTGATAATACTTGCATGACTAAATCAAAAATGGAGGTATAGTTTAAGGTACTATACTGTATTTAGTTTTTTCACATTATTATACTATTGAGTCACATGAATGAACTATTAATTCACATGATTTACTATTAGGGGAGGTGGTGCAAGTTTGAAAATACTTGCAGGACTAAATTAAAAATGAAGAAAAAGAGGAAGGTAGTATACTATAATATTTTGAGCCCCAAAACGTGCAATTATCGAAATTATATTTTCTTATAAATAGAAGCTCATTCTTCCTTCATTTCTCACCAATTCACTAAAGTTTTAGAGCAATTATTATAGAGAGAAATTATAGAGAGAAAGAAGAAGAGAAGTTTGCTACCTCACTATTCCAATATCCAGTTTCTTCTAAGGTAAGGGGTATTATTCTTTTGTATTCATGAAGAGAGTTATTTTCTTTCAATACTCATAAGGGTTGTTATTCCATTCTTTATTATTATGTTGGAATAACCTGTTTATACGAAGTAGCACATACATGGTGAAATTCTTCTGTTATTCCATTCTTTATTATTACATTGGAATAACTTTTTATGCATCTTGATCTATCGCATACTGGTGAATTCTGTTGTTATTTCATTCTTTATTATTCTGTTAGAATATCATGTCGGTGCGGATTACGCATGACCTGGTTCCATTCTTTATTATTCTGTTGAAATATCCTGTCTGTGCTGATTACGCATGACCTGGTTCCATTCTTTATTATTTTGTTAGGAATAACATGTCTGTGCGGTCTATCACATGCCTAGTGAATTCTTCTGTTATTCCATTCTTTATTATTCTGTTAGAATAACCTGTCTATGTGGATTACCACATGCATGGTGAATGATCCTTCGTATTCATTCCTTATTAAATTGTGGAAATGATCTGTCTACGTGGATTACCGCATGGCGGGCAAAAATCCATTTGCAGTTTCATATATTATATTAAACTCATTTGGTTAAAGTTTTGAGTTCTATACTCCATGAAATTAGTAGAATATCCTGGATATTTGTGCTTCATCCAGTATCTTTTTATGGAAATATTCTTCTGAGCATTCTTGAATTTTACTCCACAAAGTAGTATCATGTTGACAATTTGGACGTTATTGATTTCAGGATAAATTAACTTATCTTTAAAATGTATTTTTGAACTGGTTTTATTGAATTATTATGTCATTGTCATAATCCTCATGCTTATATTGTGATGAAAGTCATCTTTGACTTACGTGCATAGATGAACTCGGTATGATTATGACCAGGGATCATTCGGTATAATCATGACCTGTAATGTTATAAATGATGTGGTAAAAGTCCTTAGTGGCCTGTAGTGCATTGATGGACAGTTTTTGGTATGATTATGACCAGGGATTATTCGGTATAGTAATGACCATTGATGATTTAATGAATATCCTTGGGCCGTAGTGCAGGGATTATTCGATGATGTGGTTTATTTAGTAAGCTGAGTCTCAGCGATAAAAATTGATGAAAACATTTTAAATCGTAGAAGATAGTAGATATCATGCTCTACTTGACTCTTCTAATGGATTGTTTATTCCGCTGCAGTTAAACTTGTTGTCTATTATATTCTATCAGTTGTTATACTGTTGAAGGCTAAGGATAATTTATTCTACAGTATATTAGTCATAATATTTCTTACTGGGCTAGTTGAGCTCACCCTTTGCTTTCATTGTTTTCTTCAAAAAATGAGAATATAGCTGGGACTAGTCGGGGAATGGAGTGATGGTCCAGATGATAGCATTAGTAGTCCTCACTATTCTGTTAAACAGTGTGATAATAAATGCAATGAGGACTCCATTGAGTGTGGATATTGTCTAGATGACAATATTTGTATTAAAACTCACAGCATATGTTTTGTCGTATTTTACACGACTATTGTATAATTAAGTTGTATTTAAATTTTGTACCATGTATTTGGCGACTCAAGATGGGTGATGTATACCTATTTTGGGGGCGTCCCAGTTTGTATCAAAGCTTAGGGATATGATCCCTGACTGAGATGTGAGACAAGAACTATGAGGGGAGAGACGGAAAATTCCTTCGCTAGTATGACCTACCTAAGTTTATTTGGTATTTAATTGGTCGGTCAGAGTATAGGGATAATATGTGATATGTTAATTAACCCTTGTTTTGTGGCAGTATTTGAAAATAGTATCCGAAATTGTTGAGATAAGCAATGAAGCACATGAGACCGTTGAGTCACCAACGATCAATACCCAAGGTAATGTGCAACAGGAAGATAATAATCCTCATGTAAAAAATAACACCGATGAAATGGTGAACGATGGGATGTTCAGAAGCTTTATGCAATTCATGCAACATCAGGAGAGAGCGACTCCTATCCAAAATGCAGGTGGAAACACTGACAACTCTCAGACGGTCACCTCTAAGCAGTTCAAGAAGCTGGGATCACCAAAGTTTTTTGGAGAGCCAAAACCACTTAAGGTAGAGACGTGGATAAAGCAGATCAACAAGATATTTGATGTCTTGGGATGCTCCGAGGAGCAAAAGGTTCCCTTTGCCACCTTCATGTTACGAGCAGAGGCAGATTATTGGTGGGAATCTATAAAGCGTACTCAACCTGCCGCACTCAAAATGTCTTGGGAGAAGTTCCAAGAGCTGTTCAACGACAAGTACTTTCCTGAAAGTATTCGTCACATGAAGGAGGTAGAGTTCATCAAGCTTGAACAAAACAATATGACCGTGGCGTAGTACGAAACTAAGTTTTCCGAGTTATCTCGGTTTACGTCCCACTTGGTTGATAATGAGGAGAGAATGACGCGGATGTTTCTAAGAGGTTTGAAACCCGAGATACGTCAATACCTTATCTCTCATAAACTGTGTTTGAATTCAGATGTTGTGAATAGGGCTCAGTTATTGGAGCGCGATAATGAGTCAACCCAACCAAGAGAGAACAGCCGGCAAGTCGATTATACCAGTGGTAGCAGTCATCGAAGCGATGGCAACTAACGTGGAGGAAATCAACATGCCATAAATTGTAATCACTTTGGTGGTAATCATGGCCATGATAATAAGAGTGGACATTTGAAGAAGAGGAGATTCAATAATGATGGAAAGACGTCAGCACCAACACCTATTGTTAAGAAAGGAGAATGACTGCCGGTCGTATGTTACAAATATAGAGGGGAAGGACACATAATTCTAAACTGCACGATGCAGTCCAAAGCATGTTACAATTGTGGAAAAGAAGGTCACCTAGCCCAATTTTGTCATGCACCAAAGTCAAATCCAGCTGGGATGGAGGCATCAAAGGGTGTCCCAGACAAGACAAAACCGATAGTTCAATGGAGAGCGTTTGTCGTAACCTCCCAAAAAGCGAGGAATCCGAATGAAGTGATCACGGGTAAGCTAATCATAAACTTTAGCGAAGTTTATACTTTATTTGATACCGGTTCTACCCATTCCTTTATTTCTCCTACTTGCACTCAACGTTTAAATTTCACTCTGGAGATATTATACTTTGACTTATCTGTTGAAACTCCGTTGGGAGAAACCTTCATTACATCCACGGTTTATAAGTCTTGTTTGATTCAAATCGGTAACCGCACGTTACCTGTCGATCCTATTTCTTTGAAAATACTTGCATTTAATGTGATTTTAGGGATTGATTAGTTAACTACTCATCATGCTAAAATTAATTATTTTCGTAAGGTTATTAGCTTTCATATTCCTAACCAACCTATTATGCGAATTCAAGCAACCAAACCACTAAAATCAATCACTGTCATATTAAGCCATAAATCTATTCGTTTATTGAAAAATGGATGTCAAGCTTTCTTAGCCCATGTCACGGATTTAAATAAAAATACGTCAGATTTGAATGATATTTCTATTGTTAATAAATTTCCTGACGTATTCCCTGAAGAACTTCCTAGCCTACCCCCAGAGCATGAAATTGAATTTTGTATCGACCTTGAATCCGGTACAAAACCCATTTCCAAAGCCCCATATCGAATGGCTCCTATTGAACTTCAGGAGTTAAAAACCCAACTACAGGAATTGTTAGTCATCGATTTCATTTGTCCTAGTACGTCTCCTTGGGGTGCGCCGGTTCTATTTGTGAAGAAGAAAGATGGAAGTATGGGACTTTGTATTGATTATCGGGAGTTGAATCATGTCACCATCAAAAATAGGTACCCGTTGCCTCACATTGATGACATGTTTGACCAGTTGCAAGGAGCCAGATTCTTTTCAAAGATTGATCTTCGTTACGGATATCATCAGTTGAAGATTAAAACTGATGACAGTATGGGCATTATGAATTCCTAGTCATGTCTTTTGGATTGACTAATACTCCTGCTGCCTTCATGGACATGATGAACCGAGTATTCAAGGAATATTTGGATCACTTTGTGGTCGTCTTTATTGATGACATCTTCATATACTCCAAAAGCCATGAAGACCATGAGTAACACTTGAGGCTGATACTTCAAAAGCTTCGTGAAAATAAGCTATATGCTAAGTTGAAGAAATACGAGTTCTGTCTTGAGGAAGTTGCATTCCTTGGGCACGTGATATCAAATCATGGAATATCTGTTGACCCGGCAAAGATTGAAGCAATTCAAAGTTGGGAGCAACCTAAGTCAGTGACCAAAGTACGTAGCTTTCTCGGCTTAGCTGGTTATTATCGGAGATTCGTGGAAGGATTTTCTCGAATCGCTACTCCATTAACTTAGCTGACTCGAAAAGAAACAAATTTCGGTTGGAGCGAGGAATGTGAGAAGAGTTTTCAAGAACTAAAGAGGAGACTCATTTCAGCACCTGTTCTGACAATACCATCTGGCTCGGAGGGATTTGTCATCTACAGTGATGCTTCAGGCAAAGGTTTAGGATGTGTTCTCATGAAACATGGGAAAGTCATAGCCTATGCCTCACGACAACTCAAAGAATATGAGAGGAATTATACTACTCATGATCTAGAGTTGGCCGCCATTGTTTTTGCACTTAAGATTTGGAGGCATTACCTGTACGGAGAGAAGGTGGAGATCTATATGGATCATAAAAGCCTCAAATATTTCTTCACTCAAAAAGAACTCAACATGCGACAACGACGTTGGCTTGAGCTGTTGAAAGATTATGATCATACCATTCAATACCATCCTGGAAAAGCAAACGTAGTCGCTGACGCATTGAGTAGAAGATCATATGCGGGTACGAGTGCGATATTGTCAACACAAAGGTCCATTTTGTATGACTTACAAAGAATGGAGATAGAGTTAAAGACTCCAGGGACCCATGTGATGATGGCAAATATACGAGTAGAACCGACTTTAATCGATAAAATTAAAGTTACTCAAGATACAGACCTTGAGCTGATGCATATGAGGAAGAAAGTACAAGAATGTGCTATTCCGAAAGCAAGAATCGATGAAGAAGGAATACTTCGAGTCAACTCCAGACTTTATGTTCCTAAAAATTCTGACTTGAGGTATAAAATCATGATGGAGGCGCACAACACACCATTTGTAATCCATCCTGGGAGTACCAAAATGTATCGTGATCTTCGACATACATTTTGGTGGAGGAATATGAAGAGAGAGATAGCGGGGTTTATCTCAAGGTGTCTAACTTGTCAACGAGTCAAGGCAGAGCATCAAGTGCCAAAAGGTCCATTGCAACCACTTGAAATTCTAGAATGGAAGTGGGAGCACATTACTATGGATTTTGTTACTGGTCTTCCCAAGGTTTCTCAAGGCATAGATGCGATTTTGGTCATTGTTGATAGATTGCCCAAGTCTGCTCATTTCTTACCGATACGAGAAACTTATACACTTAAACGTCTTGCTAGTATATACATAAATGAGATTGTAAGATTGCATGGTATGCCAGTATCCATAGTTTCTGATCGAGACCCAAGATTCACTTCAAAGTTTTGGGTTAGTTTGCAAAAATTTATGGGCACGGATTTACGATTTAGTTCGGCATATCTTCCTCAAACGGACGGGCAGTCGGAAAGGACTATTCAAACTCTTGCAGATTTATTAAGACTTTGTGTCCTTGACTTCAAGGGAAGTTGGGACAAGTTCTTACCATTGGTGGAGTTTTCCTACAAAAATAGTTATCAAGCAAGTATTGGCATGGCTCCATTTGAGGCGTTGTATGGAAGAAAGTGTCGTTCTCTAGTATGCTGAGATGAGGTGGGTGAAGCAACGTTGTTGGGATCGGAGTTGGTACGTATGACTACGGAAGAGATTTAAATGATCCGACAACGTATAAAAACCTCACAACATTGACAAAAGAGTTATGCTGATCTTCATCGAAAGGACGTGGAATTCAATATTGGAGATCATGTGTTGTTATGTGTTGCTCCATGGAAAGGAGTTACAAGATTTGGAAAGAGAAGAAATCTCAATCCTCGATTCATTGGCCCATTTTTAATCTTCGATCGAGTAGGAACTGTGGCCTATAGACTCGCCTTACCGCCAAGTATGTCTCATGTTCATAATGTTTTCCACATATCTATGATACGTAAATATGTGAAAGACCCGAACCATATTATTGAATTAGAACTAGACGAGATAGAGGAAGATTTAACGTATGAAGAGTTATATGTTAAAATCTTGGATGAGAAGGATCATATTCTACGCTCCAAGGTTATACCTCAAGTCAAAGTTTTGTGGAGAAACCATGATGTGGAAGAAATGACCTGGGAATTAGAATCTGAGATGAAATCAAGGTATCCTCACCTCTTCGACATACCAGGTACGCACCCTAATTTTGTGGACAAAATTTCATAAGAAGGGGAGGTTGTAAGACCCCACTTTTTATGAATAAAGAATAATTTTCTCGAAATATATTTTTGAATATTATGGTGTGGATTTGATATAATGTTATAGTTGTGGGTAATATTTATAAATTTTGCAAAGTAAGCAAGTTGTTATATAATATTCGATTGGTCGGGGAATATTTATTTTAACAGGGAATATTCGTACGATGGCACAATCTTTGGTGGACCCCACAACAGAAGTATTGTCGTAGTTAGAAAACGACATAATTATCATTTTATAAAAATAACGACGGAAGTTTTATCGATAAACTGTTGAACTACCCGGTAGTAAAAGTACAATAATACGCATGATTGCATAGTATCACATGATATTGATTATTGATGCTTACGTGAGAAGTCACTCAGTTATACTCAATTATTGCTACAGTATTTGCTGCATCATATCTCTCATATTATTGATTCAGTTATTGTCACAATATCATATGCATAATATTTTATATATTATTAAATTAATAATTTAGACGACAAAGTTATTCATATTATTATTTGCAATATTGACAATGTCTAGAAGTTTTGTCAAGGAGAGGTTTGGTCACCTAATTGCGCGGCAATAGGGAGAAATCCTTATTGGAAAGCCCCCTCTTTCCTGGGAACGACTTGGTTGTTAAATATTGTAAATTATAATATTACTGATGATTAAGTTCGTGTTGATTAAAGATGAAATTGATATTTCCATTGTGTGAGAATTATTATTCTTAGTGGAAATCGACATTTATTTCGATAATAATTGATGTTTGGAAGTTATCGGGTAATTAATCAGATAAATGAGCAATTAATTGCTATTAATTCACATGCATGTAACTATTGGCTCACATGTGTGTACTATTGATTCACATTCATGTACTATTAAGGGAGTTGGTGCAAGATTGATAATACTTGCATGACTAAATAAAAAATGGAGGTATAGTTGAACGTACTATACTGTATTTAGTTTTGTCACATGATTATACTATTGAGTCACACGAATGAACTATTAATTCACATGATTTACTATTAGGGGAGGTGGTGCAAGTTTGATAATACTTGCAGGACTAAATTAAAAATGAAGAAAAAGAGGAAGGTATTATACTGTAATATTTCGAGCCCCAAAACGTGCAATTATCGAAATTATATTTTTCTATAAATAAAAGCTCATTCTTCCTTCATTTCTCACCAATTCACTAAAGCTTTAGAGCAATTATTATAGAGAGATGTTATAGAGAGAAAGAAGAAGAGAAGTCTGCTACCTCACTATTCCAATATCCAGTTTCTTCTAAGGTAAGGGGTATTATTCTTTCGTATTCATGAAGAGAGTTATTTTCTTTCAATACTTGTAAGGGTTGTTATTCCATTCTTTATTATTATGTTGGAATAACCTGTCTATGCGAAGTACTGCATACATGGTGAAATTTTTTTAATATTACATTCTTTCTTATTCTATTGGAATAACTTGTCTGTGCGGTCTATCGCATGCCTGGTGAATTCTGTTGTTATTCCATTCTTTATTATTCAGTTGGAATATCCTATCGGTGCGGATTACGCATGACCTAGTTCCATTTTTATTATTCTGTTGGAATATCCTATTTGTGCAGATTACGCATGACCTGGTTCCATTCTTTATTATTCTGTTGGGAATAACCTGTCTATGCTGTCTATCGCATGCCTAGTGAATTCTTCTGTTATTCCACTCTTTATTATTCTGTTGGAATAACCTGTCTATGTGGATTACCACATGCATGGTGAATGATCCTTCGTATTCATTCCTTATTAAATAGTGGAAATGATCTATCTGCGTGGATAACCGTGTGGCGGGCGAAAACCATTTGCAGTTTCATATATTATATTATACTCATTTGGTTAAAGTTTTGACTTCTATACTCCATGAAATTAGTAGAATATCCTGGATATTTGTGCTTCAGCCAGTATCTTTTCATGGAAATATTCTTCTGAGCATTCTTGAATTTTACTCCACGAAGCAGTATCATGTTGACAATTTGGACGTTATTGATTTCAGGATAAATTAACTTATAAATCTTTAAAATGTAATCTTGAACTTGTTTTATTGAATTATTATGTTATTGTCATAATCCTCATGCTTATATTATGATGAAAGTCATCTTTGGCTTACTTGCATAGATGAACTCAGTATGATTATGACTAGGGATCATTCGGTATAATCATGACCTGTAATGTTATAAATGATGTGGTAAAAGTCCTTAGTGGCCTGTAGTGCATTGATGGACAGTTTTTGGTATGATTATGACCATGGATTATTCGGTATAGTCATGACCATTGCTGATTTAATGAATATCCTTGGCCCGTAGTGTAGGGATGTTTCGATGATGTGGTTTATTTATTAAACTGAGTCTCAGCGATAAAAATTGATGAAAACATTTTAAATCATAGAAGATAGTAGATATCATGCTCTACTTGACTCTTCTAATGAATTGCTTATTCCGCTGCAGTTAAAGTTGTTGTCTATTATATTCTATCAGTTGTTATACTGTTGAAGGCTAAAGATAATTTATTATGCATTATCTGAGTCATACTATTTCTTACTGGGCTAGTTGAGCTCACCCTTTGCTTTCATTGTTCTCTTTAGGAAATGAGACTATAGCTGGGACTAGTCGGGGAACGGAGTGATGGTCCAGATGATAGCATTAGTAGTCCTCACTATTCTGTTAAATAGTGTGATAATAAATGTAATGAGGACTCCATTGAGTGTGGATATTGTCTAGATAACAATATTTGTATTAAAACTCACAGCATATTTTTATCATATTTTACACGACTGTTGTATAATTAAGTTGTATTTGAATTTTGTACCATGTATTTGGCGAGTCAAGATGGGTGATGTATACCTATTTTGGTGGCGTCACACTTATTGTCCCACTATGTTGGCAGCCAAGCTTTGCTTGTCCCCGTGGGGCTTAGCTGAGCTTTGTGTGACCTTGGTTGTCCTTGTTGCCCCCAATTAAGCCTAACAACCCTAAATCTTGTAACAATTTAGTTTATTAGCTTTATCTTATAGTTTGCTAACCTATTATAGTTTCTACATACACGTTCATTTAGAAAATTTGAAACCACTCTTTATGGTTGAATTTTCAAATTACTCTATGAAACTAAAATTGATTCATTAAACCGTTATATAGCGATCATTTATTGCTACTGTTTCTTTGCCATTAAGCGTGACCTCTGCTCCTTGCTTCTTGTAGCTTTTGATTCTCCATATTATTGATTCGTTTGTCTTAAGTTTTGGATGTTATATAAGTGGTACATTCATCTATTACCAAAGTACATTAGCTGGGCACTTCTAGAAATATAAAGGTACTAACAGAGAGCTCGAAGAAAGCCCCACCCCCAACCCCTGCTTGTTGTAACTGCTGATGTCCAGGACAACAACCCTACACCCTCATGGCCACTTTCTCATTGTAATACTTCTAATTCACGTGATGGTTTACCTCCCTTTTTAAATATATATAACATAGCATAAGAGAGTATTTCTAGAATTTATAAATCCTCAATATAAACTGAAGTGAATCGAGTCCATACTTGGTTTCAACATTGCAAAAAACTAGTTCATATCCCCAACCACGAAGTCTAGACTTCCATGTGATCAGACTCTGCATAAGTTATGAATATTGTGTTGTAAATGGATTAAGCTCTAAAGACTAAAACAAAAGTGGTAACCAATCTGCTAAGAAAGAGAAATCACGTAAGACGCTTCAAAGTGTTGTTTGTGTTCTCAAGATTTAAACAAGAAGTCACTTTTGGCTTAATTTTTGTTTCAAAATAAGTGTGGATTTTTCAAAAGGCACTAAAGAAACAGTAAAAACCATGTTACCCATTAATGGAGAATGTTGTGTAAGCAAACCACAAGAATGATCAAGGGTAAATGGTAAAATGAAGCATAAACTAACATTTTGGTCAACAAAAGTTTGCTGACTTAATTTGCATTAACTCATTCAGTAAGTAAGAAACACTTTTAGTGAAATGGAGAAATCAACTGTTAGCACATGATTTGAAGTATCTTCTAGCATCCTTAGATATTTACAAGTAACACCAGAAAATTTTTATTACAAATAAGTATTACAGTTAATGAATGAAAGTTCCCAATCATATGCATCTATATCTACCTACTTCCAAAAATGAAATTTCCATTTTACTTGTGACGCTTCCTACGCATACTAAGGTTGCAATAGACACACGTGGACATAAGCTATTCAAACAAAAATTTGTTATTTTGGGGGAAAAAAATTATCTATTACAAACCTTAATCTGAATAAGAGGGGAAAGAAAATTAAAAAGTCAAATAAGACTCGATTGGAAAGGAGGGAGTACATGTTAAGCAAGTGAAATAAACAAAAGAAAATATGAAACATGGTAAAAAAATTTATGCTTAAATTTGCAAAGACAAATTGTCCTAATGAGTTACTCAAATCTATTCTGAGTAATCATTATTGTAAGATAATTCAAAATATTTAGCGGCCAAGTACAATTGCTTTCTAAGATTCTTCAAATCCTGAAGAAAAATTGCAACAAGCTATTTTAGCTCAATTGAAAGGATTTTTGTATCAAGTAGGCTAAAGGTATTTTGTAAGCTATGTTGCATCTGTTAACAAGTCAACTGATAATCTAATACTCCCTATTATCTTTGGTAAGATAGAAACTTCTTGTTACGTTACTGAAGTGGTTGGCCTCAATATAACTGAAAAATGCAGTTTTTTGACTTCTTCCCTATAAAGTATATATATAAGATAAGCATGACCAAGAGATTACCTTAAGACTATCTGAAAAGAGCAGGCTCTGGTCTATATAAACTTCATCATAATTTGTTGGTTCTTGGGGAAGGCAGACTGAAGTAGATGAACTCATTGTATCCATTATCGAGATGTTAGTAGCTGAATATTCCTTATCCTGCAACAACCATTCCCACATATATAAATCCCAACCCAAATATATTTTGTTCAAGGATCACCCCTCCTGGATGTAGGGGAACTTGGTACCAAAAGATTCAATATTTCCATCTTTTATATCCCATTAAACAAACAAATACACACATACATACATGTGTAGTATAATGCATTAGACCATTTACTTGACTATCCATTGACATAAATAAACTCCCAACAAATATCCTAATATAATAATTAAAATAATGATAAACATTTAACCATTTGAAGCGAATGAGATTAAATTCATTCACATTTGGCTCTTCGATGAAGAGGCGTGGCGAGCATCAAACATATAATAGTGGAACAATTAGGGTTTGCAATTATAGCCCCCTTCCCGGATCCCCACTTTATACCCGACATTGCATCTGGATTCACTTCTGGAATCACAAGAGGAACATTCTCATCCATACGAAACGCAGAGCTATTATCCACTAAAATAGTTCTGCAATTCGCCGCGATAGGACCCAACTACTTGCTAATGGAGCAACAAGCGCTGAACATGGCAATATAAACGCCGGAGAAGGAATCGAGGGTCAGCAGTTAACGGTAAAACTTTTGCCGTTATTTTTATAAAAAGTTATTTCTGTCATTTTCTAACTCCGACTGTAATTCCATTGTGGGGTCCACCAATAATTGTGTCGTCATACTAATATTCCCTAATAAAATGAATATTCTTCGACCAAACAAATATTTTATAACAACTCGCTTACTTTGCAAAATTTATAAATATTACTCACAACTATAACATTATATCAATCCACACCATAATATTCAAAATGATATTTAGAGAAATTAAATCTTTATTCATAAAAGTTGGGGTCTTACATTTATCATTAATATGATTAATTTGTTCTTCTATCCTAGTTAACTGTTTTCCTACTATTTGAAGGAAAAGATTAGTGTAATAATTCTGTTTAGACAAAGGTAAAATATGTAACGCCGCCACATTTAGACCACACTTGTCTCAAATTTGATTGTCACGTAATAACTCTAATAATAAATCAACATCTCACACAGCGGAATAATAGAATAAATTACATTGTTATAACATAATTATTCTTATCCCAAGGGTTCGTAACTTAAACATCTCTTACATAACTTAATCATAATTAAACACCGTTTGATCATAACTAATACATATTATAATATAACTTAATTTAAACATAGCTTAATAAGTTCTACTACAGCCAAATAATAGTACATTCCTAGCAACATAGAAATAACTACTCCAAAGCTTTCTCTTTACCCTTTCCCTTGCCAGAGTGTTCACCACGTTCTACCTTCACTGAAAGTTTTATGGAAAACAAGGATGAGCAACAATTTTGCCCAACAAGTGATAAGTAGGTTTTATACCTACTTATTGGGTGCCAACTCACTAGAATTATGCTCACCTCAAGTAGTTTTTACTAAATTTTAGTTACATTTTATGTTATTTTGCAGTACTTGTAGTTGGAACTCCAATGGCAAGGAAATGCGTGGAAAAGAAAGAAAAGGCATGGAATGGCATTAGCATGGTGGCATGAAGCTAACAAAGGCATGACAAGATGAACATGAGCAGATGAGGACTGAAGTAGAGAATGAATGCAGTGAAGAAGAGAATGAATGAAGAACGAATAACAACGAACAAGATGCATCAGCAGCAAAACATCAGAATATAGAATGCAGTAGCAGCGCGGCTGCGCTACATGAAATCAGAGATTGCTTTGCACCATCGCGCGGATGCGTCCCAGCAATTAAGGAATTTGGCGCGCTCGCGCTATCGACTTCGGGATTTTTATTTGTCCATTTTCTGTTCTTGTTCTTTGGTGTTCTCATGTTAGGTGAGATTTATTTGAAAAAAAACAAGTGAAAAAGGTCCGACATGTATATGTCGACAATTTGACTGTAAGAGTCGCCAGTTGGTGTTTTTAACTGGTTGCACAAACGCAATCGAGAAAAAGTTTGCACATTGACCTAGTGATGTGACACTGCTAAACATGTCTGTGAAACCGAGATTCATTTGGGTTCGGGGGCTTTATTATGCGGAGGGAAGGTGTTAGGCACCTTCCGACATTCGTGTTACCACGGTGACCGCCATTTTTCAAGAAACTGTTATATGAATGTATGTGTGTGTGTGTGTGGGTCAATGTACTGTTATTTGGATGTAGTGTGAGGCCTCATTCACACCTATATACAAAGGGTTTGAATTTGTATAAAAATTCAGTTTTAAACATGATATAGAAGTGAAGTTTTGTAAAAGAGGTTTTTCAAACCCTGTGCTCAATAGTAATTGAGACCTTTTCATACTTCCATTTTATTATTAAATGTTCGGCTTGATTGTTTTTATTTTTGAGATGCGAAGAATCTTCGAGAAAAATAATATATAGCAGTGTCGAACTCCTCATGGGCATGAAAGCCATCTAAGGAAATTCAAACCATAGTGAATAATTTACAAGTCGCCATAGATTGAAAATGTCCATCACAGAACCAAATCTAGATTCAAAGGAATGAATCAGTGAACACATGATTCCTAGGCTCACATGATGATAGTAGTTTATATGAAAGCAGTAAGGAGTTATATATATAAAAAGCTATATATATATATATATATATATATATATATATATATATATATATATATATATATATATATATATATATATATATATATATATATGGACATGATCAACCACCACGAAGCACCTCCATGGACGATCGAAAATGTAAATATATAAAAGCGGTAAATATATATATAAAAACATGATCAACCACCACGAAACACCTCCATAGGGGATCGTAAATGTAAATAAAGTAATAAATCGATCAACCATACTTAAGTAAACTCCAGTAGGGATGAATGTAAATAAAGCAGTAAAGACGATCAACCGCCACAAAGTTAACTCCAGGCGGGACGAAATGTAAATAAAGCAAAAAAAAACGATCAACCGCCATGAAGTAAACTCTAGGCGGGACAGAATGTAAATTGTGACAACTGAGATTTTGTAATTTAATTTTAATATTTATTGGATTGAATAAATATTTTTGATGAATTAATTATTAAATTAAATAATTATTTGATGAAATTGTGGTAGATTAATTTAATTATATGTGTTATATTTATTAAATTAATGTGGAGAATTTTTATTATTCGAGGTATGTAATTATGTGAGCTTATTGTATTAAAAGAAATATCTAATAAGCCTAATAGTATTTTAATTAATTTAATAATTAATTAAAAATTTAATAATTTGACATAGTTACTAAATGAGAAATTTAATTATGTGACTATGTGAATTAATGAGAAATTATTATATGTTATTTAAAATAAATTAAATAAGATATTGGATTTATTTTATAAAGGGGTGTGACATTTTTCAAACTATATTATAAAGGTTTTATTAAATTAAATAAGAATGAGTCTTTTAAAGCTAGCCAAACGGAGTCCTATTGGGAGTTGGGCAGTGAACCACGAATTGGAATAACTGAATACAACTGCGTCAGTTCTTCATTATATACGCTTTCCTTCTTTTATTTTTTAAGTCTTTTATTTTCTAAGTCTTGCAAAGCAAAAACAGAGAGAGTTTTGAGAATCAGTAAGATTAAAGGAGAAGAAGTGTGAGGAAATTGGGAGTTGTTATCACCCTGTGTAATCCAAGCAGAGTAATCAAGGGTAAACTCTTCTTCCCCAAATTTCAAATTACATTGTTTAAGTTTTGGCTTTCAAGTTCTGATAAATTCGTACAAGTGGAAAGAATAAGGATTATGTGCATATATGTGTTAAGATATGATTATAATGTGTTTTCATATATATTATAGATTCCCATATCATCAGTTTCATAATATTATAATTATAACGTATGTTATGGCTTCAAAATTTATAGAGTCCAGAAATATGTCCATATGGCCCTTATACGTGAATTTAATATGTCAAACATAAATTATTTTGTAAAATTCACACACGTATATAATTAAGCCTATTAAAATGAAGAAAAAAAAACTTGAATGGACGGATTTGGTGTTATAACGAATCTGTAGTGTTAATATTATGTTTTATGTTAAAAACCTTCAAGAACATCAAGAACAGTGAAATTAAATGTGTTGAATTTGCAAATTATGTGTTTTAACTTGTTAAAATCATGCTAGAAGGGTTGAGTATTAGTTAATTGTGTATTACAATGTTTGGGTATGTCTAAATTCGTGTAAAAATAAGCTGATTGGAGTTTTTTGGCCATGTTCTGCAATTTTTGCGAATTGCAGTACTGAATCTGGAGTCTCGCGCCACGGCGCCAACTCCATAATTTAAGACTCGCGCCGCAGCGTCACCACGCCGCATCGCCAAAGACCACGCCGCAGCGCCAAGAATAAGCCTAGAAGTGTCACCGCAGCGCCACTTAGCAGAATGGTCCAGAAATGGATTTTTAAATGCCAAGTCTAGCAATGTGTTAGTAACTTAATCTAATGAACATAAAAACATGTTACACATATAATGAGGTTTTAAAATAAATTCTTAACATGTCAATAACACATTTATGTGTGAATTGAATAATTGAATGCATAGTTAGCTTATTGTTCATGAAGTGTTAATTGTGACAATGAGTGTAACAACTTGACTAAGTATAGTCATGAATTTGAGTTAGACAAGAAGAATGAACTTGTGATGATTAGTACGTTATAATTGACTGGTATTGTGAACGTAAATGATATGTAGGATTTAAATCAAGGAACGAGTTTAATTAACGTGTAATCTACGCACGAGGCAAGTTTCCTAACCCTACTCGTTATCTTTATATTTGCTTATAAGTTGTCTCTTTACATCGAGAAAATTCTTGTTATTATTGATCAAGTCCATTTTATTATATTAAAATATATTAATCTTTTAAAGTATGATTCTGTTATACAATAATTATTCTACATACCTTTTGAGATTGTTATTCAGTTATAAATTATCAGTTACTGCTGAACTTTGTTAAACTAGTGAACCCTTAATGATTCGACTAGTCCATAGTTGATGAGCGTTCTAAATTCCAGAACCCTTAATGAATTATCCAAACCAAACTTCCTTTGGTGTAGACTCTAATGTCAAACTGAGATGAACAACCCTGTATAGGGGATTACTTATGCGTTAGCGTTAAGATATTGTGCACAGTATGGTACTAAGGGCTGATCCTCCTAAGTACGAGAAGAAGAGTCCATAGTCTTATGACTGTTAAAGGTTTCAAGTATAAACACTCGACAACCTAGGACATAGTTCAAGGTCTTATGACCCTCAGAAGTTCTTTTGTTTCTTGTTATTCATTCTTGATTCAAAAGATGAGTTTCATATTTTAGAAGTATTTGATTTATTCGCATGTTATTATTCATTTGTTATATTGTTATACTTGTGGGCAATCGTGCTCACTCTTACGTAATAATAACATTGCAGTTAAGAACCAAAGATCAGACGAGCCTTCCACTAGTAAAGGCAAGGGCAAGGTTAACAAATGAGGAAGATTTGTTGTTCTTATGTATTTATTTTTAGACCTTATGTTATTAAGACTTGTTATTGTTTATGATTTCGCACAGATGTTTAACGTTAGAGTGACCTGGGATTGTATTTTATGCAGTTGATGTAACCCCATATGGGGAGATTTATTTATTATTTCTATCTATTGCTTGGTTTGCATTTATTTATGGGTAGATAGATAGATGATATTTGTACAGTGAACACCAAATCCCATGGAAATGGAAGTACCAGATTTGGGGGTTTCACAGGTTGGTATCAAAGCTGTAGGTTATGAACCTTAGGTGGGGGAAACAACCTTAGGTAGTAGCCTTGTAGGAGATTGAGAACATAGTAGTGGTAAACTCTTATCAAGTTATAAGAAATGAATTTCTAAATTCATTGAAGATAATAAAAGACTTTATGTGCTTATGTGTTAAATTATGTGTTCGCTAGCACGGATTAGTAACTAAAACTTAAAATTTTGTTGTCAGGATGTTGGATGTTAGAGGAGCTAGTCGAGCTGGGGAGGAGGAACCCAGAGTACCTACAGAGGAGGAGCCCTGAAACATTCATGTCGTCAAGGAACAGTTGGTACAAAGAGAGCCATCTCCGTTGATCATTGTTGTTGGTCGGGAGCATAAGCCTGAGATTGATCCAGAGGAGGAAGAAGAGTTCCCACCGAACTCCATTGATGCTGAGATGTATGATGCACTTTATGATCATAATATAGAGTTGCAAGACACTATTCAGGAGCTGAAGGAGAGGACTGTTATGCAATAGAGTACCATTGAGCAGAAGGATGGGGAAATTGTGATTCTCCACACACGTTTAGGAAATGTGGAGTGGGATTTGGTTCACGAGAAGGGTCAAACTGAGGAGAAGACCGAAAAAATAGAAAGTTGAAGATATATCTAAAAGAGAGCTCAAAAAGACTGGCCTTAGCAGAGGAGGGCTGGGTAAAAGAGTCACATCGTGTTGATCTTGCAGAAGAGGATTGTCGTGCGAAGAAGGCTAAGCTTGGGGAGACGTACTCTACACTTCACAATGCAATGGATGCGGCCCCGGATCGAGTTATGAAGTATCCAATCCAGTTTGAAGGTATACCATCATATATGCTAGATCGCAGGATGATGTCTCGCATCATGGAAGAAGAACGTGGCAAAGCTATTCAGCGCCTTAATAGGCAATGATAAGATTAGTTTAATTATGTGAAAATTATCTGGTAGTTAAAGATGTAAATTTCGATGTGTTTATAAACAAAGGAATATTTTATTTTTTTAAATCTTGTAGATTCTTTATCTCGGGATAGTTGATGTAAATAGCAGTGATGCTATCGTATGATGTTAAAACTTTTGAATTTGAATGAAAATGTCAGAGTTTATTTGAATTGATGTGTTAAGTAAGTTATGATTAAATGTTTTAGTTAAGCCTTAAATGTTTAAGAGATTGAATAAAGACCTAATAAGCGTATATTCTTAACAGAAATATGCCTCCTAGAAGAAGACAAAACTGTTAACAAGCTCAAGAAGAACCAATGAATAACAACAACGACGCCAATGCTAACCCTATTCAGCAGTTGGTGAACCTATTAGCCGGAGCAATTAACAATCAACCACAAGCTCCACCAAACACCTCATTCAAGGATTTCATGGCGGTGGGACCGCCAGAGTTTAAGGGCTCCATAAACCCAATTGAGGCTCAAACATTGGTTATGGAGATAGAGAAGGTGTTCGATGTCGCTAGAGTAAGGGAAGACCAGAAAACCGCGTATGCTACATTCATGCTAAGTCTGAAGCCAGTTATTGGTGGCAGGCAAACAAAGTACGGGGAGGCGAAGGTGTAATAACCTGGGAGAGATTCAAAGAAATGTTCTTCAAGATGTACTTTCTGACCAGCTCGCAGAATCAAATGGAAGTTCAGTTTTTGGAGTTGAAATATGGGAGTATGTCCGTAGATAATTATGCGACAAGGTTCAACGAGTTGGATAGGTTCGCCACATACCAAGTATATACTGATGAGAGGAAGTCAAGACGTTTCGAGCAAGGACTAAAGCCCTGGTTGTATAGCAAGGTGTCAATGTTCCAATTGAACACTTTTGCTGGAGTGTTAGAGAAGGCCATACTCGCTGAAGGTGGAAGCGATGCGGTAACTAAATATAATCAGGATCAGAAGAAGAAAAAGAGTGAGAATGAAGGAATTAACAAGACTGGTGGGAGTAGCACGGGGGGTAGCCATAATCAGAAGAGGAAGTGGTCTGATAACTCATCAGCTGAAAGTCAACAAGGAGGGCAGAAGAATAAGATTGAAGCGTGCTCAACCTGTAGAAAAACTCATTTGGGAGTTTGCATGAAGGGAAAATGAGTGTGCTACAATTGTGGTCAGGAAGGCCAATAACACCTAACTGTCCTAACCCAAAGAAGGGTGCCTGCTTCACTTGTGGTTCAAAGGATCATCTTGAAAGGGATTGTCCAAAGAAGTGATCTGGAGGGACAGGATCAGGAGGGAATAGAGGAAACAGTGGTGGAAGAACTCTAACTATCGCAGGACCAACTGCAACCAACCAACCGACTGCCAGAACATTCAACATGATAGTACAAGATGCAGTGAAGTCTGGCAATGTGGTGTCAGGTATCATTCCGATCAATAAAGTTAATGTTTATGTATTATTTGATTCGGGTGCTACTTGTTCATTTATATCTGATGACTTTGCTAAGAACTTAGAATTGCTTAAGGACGAGTTAGAATACCCCATGAACATAGAAATTGTGAATAGAGAAATAATCCCTGTTAAGTACGTGCATAAGAACTGTAGAGTGGATATTAAGGGTAATATCATGAACGTAGATCTTATCCCTATTCGACTTGGAGAATTCGATGTTATTTTAGGTATGGACTGGTTATCCAATTATGGGGCGGTAATTGACTGCCAGAAGAAGCGTATTAACCTTATGACTCCGTCAAAGGTTGTGTTTTATGGTAGCAAGTCGCATAGACAAGTGAGTTATCTGACGATGATGCAGGCCAGGAGGTTGTTAAGGCAAGGCTGTGTAGGATATCTAGCTTACATAATTGATAGTCGTAAAGAGAATCCAAAAATAGATGAGATACCAGTAGTGAGATATTTCGCAGACGTATTTCCAGAAGATTTGCCAGGACTTCCTCCAGATAGAGTAGTTGAATTTGTGATCGATTTGGCTCCAGGAACGACTCCTATATCGAAGGCACCGTACCGAATGGCACAGGTAGAGATGAAAGAACTGATGGTCCAACTACAAGAATTACTGGACAAGAAATATATCCAACCAAGCGTATCGTCGTGGGGAGCGCCGGTCTTATTCGTGAAGAAGAAGGATGGGACAATGCGGCTCTGCATCGACTATAGAGAACTGAATAAGGTCACGATAAAGAATAGGTATCCATTACCACGAATCGACGACCTGTTCGATCAGTTAAAGGTAGCCAGATACTTTTAAAAGATAGACTTGAGAAGTGGTTATCATCAACTGAAGGTGAGACCAGAGGATGTACCGAAGACAACATTCAGAACACGATATGGTCACTACGAATTTTTGGTAATGTCATTTGGTCTAACAAATGTTCCTACAGCATTTATGGGCTTAATGAATGGAGTGTTCAAGCCATTTTTGGACAAGTTCGTAGTGGTATTTATAGATGATATTTTGGTGTATTCGAAAACCAAGGAGGAACATGAAGAGCATTTGAGGGTGACATTAGAGACATTGAGAAGGGAGAAGTTATATGCCAAGTTTTCGAAATGTGAATTCTGGATTGAAAGAGTACAATTTATTGGTCATGTGATCGATAGGGACGAAATTTCAGTGGATCCCTCCAAAGTCGAAGCTGTGATTAACTGGGATCAGCCGAAGACGCCGTCAGATGTAAGAAGTTTTCTTGGATTGGCAGGTTATTACAGAAGATTTATTCAGGTTTTTTCAAAGATCGCAACTCAGTTGACGAATTTAACTAGGAAATCAGTGAAATTTGTTTGGACGGAGAAGTGTGAGGAAAGTTTTCAAGAACTAAAGAAGAGGTTAAGTTCAGCACATATGTTATCTCTTTCAAATGATACATAAAATTTTGTGGTATATAGTGATTACGTCGCATAAAGGACTTGGCTGTGTGCTTATATAGAACAGCAGAGTCATTGCGTATGCGCCATGACAACTGAAAGGTTATGAGAAGGGGTATCCAACCCATGACTTGGAGTTAGTTGCAGTGGTTTTTGCTTTGAAAATCTGGAGGCACTATCTCTATGAGGAGAAGTGTGAAATATATACAGACCACAAGAGTCTGAAATATATTTTTACACAGAAAGACTTGATCATGCGCCAAATAAGGTGGTTGGAGTTAATTAAGGACTACGATTGTGAGATTCTATACCATCCGGGTAAGGCAAATGTGGTTGCAGATGCTTTAAGTAGAAAGGGTCGGGAGAAAGTCATGATATTGACCAAACAGGAGGAGTTAATTTCAGCAATAGAAAAGCTAGAATTGGAAGTAAAGTGTCATATGGAGATTGATGAGAAGCTGTTTTCAGATGTAATCTGGTACAACTCTATGAGATATGTGTCAATGTCGGGATTTTTGAGTGTCCCTTTTCATTACTTGTTCTTTGGTGTTCTCATGTTAATGTGAGATTTGTTTGAAAAAACAAGTGAAAAAGGTCCGACATGTATAATATCGATGATTTGACTTTAAGAGTCGCCAGTTGGTGTATTTAATTGGTTGCACCAACGGAACTGAAAAAGGTTTGCATATTGACCTAGTGATTTGACACTGCTAGACGGGTCTGTGAAACCGAGATTCATTTTGGGTCCGGGGGGCTTGATTATGCGGAGGGAAGGTGTTAGGCACCCCCCCGACATCCGTGTTACCACAGTGACCGCCACTCTTTAAATAAATTGTTATATGAATGTGTGTGTTTATGTTTGTGTGGATCAATGTGCAGTTATTTGAAAGTAGTGCGAAGCCTCGTTCACACCTATATACAAAGGGTTTGAATTTATAGAAAAATTCAGTTTTAACCACGATATAGCAATGACATTTTGTAAAAGAGGTTTTTCAAACCCTGTGCTCAATAGGAATTGAGACCTTTTCATACTTCTATTTTATTATTAAATGTTCGGCTTGTTTGCTTTTATTTTCAAGATGCGAAGTATTCTCGAGAAAATAATATACAGATGATCTTAGAACTCCTTATGGGCATGATGACCATCCAAGGAAATTGAACATCGTAAAATAATGTATAAGTCGCATATAATTTGAAAAATGTCCATCATGGAACCGAATCTAGATTCAAGAATCGAACTCGTGATCACATGATTCCTAGGCTCACATGATACTGTAATTTGTATGGAAAGCAGTAAGCAGTTATATATATATATATGTAAAAGCTGTAAATATATATATATAAACATGGTCAACCGCCACGAAGTAAACTCCGGGCGGGACAAAATGTAAATAAAGCTTTAAAAGCGATCAACTGCCACAAAGTAAACTCCAAGAAGGACAAAATGTAAATAAAGCTGTAAAAGGCCACGAAGTGAACTCCAAGCCTGACAGAAATGTATATATATATAGATACATATATATATATATATATATGTACATATATATATATATATATATATATATAAGCGATAAATGCAATTGGATGTGAATCTAGGCTCATCGAATATAATATCACAACAATTATATATATGTATATATATATAAAAGCGATTAAACGCACTAGATGTAAATCCGGGCTCATCAGATATGTCTGACAATAGTTATATATATATATATATATATAAGTAATTAAATGCACCGGATATAAAATCTGTGCTCATCGAGACAAAAGTCTCACCATAGTTTATATATATAAGTATATATATAAAAAAAGAAATTAAACGCTCCAGACCGATGTTTAGGCTCAATCGAGGCATAACTCGATAATGTTAGTTCATATATAAAATATATACATATTTAAGTATTTATATACGTATGTAAATGAAAACCATGGACCTAGGAGTCCAGAAAACGCACACAACAACACGACTCTCAATGTGTATAATAAGTGTGTGCTAATATGAGAGAAGAAGGCTTTATAGAATATAAGAAGGCTTACGGTGAAACGCCAAAGTAGACTTCTATGACTTTAAATGGATAAACACTCAGCTCCCGTCGGATAAAAGATAGCTATATGTGAGCTAACTAGTGATTAAAAATGAGGAAACACTCAAAAGATGTGTATGCAGAGTAAAATGGACAGGGCTTCCTCGCCTTTTTCCCTCCCTCTTCTTCTCAAATGGCTAACCCCAAGGCTTGTATATATAGATGGATGGCCGCAGGTACACCTGCGTCAGCCGCAGTTGAACATGCGGCTGGTAGTGATGCATCCAAGCCTTGCGGGTCCCGTCGTCTCGTAGTACCGCACTCATACACTGTAATGTCTATTCGAACTTACAGAACTTCAATCCGAGCATCCGAACGAGGTATATCTGACCTTTTTCGGACCGCTTTTGTCGAGAGTTACGCAATGACATGGATTAGAGGTTGTACGAAGTCAGGAAGAGGGGTCTATGCCCATGGTCTGCAAGCTTCAAATTCTATCCAAAGTATTGTCACACGTAATAGTCACTCGGGATTGTCAATCCTCAGTTCTTGTGGGACATTGTTGGATATATGTATGTATGTATGAAGTGTTGAGACGACGTGCCATTGTCAAAGGAACAAGATGATGTTTGACTCCTCGCTAGGGTTATCGCCGGTTTGAGTTAAAAGTAGACGTTGCTCAGGGTTACAGCTGAGATCGGACTACTTGTTGGTATGCCGCGATATCATCTTGTTTGGGATGGTAAGATGACGTTGTGACTCTCACGGGTTATCATTTGGTTTGAAAGCGTAAAGCGACGTTGCTCAGGGTTACATCTGAGATTGGACTGCTGCTTGTTTGTATGTCTCACTGTCATCTGTGGGTGTTCCTGTCTTCCCATTTGTTACCTCCGGGTCTGAGGTTTTTGTGCCTCAGCAGGATGTCTGGGACTGAAGCTGATTACATATGTTTGAAATAAGAATTTCTGTGGTTATCGCCAGAACTGTAATGGCATCTCCTGGGGCTATCACCAAGGATGGGGTTTCTACTCCCAGTGTTGTATCTGGGACTAGAACTGAGCATCGCGGTGTTATTGTCGAGACAGAACTGTCCTCTTCGGTGTTGTTGCCGGTCTTTTGATCTGCATATCTCGGGGTTATCTCTGAGATTGGAAATGACATTCCCGGTGTGTGTTTCGGGTTTTGAACTGATTTTCCCGGTTTGTGTTGCGGGTTGGAATTGATGTTCCCGGTTTGTGTTCTGGGTTGGAACTGAACTTTTGGTAGTATCCGGAATGGATGTAAGCTGTCTTCTAGGGTTATCTCTAAAAGACGAATCTACCCTCCTACAATGTTAGTAATAGGAGCGCAGAAAATTTCGAGTGTCTACAGATGCCCCTCTTTATCATATTCATGCAATGCAAGGCATGGATAGGATAAAGAATACTAGACACTTGAAATCCAAGCAAGATAAACATGATGCTATATGAAACAACATGATGCAAATGCATTTAGAATGCATGAATGATTGTCAGGTAATCTTGTTAGGATAATAATCAGTGATGGCTTGGACATGCGATCCAAGTCTCCAAGGATGTTGATGTTGGGACTATCACCAAAGTCTTGAATCCTAGACACTGGCTTATATTCCATAGAGGTACCTCTTGTGTGCAAGAGATCTATGGGGATAAAGCTTTGTCTATTTTAGGATGTGTATAACATATTCCCTCACTCTGTCAGAGTTACTACCAACAGTTTGTTGTTATCAGGGTTGCCTGATCTTCGCTGATATGTGTATCACCGGATAAATCCTTGCTGGGTGCATTGTCAAGGCTGGTTGACCTTCATTGATATATGTGTCAATGGTAGCATTGCGTTGTGACCCCCACCAGGGAAGGTTTCTTCGATGGGTTTACTTGCCATCGGCTAACATGACGTCAAGGCTACTTGAACTTCATTGATGTGTGCGTCATTCCTGATTTGGCCTTTTCATCTTGTGAGACCTCCTTTGCAACTCTAACTGGAGGTGTGGGGACCATGGAGGGGTGCCGCAGTGTACTCGCAGAGCAGCGCAGTTAGCTCATGGCCAACCATGCCTATGTATAAAGCGGGTGGTTGCTTTCATAAGTCATTTTCAAGTTCTTGTAATGAAAGAAACCGAGAGCTCTTCTTTGGATCTCTTTGAGTTCGGGTAAATTTCTACATATTCTGCCACCGGTCAAGCGTTCTTCACTGTCCTGGTAACACATGCATGTATTTTTTCCAATTTCTGTCCATTGGAAAATGACTTATCGCATGAAATGCATTTAGACACATAGTAGTGAATATGCATGCTGGTATGACTTGATATAAAATATTCAACATAGTAAATGTTAGTATTAAACCATGCTGAACATAATGATGTGAAAAAATTTAACTTTTAAGACAGTCAAATTAGCCCCTTTTACTGTCATTTCTTATCCTATCTGAGGACAAATGAGTAAAGGTAGACAAGAAAAATAATCCTGGTAATTAGACTACACTTATTGATTTTTTACTGCAATGTATTGATGCATATAGGATGTATATGACTGTGTACTAGTGTGCTAGTGAATGGCCACCTAGTCATGCCTATGTGCATGTGGATAGTCCCATTTATAAAGGGGGCTATGGCAAAATTTTCCCAAAATGTAGGTATTGGGTAGTCATGCATTTTTAACTCTACTGTAGATGTATATTAAAATAATGCATGTATGCATGTAATCATAGAATGCATTTTGAAAAGACTCCAGGTAAGAAATTACCACACCCTTTCTGAGGTGATTTGGAGACTTGTTGTCCAGATATCATGGATCCGGATCAACCGAGTAGTTCCCGCAGGACCACTTCTGGTGTACGGAGGAGGGCTTTTGAAGAGCCTCAGTGCCGTTCTGTTAGACAGCCTCATCGTTTGGTGGAGGCGGTGATACGTCCTATTCGGGTTGAAGTGCCGAATGTTGAGGACGAGGAGGAGGATGCACCGATCGAGGTTCCTGCTCTTGTTGTACGTGTTCTCCGTAGGGAATTGCCAGGTATTCAATGGCGAACCCAGATCTTCTGGGTGACTTGAGTAGGCATCCTTCAGTATACCTGCACGCAAACGAGGTATGAAGTTAGATCTTTAATCTTTCTTATTTCCTATTGATGAGGAGTCAAGGAGTCTGATATTGATCTGCATTTGATGTAGGTTCTCGACTTCACACAACCTCGAGGGAACTGGTTTAGCATCCAATCTATGTATCAGGCCTTGCATGATGACTATAAAGCGATCGTCCATAGCTGGGGATTCGGGAGGTTCTTCTCCATTCTACCCCGTCGCTGTCCCTGGGGTTACCTCAGGGCATTGTCTGAGCGATGGTTTCACCGCATCGACCACTCCATTTCTTTGGACTATGAGGTGATGATGACGCCGATGGATTGGCGATTTATCATAGGTATGGAGTTTGGAGGGGAGTCGGTACCTTGCACGACAGATATCACCCCTACTGCCCTCAGATCCTTTTTGGGAGTTCCGGCAGAGGCGCTCAAGGGCAGGACTGTTCGTACGGGTCCTTTGAGCATAGATGCTATGACCAGGCTATTTGAGTGAGCCCATACCCGATGACATGAGAGTCAGGGATCGCATTCTCCGGTAATTGTTCTTGATGATCATTAGGGGCTGCTTCTTAGCAGATAACTCTTCTACGGTGTCCTTCGCTTTGATCAGTGCCACTCGACACGTGGACCGTATAGGAGAGTATGATTGGGGTTCCTATACCTTTGCCTACTTCCTCAGGGGAATGCGCATGAGATCGTAGGGCTTGACTGAGGCGTGGTTAGGATTCTACCCATTTCTGCTGGTGAGTGTTTCTCTTGTCTTTTCCCATGTATAGGTTAAGAGTGTTGACTGACAGCAGATGTTTACCTTTGTGTTGGCAGCTTTGGGCCTATGAGAGGCTTCCTTGTTTGCATCCTATGAGCGTGTTAGGTTTAGATACTTATCCACGAGGACGGAGATGGCATTATTCCATACTGGCGGAGGTTCCTGTTGCTGAGGGTTTCACTCATTGTCGCCTACAGCTAGAGCTATTGACAGCCGATGTCATCACATGGAGTCTCTACTCTGGAGAGAATTTGGGAGTTGGTTTTGAGGATGGGTACCAACCCGAGTAGAGTACGTCATTTCCACCCGCAGATTCCTCTCTTCTGAGATGGAGGATGGGAGCTCTATTTAGGAGAGCGATTTATTGGGGAGCACTACAAGAGAGATTCAGATGTCGATCTTGCCTCCCGCCAGCGTTATTGGCTCTGCTTTGCGATCACCACCATTGACATCCCATTGATGGGGATTGATGGTTTTACATTGTCAGAGGGCCCCTGTTCTCAGGAGATGTTCCAGCATTGGTGGATCCCTCGTACCATTGGAGCTCAGACCCACGCCACACAGTTTATTGGGGATATTGTTCCAGGATCCGTGATGATGACGGATTGGCTAGCCTGTGTTAGAGATCCGACTCATGTGACATAGATTGACAGATTGACTCGGCAGCTGGACCGGTCACATCTTTTTATTCGGCATTTGGGCAGAGATCCTATAGAGGTAGATACTTTTGATCCTTCCAGCTCTAGCGTTGGTCCCTCAGGTGACCCATATGGTTTTGCCAGCGCAGATCCTCCTTTGTATCGGCCTGACATCCTTATAGATAGAGATCCAGTTACTCAAGAGGAGTTACATCAGGTGGACAGTATCGATGATGTAGACATCGACACTCTTGACTTTTTTTGATGTATTTCTCGCTATCACTTTTGATAGGCCTCTGTTGTATGTTGGGTAGCTTCGCCCCATTTCCCTATATTTTAGCTGTACAGAGATGTATTAGATGATGATATACTTAGGAATGTATATACAATCTTTCCATTCCCTATATCATATTGCCATCTATTATATCATGCATGTTATTATGTTATGCACATGTATGTATGTCCAGAGATAATCAGCATTGACCCCTGCATGGTCTTATGACACGGCCCGTACAGATGTCTTCTTCGACAGTTAGCCGTATTGATCATACCCCACCATTTATAGTGGTAGCTGGTATGAGCTCATGGTATGATAGTATATCACCATCAGATATGGTGATCGTAGATGATTTGCTATAACATACTATGACCCTGTTGATGTTTCAGGTTCCCACAGGATTTGTAGAGGGTATGCTAGAGCACTGGGTATCGGAGAGGCAGGTTTTCCAATTTGGGACCCAAGAGTTGACTCCTACTTTGGAGGAGTATGCATGGCTGACGATGCTGCCACTGGACAGACCTTGCGTGCATATGGCTATTAGAGACATGAGCAGACAGTTCATGACCCTCACCGGATTGAGACGTAGAGTGGTCCAGGATGAGATTACATCCGGCCACGTGATATCCAAGCGTTTCCTGTTTGATAGGTTTGGCTCTGAGGACAACTATGCACGACATTCCAGGGATTTCACCACACCGGAGGATCATTGGCGTTCAGCCAGAGTAGATGTACTGCTTGTATGCATATTGTCATGCGTTTTCATGCCGCGGTACATGGATGAGCTAGATATCGGCACCATTATAGCAGTGAGAGCTCTCAGGGACGGTCGTACCATTGTACCGATGATTATCGCAGAGACACTGAGGTCAACTACATACTGCTGCACTTATCCGGCAGGAGTGTTTACAGGTAGCTCGGTCATGCTGTACGTGTGGCTTATGTCACACTTGAGATCGATAGGCACATTTAGATGGCAAGGGTTTTGTTTCACCCATGATATAGACATGTCGTACTCCTTTCAGCCTACGGAGTGTACAGATGCTGCATCGTGGTCAGTTTTTCTGGCAGGGATTAGGGATCCGTTTGCCATATTGTCGTGTTCAGGGCTTAGTTCACCCTACAACTTCATTACTCATGCTCCAGGCATGGATTATCTCCCTCTGGCTGGATTAAGGGGCATGATCACTTACCACCCATTGGCCGTGATGTGTCAGTTTGACTAGTTTTAGGATTTTCATCCGTATGAGGGGGCGGTGAGTCAGCGCTTCGCGTCACACCGTTTATCAGCGGAGGACAGATCCAGGTTGTATGCCTGTTAGGATCAACGAGAGTTGACTGAGTTTTCTGTCAGTCATCCAGGTTGTTCTGCAGAGTATTCCGCATGGATGGAGACAGAGACTGCATTGGCTGCGGCAGTATCCACAATGCATGGGATTGATTCAAACAATGAGGAGCCTATAAAGGAGGCTATTATTCCCATCGATGATTTGACTGCTGGGCTTCCAACATTTGAGATAGATTCTCCCACCCCGAGTGCCACTGTTACTTAGTATTTGGCACAACATTTGGAGCAAAGCTTACATCTGATGACCTATGATAGAGATCAGGCTAGGGAAGAGATGTTGACAACTCTTGATGAGAGAGATACTGCTCTGTTAGAGAGGGATGAGGCTAGATCAGCCAGGGATGCATTGATTGCGGAGTGGGATGCCGCCTTATCTGCTAGGGATGTGGCCATTGCAGACAACGCTTCAGTGAGATCCCAGATGACTGTCAGTCTTGCCGACATGAGTGCTTACATTGATGAACATTTTGCCACCATGCAGTTAGCCTCTGATCTGCTAGCTCGTGTAGATACCCTTGGGCAGGAGCTTGCAGTGCTACCTCCGTCTTCAGAGAGGGATGCTATGTTAGATTTGATAGTCCGCATACACACAGATCTGTAGATAGCTTTGTATTTTCCTGTACAGACTAGCTTAGCCATTTTGTCATGTACAACACAGATTTATATATATCAAACAGTATTATATATGGCAGGGAAATATATTTTGATTCACTTCCCTTTTAGTTATGCCTTGATACTTGCTTGATATTTTCCTGTTTCTTCAGGGCCTTGTGATCTTGATGCATTCTGAACTTATCCTTGATAGATGGACATTGAGACGTCACAAGATCTCTCAGAACGGATCATTGATTTCTGTAAATCCCTACCATCTTTGGTGTCTTGGGACTGGTATCTGTATGAAGAAGTGGAGAGGAGGGTAGTTTCATCCACTCTGAGATTGACCGCACCATAGATGGTCGCCAATACTTCTATTTGTGAGAAGCCTAGTTAATTCCATCTCTTATGGGTTGGTATTGCTCTTCGAGGCACGATCACAGCTTAGATGGTCACCGAATCTTCTATTTGTGAGAAGAGGTTGGATAATTCCATCCATTTGATCTGAAACCGATGAAATGGGGCAAATTGAAGGTAGATCCCAGTACCGTGTGACAAGTATGTTATTCTGGTAGGGGTTAGACTGCACTATGGATGGCTGCCTATGTACTCCTATTGAAGAGGAGATCAAGTCTGCGTAGTTCGAACTTGGTGTAAGAGGTTCAACGCTAAATGTGGAAGGCAGATGGGTGTAGAAGTATTTTTGTTGTTTTTGTTGTTTTATAAAGAAAGGGCAGAAATGTTTTTGTTGTTTTTCATTATTGTGACCAAGCCATAGAGAATATGGTTGCCTACGTACCCCCGGGTATCAGGGAGATCAGGTCGATGTAGTTCACCCCTCAAGACGAATTGAAGGCGAAGAGAAGTGTGAATCCATGTATGTGCAAAGCTATATCATGGGAGAAGAAAGTTTGATCCCATAATGGGGACAAACTGCAGGTGTGAAAAAGTTTGATCCCGTCCTCGGGATAAACTGCAAGGGTTGAAAAGTTTAATCCCGTCTTCAGCGTAAACTGCAGGCGTAGAAAAGTTTAATTCCATCTTCAGGATAAACTACAAGTGTAGAAAAGTTTAATCCCGTCTTTAGGATAAACTGCAGGCGTAGAAAAGTTTAATCCTGTCTTCAGAATAAACTGCAGGTGTGAAAGGTTTAATATCGTCTTCAGGATAACCAAAATTGTGAAAGGTTTAAAATGAAGTGATACCAGGCTGCTGGTTTGAAGTGTAAGTTTCCCTGAGGGGCAGAAGAGTATTCAAAAAGGAAAGGGTTCAAAACCAGAATGACTGGTGATTTGATGATCAAAACCAGGATGTTTATTTGATGGTAACTTCAGACATAGTACCGTTTCACGGTGTCCGAGTTGATAAGCTGTGGAAATTCATCGCCATCTATTTCCTGCAATCTGAGAGCACCTCCTGTCAATACTTCCTTGACAACAAATGGGCCTTCCCAGTGAGGAGCGAATTTTTCCTTAGATTGATCTTGGTTGTCAATGATCTTCTTCAAAACCAAGTCATGTTGTTTGAACTGCCGTAGTCGGACTTTTCTATTGTAGGATCATGCGATCCTTTGCTGATATAACTGACCATGAAAGATAGTCGCGGATCGCCTTTCGTCTATTAGAGACAATTGGTGATACATGTCTTGTACCCATTGGTCTTAATCCAACAGAGCATCCATTAATACTCTGAGGGATTCCATTTCCACTTCTATGGGGAGCACTGTTTCCATCCCATAGACTAGTGAGTAGGGAGTTGCCCCAGTGGAAGCACGCATAGAAGTTCTGTATGCTAATAAAGTCAGAGATAAGAGGTCAGGCCATTCTTTATGATTGGCGGACATTTTCTGCATGATCTTTTTGATGTTTTTATTAGCCACTTCAACGACACCATTCATCTTTGGACGGTAGATGACGGAGTTGAGATGTTTGATGTGGAATTTTCTGCATAACTCCTCCATCATTTTGTTGTTGAGGTTCTTAGCATTGTCTGACACAATGACCTCTGGTTGTCCATATCGATAGATGACATTAATTCTGATGAAAACAATGATAACTTCTTTAGTAACCCTGGGGAAGGATGCTGCTTCTACCCATTTGGTGAAGTAGTCGATCATGGTGAATATAAATCGATGTCCATTACTGGCTTTGGGCTCGATGGGACCGATCACGTCCATTCCCCACATTGAGAAGGGCCATGGCGAACTCATATTGTGGAGTTCCCTTGGAGGGGAGTGGATAGCATTCCCATGAATCTGGCATTGATAGCACCTCTTGACGTGATCATCACAGTCAGCTTTGAGTGTAAGCCAATAATGCCCTGTTCTAAGGATCTTCTTGATAAGTAGGGGTCCGCTCATATGAGGGCCACATACTCCACAATGGATCTCATCCATGAGTCTCTGAGCTTGGTCTTTGTCAAGACATCTGAGGAGACCTAATCCTGCATCTCTTTTGTAGATTGCATCTCCGCTCAGGTAGAATTTCATAGCATGTCAATGAATCCGCCTCTTCTAAGTTAGGTTCGCCTCAGCGGGTGTAGATCCATCTCATAGATACTCCTTGATGTGCTGATACCAAGGGTTGTGGATGGGAGGTAGCTCATCCGATACTTCTCCAATGTAATTCCCATAGACTAGGGCTCTTTGCAGAGCAAACATGATGTTTGTCATGTTTTCCTTGTCAGTTATGTAAACCAAGGAGGCTAACGTTGCTAATGCATCTGCAAAATAATTCCTATTATGAGGAATGCGTAGAAAGGAGATTTCTTCGAACTCCAAAGCCATCTGTAAAACTTGCCGATGGTGAGGTAGTAAATGTAATTCTTTGGTTTGATAGACTCTTGTTGATTACTTGATTACCAATTCAGAATCCCCAAAGACAGTTAACCGTCTGATGCCCATTGAACGGTCAAGTTTTAGCCCCATGATACAGCCTTCATACTCAGATGTGTTGTTGGTGTTGACAAACTGTAATTTAACGGCGATGGGATACTGCTCCCCCATACCGGATATTAAAACTGCTCCAGCTCCAGAGCCTTCTGAATTAACAGCTCCATCAAAATACATTCTCCACGTACGACATGTATCGTAATGATGTTGTAGCTAAATTGTAATTACTCCTTCGTCAGAAAACTATGTTTCTAAGGGTTTGTAATCCCCTGCAGGTCTGGAGGCCAGTTGATCCACAATTCCTTGACCTTCGATAGACTTTTGCATCACATAGATGATGTTAAATTGTTATAGGATCAACTACCATCTGGACAGTCGACAATTCAGTATGGGCTTACTGAACACATACTTGAGAGGATCCATTCGAGATATGAGATTGGTTGTATGACCATGGAGGTAATGCTGTAACCTCATGGAAGCCCATGCTAAAGCATAACAAGTCTTCTCAATCAGAGTGTACTTGTGTTCACTGATGCTGAATCTTTTGCTGAGGTAATATATAGCTCGTTCTTGGCCTCTATTGTCTTTTTGCCCCAGCATGCAGCCCATGGCATTGTCATTTATGGACAGCCCAAAATAGGAGCGTTAATCAGTTGTTCTTTGAATGTGAGGAAGGCTTTCTGACAATCATCATTCCATTTCATAGAGGAGTTCTTCCTTAACAACTTGAAGATTGGCTCACAGGTTGCTGTGAGTTGAGAAATGAATCTGCTAATGAAGTTGATCCTTCCCAAAAATCCCCGTATTTCCTTCTTTGTCTAAGGAATGGGCATTTCTTTGATGGCCTAGATTTTTGTAAGATCCAGTTCAATCCCTTTGTGGCTGACTAGAAAACCTAGCAACTTGCCTGACTTAACACCAAAGGCACACTTGGCGGGATTCAACTTCAAGTTGTACTTACGCAACCTGCTGAAAAGTTTTGTGAGATGGTCTAAGTGGTCATTCTCCTTCCGAGATTTGATAGTGATGTCATCCATATAGATCTCTATCTCCTTGTGCATTAAATCATGGAAAAGAGCCATCATAGCTCGCTGATAGGTTGCCCCGACATTGATGAGGCCGAATGACAACCGTCTGTAGCAAAAGGTTCCCCAAGGCGCGATGAAAGCAGTTTTCTCACGATCTTCCTCAGCCACCATAATTTGATGGTACCCCGCAAAACAATCAGCAAAGGAGTACATACCGTATTGCGCAGTATTATCAATAAGAATGTGGATAAAGGGCATGGGAAAGCTATCTTTAAGGCAAGCTTTGTTCAAATCCCGATAATCCACGCAGACTCGCACCTTTCCTCCTAGTTTAGGCATGGGAACAATGTTGGATATCCACTCCGAATATGTAGACACCATGATGATGCCAGTTTGAAATTTTTTCACACCTTCTTCTTTAACCTTTAAACTCCACTCAGGTTTCAATCGCCTGAGTTTTTGCCTAACTGGCTTGAATCATTCTTTAATGGGAAGGCGATGAAGAACAATGTCAGTGGACAAACCCACCATGTCTTCGTGAGACCATGCAAGCACATCCTGGAATTTGGTTAATAGTGCAACCATGTCATTCCGTTGATTTGTGGTAAGGTCTGAACCAATCTGGATTAGCTTAGAGTTGTCTAAGGTTCCGAGATTGAAAGGAGTGGTTTGATCAAGATTGGGTTTGGGTTTGTCTGTGACCCATTCCTTAATCTCTTGAGGTGTCTCAATGTCATCTTGGATGTGCATCAAGTCTTAGTCAAACTTTGCATCGAAGTTACAGCCCTTGTGGAGAGAAGGCGCCTTATCAGCAAGTACAGGCACATCTAAATTCAGAGTCCTGAAACAAAAGATGCTTTCACTTAATATATGCAACTGTTCGATCATACAAAAGTGTTAGTATGTAATTGATAAAATAACTGCTAGTGATGTAAAGGAAAACAAGCAATTAAAGTTATCTACAGGGCAGAGGGATTTTCTACTCGTTTTACCCTCGTCGACCAATGCATGGAGTGCTGCTCCAATTGTCGAGGGAAAAGTCCTGATAGACTGCAGTGATGGAAGGATCGTCATTATCCTCCTTCTCCCGAATGATAACCATGACATCTGGGCAATCATCGTCTGGGGTGTATCTGTTTGTATGTTCATCATGAACAATGACGCAAATACCTGCCATCATCAAGGCAAGGTCATGTTTACGTTTCCGTTCCTTTTCTTTCGCCTCAGGATCAGGAATCAGTACCTCTTTTTCTTTGATTGGCTCATATCCATTCTGGATACTATCGGAAGTTCAGTCTCAACCCCGGAACACACACCGGGAGTATCATTTCCAACCTTGGAGATAACCCCGAGTTTTGTCCTTGGAGATAACCCCAAGGAATATTGTTGCAGTTCCAGCGATAACTTCAGAAATGCTTGTTTCAAATGCATGCGATCAGCTTCAACCTCAGACTTCCTGCCGAGGCACTCATTCCATAGACCTGGAGCTAACACCAGGAAGACAGGCACACTTACAGATGACCTTGCGAAATTCAAACACTTGTAGCAGTCCAATCTCAGATGTAACCCTGAGCAACGTCTGCTATCAACCCAAATCGAAGATAACCCCGGTGAGGGGCAAAAACGTCATCTTGCCACATCAACCCCTGCACGATGTCTCAACACTTCATATATACATACAAAAATGTCCCACAAGAACCAATGAGTTCCAATCCCGAGTGACTATTACACGTGGCAGCACACCAGATAGAATTTGAAGCTTTAAAACCATGGGCATGGTGCCCTCTTCCTGACTTCGTACAACCTCTAATCCCATGTCATTGTGTAACTCTTGACAAAAGCAGTCCGAAGATGGTCTTGTACACCTCGTTCAGATGCTCGGATTGAAGTTCTGCAAGTTCGAGCGGACATCACAGTGCACGAGTGCACGTACTTTGAGACGACGGGACTCGTGGAGCCCGGGGCAGCACGGGAAGCCGTAGTTGCATCTGCGGCTTCTGCAGGTACACCTGCGGCCACCAACTCTATAAATATAGAGCTTGGGGTGGCCATTTTAAAAAAGAAAAAGGCGAGAAAGCCCTGTCCAATTTTCTCTGTACACACCCCATATTGAGTGCTTTGTCATTTTAAACACTTGTTAGCTCATATATAGCTATATTTTTACCAGCGGGAGCTGAGTGTTTATCCATCTAGAGTCATAGAAACTGCGAGTGGCATTCACTTTGTAAGCCTTCTCACACTCTATAAAGCCTTTCTCTTCATCTTTGCACACACTATTCTTCACATTGAGAGTCATGTTATGTGTGTATGCCCGAACTTCGGTCCGTGGTTTTCATTTATGTCTGTATATATATACTTATATATATGTATATATTTATATATGGACTAACATTATCGAGTTATGTCTCGATTGAGCCTAGACTTATGTCTGGAGTGTTTACTTACTTATATATATATATATATATATATATATATATTTACATCTCTGTCAGGCCTGGAGTTTACTTCGTGGCCTTTTATTGCTTTATTTAAATTTCGTCCCGCATAGAGTTTACTTCGTGGTGGTTGATCGCATTTACTACTTTATTTACATTTTTGATCCCCCATGGAGTTGCTTCGTGGTGGTTGATCATGTCCATATATATATATATATATATATATATATATATATATTTACCGCTTTTATATATTTACATTTCCGATCCCCCATGGAGTTGCTTCGTGGTGGTTGATCATGTATATATATATATATATATATATATATTTACATCTTTTATATATATAACTTCTTACTTCTTTTCATACAAATTGTGGCATCATGTGAGCCTAGGAATCATGTAATCACAGATTCAGTCTACTGAATCTAGATTCGGTTCCCGTGATGGACATTTTCAGCTGTAAGCAGCTTGTACATTATGTACGGTGTCCGAATTTCCTTAGATGGTTGTCATGCCCATGAGGAGTTTGGCACTGTTGTATATTATTTTCTCGAAAATGCTTCGTATCTCGAAAATAAAAGCAAAAAAGCCGAACATTTAATAATAAAATGGAAGTATGAAAAGGTCTCAATTCCTATGGAGCACAGGGTTTGAAAAATCTCTTTTACAAAACTTCATTACTATATTCTGTTTGAAACTGAATTTTTCTATAAATTTAAACCCTTTGTATATAGATGCGAACGAAGCCTCACACTCCTTTCAAATAATTGCATATTGATCCACACACACACACACACACACACATTCATATAATAGTTTCTTGAAAAGTGGCGGTCACCGTGGTAACACGGATGTCAGGGGGTGCCTAACACCTTCCCTCCGCATAATCAAGCCCCCAAACCCAAATGAATCTCGGTTTCACAGACCCGTTTAGCAGTGTCACATCACTGGGTCAATGTGCAAACCTTTTATCGGTTGTGTTGGTGCAACCAGTTAAAAACACCAACGGGAGACTCTTAAAGTCAAATCGTCGATATTATACATGTCAGACCTTTTTTACTTATTCTTTCAAACAAATCTCACATAACATGAGAACACCAAAGAACAAGTAACGAAAAGGGACAAATAAAAATCCCAACGTCGACAACTGTAACCACTTGAAATTCCAGAATGGAAGTGGGAGCATATCAACATGGATTTCGTTACTGGTCTTCCCAAGGTTTCTCAAGGCATATATGCAATTTGGGTCATTGTTGATAGATTGACCAAATCTGCTAATTTCTTACCTATACGAGAAACTTATTCACTTGAACCTCTTTCTCGTATGTATATAAATGAGATTGTAAGATTGCATGGTATTCCAGTATCCATAGTTTCTGATCGAGACCCAAGATTCACTTCACGATTTTGGGTCAGCTTACAGAAAGCTATGGGCACGGATTTACGATTCAGTTATGCATGTCACCCTCAAACAAACGGGCAATCAGAAAGGACTATTCAAACTCTTGAAGATCTATTGAGACTTTGCGTTCTAGACTTCAAAGAAAGTTGGGCCAAGTATTTACCATTGGTGGAATTCTCCTACAACAACAGTTATCAAGCAAGTATAGGCATGGCTCCATTCGAGGCGTTGTATGGACGAAAGTGTCGTTCTCTAGTATGTTGGGACGAGGTGGGTGAAACAACATTGTTGGGAGCAGAATTGGTACACATGACTACAGAAAAGATTCAAATGATCCGACAATGTATACAAACCTCACAAGATCGACAAAAGATTTATGTTGATCTTCATCGAAGGGAAGTGGAATTCAATGTTGGAGACCATGTATTATTACATGTTGCTCCATGGAAAGGAGTTACGAGATTTGGAAAGAGAGAAAAGTATGTCTCGTGTTCATAACGTTATTTACAAATCTATGTTACGTAAATATGTGGAAGACCCGAATTATATTATTGAATTAGAACCAGACTAGATAGCCGAAGATTTAACGTATGAGGAGGTACCTATCAAGATCTTAGATAAAAAAGAACATATTCTATGCTCAAAGGTTATACCTCAAGTTAAAGTTTTGTAGAGAAACCACAATATTGATGAAATGATCTGGGAGTTAGAATCTGAAATAAAAATAAGGTATCCTCACCTCTTCGACATACCAGGTACGTACATCAATTTTGAGGATGAAATTTTATAAGAAGGGGAGATTGTAAGACCCCGAATTTTATGAAATGAAAGTATTCAATTTTCTTATAATTATTATTCTATTTAGTAAATGGTTAAATTGATAAAAGGTTAAAGTTAAGGGTGATATGTGAAAATTTTACAAAGTAAGCAAGTTGATATAAATTATTCGTTGTGTCAGGGAATATTCGTTTGGTCGGGGAATATTCTTTTTATCAGGGAATATCCGTATGATGATACCATCATTGGTGGACCCCACAATGGAATAACCGTCAGATATAGAAAGCAACATAAATAACCTTTTTATAAAAATAACAATAAAACTTTTATCGTTAAACTATTGAAATATTCAGTGATAAAAGTACAGTAATACGCATGGTTGCATAGTAGCACACGATATTACACAATATCTCTAATTATTGATGCTTACGTAAGAAGTCACTTAGTTTATTCAATTATTGCAACAGTAGTTGTTGCATAGTATCTCATATTATTAATTTAATTATTATCACATTATCATCTGCACAATATTTTATATTATTAAGTCAATAATTGAGACAACACATTTATTCATATTATTATTTGTATTATTGACAATGTTTAGAAAGTTATGTCGGGGAAAGGGATTAGGTCATCTAATTGCGCACCAATAAGGAGAAATCTTTATCGGAAAGCTCCCTCTTTCCTGAGAATGATCTAGTTGTCAATATTGTGAGTTATAGTATTAATGATGAATAATTATTAAAAGATTAAAAATATGTTTATTAAAGATAAGTGATTTATGGCAAATATTTGTTGATTTTTTTTTATAAATAGAGGGGTTTGTCATGGGGCGTTTGTTGTAAGTTTGACTTATTATTCCATGGGAAGATATACTAATTTTATGGACCGTCGGTGGTGGTTTTAATAGTAAATCAATGTGGACCGTTGGTGGTGGTTTTAATAGTAAATCAATCTGGACCGTCGGTGGTTGTTTTAATAGTAAATAAATCTAGATCGTCGGTGGTGGTTTAATAGTAAATAAATCTGGACCGTCGGTTGTGGTTTTAATAGTAAATCAATATGGACCATCGGTTATGATTTTAATAGTAAATCAATATGGATAGTCCATTTTATATAGTAAATTAATCTGGACCTTCCGTGAATTAGTTACTTTTTAGTCCATTCTCATATAAATAGAAGCTTAATTCTTCTTTCATTCTCACCAATTCACTAAGACTCACAAGAGAAATTATAGAAAGAAAAACTATAGAGACCAAGAAGAAGAGTATTTTGCTACTTCACTATTGATGTATCCAGTCTTCTACTAAGGTAAGGGGTATTATTTCTTTTCAATTCTTAAATCAAAACTTACTATGGTAAGTATTGCTTCTATAATTCCTGAAATTAGTAGAATATCTTTGAGTTTTGCGCTTCATCTAGTATCGTTTCATTGGAATATTGGTCTAAACTTTTTTATTAAAATATTTTTACTCGGGGTATTATTCACGGGTTACTATTCACTTAGGTACTATTCACTCGAGTATTATTCACTTGGGGATTCGGGGTACTTTGAATGACGGGGTATTATTCATTAGGTACTATTCATTCAAGTACTATTCATTGGGTACTATTCATTCAGGTACTATTCACGGGTTAATATTTACTCAGGTACTATTCACTTGGGTATTATTCACTCATGGATTCGGGGTACTTTGCCTGACGGGGTACTATTCATTAGTTACTATTCATTCGGGTACTATTCACGATAAAAGTGATTTCTTTTTTGTTAAAATTATTTTTGATACATGAATATTATTCTTGAATTTTACAACACAAAGCAGTTATCATGTTTACAATTTGGACATTCTTAAACTCTGGATAAATTGAATTATAAATCTTTGAAATTTATCCTTAATCTCTTTTAATTGAATTCTTATATCATTGTCATCATCCTCATGCTTATATTGTGGTGAAAGTCATCTTTGGCCCGTAGTGAATAGACGTACTGTTAATTGGTATGATTATGACCAAAAAAGATTGTATTGGTATAATCATGACCTGTAATGTTACAGACAAATGATGTTGTGAATGTCCTCTTTGGACCGTAGTGTATAGATGGACAGTTGTTGGCATGATCATGACCACTGGTGATATTAACGAATATCCTTGGCCCGTAGTGCATGGATAATTCGTTCATGTGAAATACTTATTGATTGTTTTTACAGGGAAAAAATATTAATGTTGTATTTTTAAATAATAAAAGGTAGTAGACATCATTCTCTACTTGACTCTTCTAATGAATTGTTGTTTCCGCTGCAGTTGTTGATCTAAAACTTGTTTTCTATTGTATTCTATCATATTTTTCCTGTTGAGGACTAACGATAATTTATTTTACATTATCTTAGTCATAATATTCTTTACTGGGCTAGTTGAGCTCACCTTTTTCTTTTTGGTTCCATTGTTCTTCTCAGGAGGCGAGAATATAGCTGGGACTAGTCGGGGAGTGGAGTAATGGATCAAGATGGTTTATATAGCAATCCTCACTATTTTGTAAAATAGTTTAACAATAATTGTAATGAGGACTTTATTTGAGTTTGGATATTGTCTACGAGACAATATTGTTTTGCAACTCAGCTATTGTGATGTCGTATTTTGCACGACAGTTGTATAAAGGAAGTTTGTATTTAAATTCTGTACCATGTATTTGTCGACTTAGAATGGGTTGTATGGACCTATTCTGGGGGCGTCACAAATTTGTTGTTGAATATCCTCATCAAGGGACATTTCATTTAGTTTCTATTTTATTTTTGATTTGCATTTATTAGCAAAGTGTCCTGTTTTACCACATTTATAACATTTTATTTTAGAGTTATCTTTTTTACTACTATTCTTCTTTTTCTTAGTAGATTTATCAGGGGTTTTTGTTGGGAGATTGCATATTTAAAATTGATGTTGAAAATTAATAGTCATGATTATATGTAAAGTCCTTCAAAGGAACACATGTACAAGGACTTAGTGATAGATCAAATTTGTTAGGTTGATCTGAACTTTAATATTTATCATTCTGTAAATGAATGTATAGAAGAAGAGATCAAAGCTATTAGGTTGATCTATATCTTGAAATGTAATAGATAGGCTTCAACTGAATCGTAGTCTATTAAGATGATCAAGAGATTGCAGAAGACAAGGAGCGTTGAGGATCATAGTGTATCTGCTTTGTAGGGCCTCTCCGAAATCGTAGAGTAGTCCTAACGCTTGCCGAGCCAAGTTAGAGTTCATAGAGTGCTCTCGGAAGCGTAGAGTCTGAAAGTCAAGCAAGTGAAGATCATAGTGTACTAGTAATTAAGAGAACTCGTAGTGTTCTCATCTATCAACACCAAACCAAGTACCAAGGTGGCATAACACCATGATCAGAATCGTAGAGCTTCATCTGTCTGTGTCAGAAGCATCAAGCCTCATCCACTTGTTTAAAGATTAATCACAATAAATATGGAATGAGCAATAGACGTTGACGACCTCGGGAGTCCCAATGACACAACAGTCATCCTTAGTATATAACAAAGAAACGTATTGAAGAAGCTAAGGAAAGTACTATGGGTCAGCAGAAAACACCTTTTCAGGTGTTAGGTGAGATAACAGTCTATTGTGTTAGTGGGCCAGTCTGCTAATCAGAAGTTATGCAAAAAGTTTCCATCAAAGCTCAGAAATGTCAAATGCATTTAATGCTTCAACGGATGTCTTCAACGGATATATTTTCAAAGGCATCATATATACAAAACATCAGCAGATGAAAGATTTAAGCAAGCACTGAACAAAAAGCTGAAGAACACTCAATGATCAAACTCTACGATCTAAAAAAAAAAAGAAAAGGAAAGCTTACTCAGCTACTCAGTTCTTTCGAACACAAGCTTAAGGGCAACTGAGTAGCACCATTCAAGAACTCAACTATTATCTAGTGAAGGAAGAAGTTCCAAGGTAGAAGGACTAGAAGATTTCTAAGTGAACTGAGAAGTACCAAAGTCTGTTGGACTTGAAGAGTTCAAAAGTGAACTAAGAAGTTCCAAGACTACTGGTCTTGAAGGAATCTATGAGATTCAGAAGTTATAAAGATATCCTTAGTGGATTTCCTACTCGAGGAGTAGAAGAGTGGACTAGGAGCTTTGAATGCTCTGAACCACTTAAAATCACTGTGTCCCTTATATTCTTGCCATAACTGCTATAACTTTCATAACTGTTTTACTCGTATTTATTCATTATATCTTGAATGGAAAACAAACAAATCTTAATTCCGTAGTGCTTAGATCATTATCAAAACTAACAAGTATTTTGAAATGAAAGAATATAAAAATATCTATTCAACACCCCCCTTCTAGATAACTATTATACCTTTGGGAACTAATAATTGGTATCAGAGTAGGTTCTATCAAATAGCCTACAAAGCTTAAGTAGATCCAATGGCACATCTGATAAGTGAATCAAAAACTGGAGGAGGCAGCAAGCCACCTATGTGCAACAAAGATAAATTTGCCAACTGGAAAGTTCGTATGCAAGCCTATATGGACTGAATAGATGAAGATGTATTTGAAACTGTTCAAAATGGGCCCTACATTCCTACCAAACTCGCTCCTACTGTAGACGATCCAAACAGAATCCAAATCAAGCACAAAGAAGAACGGACTGACAACGAAAAAAAGCTGTCCAACTCGACAAAAAGGCCAAGAACATCTTGTTTCAATAGTTAGAAGACGATCTTTTTAAAAATGTGGTAAATAGAAAAACATCAAAGGAAGTGTGGGAGGCATTACTCATCATGCATGAAGGAACAGAAGAAGTTAGAGAAAAAAAGCAATCTCTCCCGACTCAACAATATGAAATGTTTGCACACATTCAAGGAGAAAATGTCACTTCCACTTACGAAAGATTCAATGTACTGCTCAACTCTCTCCGAGCCTATGGAAAGATCTATCTAAATAAAGATCTAATCATTAAGTTCATGAGAGCTCTACCTAGCAAGTGGGATGCCAAAAACACTACCATCAAAGAGTCAAAGAATCTCTATGAAATGACTGTTCAACAGTTATATGGCAGCCTTCTCACATATGAACTGGAGCTGACTCAACGAGCAGAAACTCTATCCGAAGGAAGAAAGAAAGACAAAGGAGATAATCTAAAACCAACAGACAACACTTCCAAAACTAACATTGAGAATGACTCTGACTATGATGAAGATGATGATGAGGACTTTGCAATGTTGGTAAAAAGACAAAAAATGTTCATGCGTCAAGGCAAAAGCAGCAAACCTAAAAAGTTCAACAACTACAACAGCCATGAACAAATAAACAAATTATGCTATAAATGCAAAAAGCTTGACCATTTCATTGTAAACTACAACAAGCCTCTCAGAGAAGAACTCAAGAAAAGATCAAATTCATAGAAAAAATTCAAAGGCAACAAGAGGTTTCAGAAGAAAGAAAAAAGTCTTGTGGCCGGAGGATCGTGGAGTGACTCAGACAACGACTCAACTCCCGAATTTGGAGATGATGAAGATCCTCAAATGGAAAATCTTTGTCTGATGGCCAAACATACAAAGGATAAGAAGAGCTCTGACATACTTGAAGTAAGTATAGATGAGGTATTTGATTTTAGCTCTCCTGATGTAGACATTGATGACTTAAGAACTGCTCTACATGGCATAACATCTGATCTGCATCAATATATGAAATGGTTTAGATTTCTGTCCAAAGATTATTCTCTTCTTAAAAAAGAGAAAGAGAAAGTTCAGGAAGAACTGGAAACAACTCTTCTAAATACTAACTCTTTCTCCAAATTTGAAGCTGAGAATAAAATCTTAAAACAGACCAATGAACTTAAAGCACAAAGAGACTCAAGTCTGACCACTAAAATTGAGGAACTAGAAAGGACAATCTCCACATGGAATAAATCCTCTTCTTCCATGGACTCCCTGATCTCCAGTCAGAGAAATGCATCTGATAGAACAGGTTTAGGTTTTGGGGAACCCACCTCGAAACCATATATGGAAAAGATAAAGGAAACTAGTTCTAGTAATGCTTCAAGTAGAAGCATTATATTTGTGAAATCCTCACAAAGGAAGAACCAGTCCAACCCTCCTCTTCAGATCGAACCTATGTTCCAAGGAATAAAGGATCTCATGCTGACTTAGGTTTCAGAAGAGAGAAGAGTAACTCAGTCTCTACTCTCCAACCTCGAAGGGTCGTAGAGTCGAGTAAAATTGACTCCATGAACCAACTGGGAAGGAACAGTAGAGTTAAACCTCACTCTTCACGAATCATGAAACATAAAGACACATGGAAAAAGGAAAATAAGTATAAAGAAAGGATTGCTGGAAAACCACATAAGTCAAAATGGAGGATGAATCTACATACACACACAAGCATGCATCATATTAGATGATTTGTATGTAATAAGACTGGTCATAAGGCTGCAATAGGCTACCATAACCCTATGCATGTGAAATCCAAAATTAAGCAAATTTGGGTTCCTAAGGGTACTAACAAAGTAGGACCTCAAGCTCTATGACCACAACCTGGTATCTTGACAGTGGATGCTCAAGACACATGACAGGGAACAAAGCGCTTCTGTCTAACTTCGTAGAAAAGGAGGGTCCAGCAGTGATCTTCGGAGATAGTGGCTCTGGAAAAACAAGAGGATATGGCTCAGCTGGAAATGGAGCAGTGTCCTTCAGTAAAGTAGCCTATGTGGAAGGCTTACAACACAATCTTCTAAGCATAAGCCAACTTTGCGACAAGGGTCATCAATTCACTTTTCTCAATAATCAATGTCAAGTTAGAGATCTGAAGATATCCTCTATAAAGCTGACTAGAACAAGAGAAAGAAATGTTTATACTATCAATCTTGATCAACTAAGCTCAAACAAGACGATATGCTTTCTGGCTAAAGCATCTGAAGAAATGAGCAGGTTATGGCATACAAGATTGTCTCATCTCAACTTCAAAAGCATGTCTAAACTGGCCTCCAAGGATCTAATAGCAGGCTTACCCAAGTTTAGCTTTGTCAAAGAAAGGCCATGCAATGCCTGTCAGCTTGGAAAGTAGACCAGAAACTCATTAAAGAGCAAAACTATCAACTCAATTGACAAACCTCTGCAACATCTTCACATGGATCTTTTTGGGCCAATTCCAATAACAAGCCTTGGAGGAAAGAGGTACTCACTAGTCGTAGTAGATGACTACACCAGATTCACTTGGGTGTTCTTTCTAAACTTAAACGATGAAACTAGCTTCCAACTAATCAAAATGTTCAGACTAGTGATGAACGAGAAAGGGGAGAAGCTGTCAACACTGCATGCTACACTCAGAACAGATCTCTTGTACACTCTATGTTAAAGAAGACTCCCTACGAATTGTGGAAAGGAAGAAAGCCAAGTGTCAGCTACTTTCATGTATTTGGTTATACATGCTATATACTCAACAATGGAAAATAGTATTTGACAAAATTCCAACCCAAGTCTGACGAAGGAATCTTTCTCGAATATGCTACAGACAACAAAGCTTATAAAGTGTTCAACAAGAAGACACTAAGTGTTGAAGTCTCAATTCATACATCTTTGATGAAACAGACTTGGACAAAAAAAGTCTCAAGACACTATAAACGAAAATTCAGACACTATGAACGAGGTCATCGAGCTCAACACTACGATCGCAGTTCCAGAAATTGAAATCATCGAGCAAGAAGAGGAAATCGTAGAGAGAACTACGCAAGACAACGAACCTCCACATCAAGAAGTTGAAATTGATCCTGAAGGTCTCAGACAAGAAGGCATCAGGACATATATTCCAACAGGAAATAGATGGGAAAGAGACCACACTCAAGACTTAATCATTGGAGACCCAAATGTAAGAGTCAAAACACGAGATGCCACCCAAAATGAGTGTTTTTATCTGAGCTTTCTATCACAAATGAAACCCAAAAAGATAGAAGATGCTATGGAATACTCCAGCTGGATAGAAGCCATGCAGGAAGACCTAAATCAGTTTGAAAGAAACAAAGTATGGAGATTAGTTCCAAGACCAAAGAGTCATCCTATCATTGGCACCAAGTGGGTCTTCAGAAACAAGATGGATGAAGATGGAGTAATAACAAGGAACAAGGCAAGACTAGTGTCCATAGGTTACTCTCAAGAAGAAGGCATTGACTACGATGAGAGATTTGCACCTGTTGCCAGATTAGTAGCCATCAGAATATTTCTTGCTTATGCTGCTCACATGAAATTCAAAGTCTTTCAGATGGATGTCAAAAGTGCATTCCTGAATGGTGAACTTCAAGAAGAAGTATATGTAGACCAACCTCCAGGTTTCATCAATCCAACTCTCTCTAATTATGTCTATAGATTAGACAAAGCCTTATATGGTCTTAAACAAGCACCTAGAGCCTGGTATGAAACACTAACTTTCTTATTGAAAATGGGTTCACAAGAGGTAGAGTAGAAACCACATTATTTCTTAGAAAGCAGAAAGACAAAATCTTATTAGTTCAAATATATGTTGATGACATTATCTTTGGCTCTATTGATGAAAAATTATGTAAGAGATTTGCCAAGATTATGCAGAGCAAGTTTGAAATGAGCATGATGGATGAGCTGGACTACTTTCTTGGACTGCAAGTAAAGCGGACTGATGAAGGAATCTTCATAAACTAAGCTAAGTACATTAAAGACTTACTTAAAAAGTATGGCTTGGAATCAGGCTCTCCCAAGAAAACCCCAATTGCTCCAGCAACCATGCTTGACAAAGATGAAAAAGGTAAAAGTATTGATATAACTCGATACAGAGGTATGATAGGCTCTCTTCTATATCTAACTGCCAGTAGACCAGACATAATGTTTGCAACATGTATATGTGCTAGATTTCAAGCTAATCCTAAGGAATCACACTTAACTACTATAAAAAGAATTTTCAGGTACCTCAAAGGCACACCTCACTTGGGGCTTTGGTATCCCAATGAGTCCTCTTTTGAACTAACATGATATCTGAGATGTTGATTTTGCAAAGTCGCAAAAATGAGCAGAAAAAAAAAGTACTAGTGGCTTTTGTCAATTTCTTTGGGAAATAGACTTGTGTCCTGGTTTAGCAAGAAGCAAAACTTAGTATCTACATCAACTGTAACGATCTAGAATTTCAAATTATAATTTTAAATATTTATTGAATTATATAAATATTTATTTGAGGCGTTTATTGTTGAATAAATATTTATTGATGTAATGGTTGTTATTTGTGAATCTAAATTTATTAGATAAATTTCTAAATTAAATTAATTTATAATTTAGAGATTTTTATTATAACATGAGGTGTTATATTGTGATTAATAATTTAAAATGGTATATTAAATTATCAAATAAAATTATAACATGAAATTATAATTTTGTGGTATTTGATAAAGTGGGAAATATATATTTAAAATATAGTGTTTAACTAATGTATGGAATAATGTTGGATATGAAAATTCAAATAAATAAGATGTAATTATAAATTATAAACTAAAGTGTTTATTAAAATAAATTAAAAAGGGTTTAATTTAGTTTTTGTCAAACAAGGCTTAAAATATTAATTCTTTAAAATTTAAAGGGTTTTGCCAAACAAAGCCTTATGGATTTAGATTATTAATTTTTGAATTTAAATAAAATAAATAAATATAAAATAAATTTATAATATATACGTTATATTTTATTTGTAGCTGTTATAATAACTATACGTATTATTATAGCTATCATTTGTTTTTTTTTCTTTGCGCATACTTGGCTAAGTTTGAGAGTTTAGAGAGAGTTTGATAGAGCTTGATAGAGAGAATTGAGAGAGATTGAGAGGAAGCTTAAGCAATTTCTAGCAATTCAAGTGAGTGTAGCAAGGATTGTTCGACAATTTGAAGGTATGTTCATAACCTTGGTATTATGTATATGTATATACATGTGTATATGTTTCACGGCAAAAACTAGATGTTCTGTGAATTCTAGCTTTATGTAAATTGTTGTTATGTAATTTGTTTGTGGTAATTAGATATAGTTATAATGATAAAAGTTTATGTTTAAGCAAGAATTTGTATGCTAATTTCGTTTGACAGTAGAAATTTTGACAGTATATGTAATTTTCATATGGTTCATGAAAAGTACCAATTTTAGTGGTTAAACTGTATGTGAAACTGTAAATTAAGTCTTGTATATGTTAGTTCATTAAGAAATGAGCATAACGTAATTTGAACGAAGTAATTTGGACAAGAATTGAAATCACAATGTTGATTTTTGAAGAGGATGTCAAAAATTGAGTTTTTTGTATGAAAATTGGAAATTTGAGAAATTAAACTAGTTTTAGTTGATGTTAAATTGTTCTAATTGGTTGAATATGTTAACAAACATGTTTATGATGGTTTTGTATCAATTGTACGTGTTGATATTACTGTCTAGTGGGTGAAATTCATGTTTGTTGGGCTAAAGTTTGCCATCTCTCATGTCATGTCGTTTTGCCTTTCTCGTGTATGTGTGCACAAGAAGTAGCAATTTGCAGTGCTAAGGCAAAAAAAGCAAGTATCTTTAGCAATGATCCTGAAGCTTTGTGTATGACGCTTATTGCGCTATACCTGGTTTGAGACAACGACTCATTGCATTGTAGACTTGGAATAGAAACATAACATGGGTTAGGGTTGTGTTAGCATGTCAAATGAGTAATGACAAGGTTACTACAACATAGTGAAATGTGGTTAGTAATTCGAACATTATGAAAGTTAGTAAACTATGAAAGGGATGTGTTGTAATTTATTAAGCATGATAAATAGTAAATAGGTGTTGCGAAGATTAACACTTGGATTTTCTGATATTTGAATAGTAGCTTAAGACTTATGTTAACATAACACGTCTAACTAATGCATATATTGTGGTATTTTAGTATGTCTAAGAGATATTGTGGTTCTAAACCTATGTGTAGGTGAACATGAGTTTAATATTATAGCTTACGCTCGAGGCAAGTTTCTAAACCTTATCTTTTTACATTGAGCAAGTTTCTTACTTTAAACTTTCATTAAGCGAACTCTTGTATTCCTAATCATTATTTGAACAAGCTAGCTATGACTTTAACTTTATTCGAACAAGCTTTGAATTCCAATATTTATTGATGTATTCTAACTTGTTTATTGTTAGACAAGTTTCATTATTGTCATTCGTATATTATGAATAAAATTTTCTTGAATTCTAATTCTAATGTTGAATTATCTTATATCATTTGCTTGACACAAGTTATTCTCATAGTGAGCAAGCTTTATTTTTAGCTTGCTATTACTTAATGTATATTCAATAATTCATAGTCCGAGCTTAATCTTGTTCAAGCAAGGTTTATTTTCATTCAATACTTATGCATTGTAGTTGTTTCTAAGCACGAGTTCGAAATATAGTTAGTTCACTTACACTTATTCATTGTTCTATATTATGTTATAATTGATCAACTGTTGTGTTGTCAAACATTATTAATTCAACTAGTTCCTTAGTTGATGATCGTTGAACTTCAAATTACCCTTGAAAGCTTATCCAAACCAAACTTTCTTTGGCGCAGACTTGTACTCTAAATACTGAGATGAACAACCCTATTATTATTAGGGGATAATTTTACGCTTAGCGTTGAAATGTTTGTGCACAATACATATGTAGACGAAGGGTGATCCCCTAAGTACGAGGAGTCCTTATAGTCTTATTTGTTAAAGTTGGAGTTGAAAGATTACTCATGAATGTGGACATAGTTCGTGGTCTTATGACCCTCAGATATTTATATTCCATATTTTGATTCCAGTATTTGGTTATCATTGATAGAGTACTGTTCAGTTTTGATGAGCCTATTTATTAGCAGCTATTATATTCTCGTTGACTCATTGATATATCTAGTGAGCATTTGTTTTGCTCACTCTTACATATTTATACACTCATTGCAGCTAAAGTTGAGAAGGTAGATGAGCCTTCAACTAGCAAAGGAAAGGGAAAAATGTACAAGTGATGCAGACTTGTAATTTTTATTTATTGTGATGGTCATAGACTTTTAAATAATGATGTGATGTAATAATTTATTTCCGCACTTGTATGATGTTAAAGGTTAGACAACCTGGGAAGATTTTTATTTAATAATGTAACCCTATTTTAAAGGAGGATTTATGGTTAAATGTTATTTTATTTAGGTAGATAGATATGAATGATTGGATAGTGAACACCAAATCTTGTGGGAATGATGTATCTAGATTTGGGGGTGTCACATCAACAACAGAAGTTGAATATATTGTTGCTGGCAGCTCTTGTGCTCAAATCTTCTGGATGAAAAATCAACTGGCAGATTATGGGTTTGATTTCAAATCTATACCTGTTCATTTTGATAACACAAGTGCTATAGCAATAACATGCAATCCTGTCATGCATTCTAGGACTAAGCATATAGAGATAAGATATCATTTTATTAGGGATCATGTTCAAAATGGAACCATATCTTTACAATACATTTCTACTAAAAATTAACTTGCTGATGTCTTTAGAAAGCCTCTAGATGAATTCAGATTTAACAAATTAATAAGTGAGCTAGGCATGCTAAATCTACAACCATAAAATCTATGCTCTAGTATGTGCTAACCATGCAGATATAAAGGTTATTTTCAAAATCGTAGACAGGACCAAAGAAAGTCCACGATCGTAGAGTTGCAATGACATGAAAGACCACGATCGTAGAGTCTCATCAACATGACAAAGAAGCATCCTGTGATGACAAAAGTTCTAACAAATCCAAGCAATCTCTCTGAAGCACCTTAGGGACAAACCTAATCCTTAGTTCATTCTAAGAGGTTGGCCCTTCTTGAGCTGCCTTAACTCGGAGGAAATGCTAAGTCAAAAGTTCATCACAAGGAACAGAGCAGATAATGTTCGTAGAGCAGATTCAATAGTGGACTCAACAATCACAATGACAACCTCGACAACCATAGTACTACCTCGAGGATCATAGTCCTCTCAAAGACTACACCGGCTCAGGAGGAGCTAAGGGCACATCAATATTTTTCCACGCAAGTTAAAATCGTGGAGCCAAACAGAACTCGACTCATGCCCCACTACGCAGATCGAGTGGAGGGAAGTTACAAGTATAGTTTAAAAAGGCTTTTTGAAAACTCAGAAGTTCAAAATGTTTCTCTCTCTCTCTACCAGCAGAAACTCTAGCTTTCAAAATCGTTAAATCATCCTCAATACAAAGAAATCAATGGCGGCTTCAAAAGTTATATCTGGTTACCGACTCTGTTTCGATGAGCTCAAGACAGCTGACCCCAAATTTCACAAAACATTATCTCTAATAAAGAAAACTGGTCTTGAAGAAGCTCTGGGTACTAGCACATAGATCTACCCAAAGCCGATAAAAGAGTTCTACAGGAATGGAACGTTTGAGAACGATGTCATCACCACAAGGGTCAAAGGTGTGGAAATTAAACTCAAAGTTGAGGATATAAACCTAGCCCTAGGTTTCAAATCGAAAGGATTTCTATTCATTCAAGGCATCAATTTTCATGAAGGATTAAAGAAGATGCACCACAAAAAGTTTCCGACTGTCAAAGGGTACAAAAAGAAAGAGTTCCCCCAAAGGTATGAATTTTTATCTGACATCGTTGGGAAATGCATATGCTGCAAGAGCTCTGGCCATGACTTTGTGAACGAAGTGCAGCTTAAGCTCATGATAGCAATCAATTGTGGGATTCAACTCAACTATGGAGCCCTACTACTCGACTGGATTGGGAAATGGATACTCAGTTCGAAGAAGTCAAAGAGCTCTGGAAAGATGCTCTACGGGAGATTTATAAGCATCATCCTACAATCAGCATTGGAAGATAAGATTGGGGATGATGAAGGAGAATCCATCAATCCAAACAGAAGAATGACCCAACAGCTATTTGAGAACTAGAAAAGAAATCTAGCAGAAAATGTAAGGATGATATCTGAGTCCAGTGGAAGAACTGGTGATCCAAAGGAGTCCAGAATTCCAGGAAATATGTCAGTTGTAAAGGAGACTGAAGAAGAAGAAGAAGAAGAAGAAGAAGAAATCAACAAGGAAGAACCCATTGCTTTAATAAGAAAAAAGCAAGGGTAAAAGAAAAATGAAGGCTCAAATGGCAGAGGAGCCTCAAGGCTCAACTACTGATCTACCTCAAGAGTGTTCTTGTACTGAAAATTTAAGGAATTTGAAAAGGAAAGAACAATAGTCTGATGAAGATGAAGACAGAGCTACCATCTCTCAGCTGCTTAAGAAGAGAAAACACAGCTCACCTAGTCGCAAGTCAAAGAAGTCATATGTCTCCTCGATCGTAGAGTCTTTACCAATCGTAGAGACCAGACTGGAAACCACTCCCGAAGGTGATGCTGCAACAGCTTCTCAAGCTGATCAACCATTCAGAGCCGAAGCTGAAGAAAGTGCTGAGGCTATGGCTCAGCCTAGGAAGTCAAAAGGAAAACTTGTCAAGAAATACATTATTGTCAATGAAAAAGCTTTAAACGAGGAAGATAAGAGGATAGCTACAGAAAAGGGGCTATCCAAAGCAAGTTAGAAGAAAACAACTCAAATTGAGGGGGAGCTGCCTGAAGTTCCTACTCTAGAGAATGCTTCAGCTGAGGGGGAGTTGTTTGAAATGCAAATGAATGATCTAGCTGAGGGGGAGTGTCTCGAAGTCCTCATGTAAGAAGAAGTTGCTCCTGAGGAAGAACTACCAAGAGATCATCAGAAATCTCACTCAGTTCCTCAAGAAATTCTGGCTTTAGAAACTGCAGAAATAGAGAAAAGTGCAGCTATGGAGGGTGAAAGAGAAAAAAAGCAAGGAAGTGTAGTGGAGGTAATTGTTGAAGTAGAATCTTCACAAGAATACAGAGAAGAAGAAGAGGATGATGGGGTTGAAATTATAGTTGTGGGCTGTGATGGTTACAGGAGAGCCAACTACAATCAACTGTTCTCTTATCTACCTATGATGCCCTTTCACAGAGCCCAAATTCTCAACTCCTGGGATCACATGTTCTGGACCTTCAAAGCCTATCCAGCAATTTCGGTGCTAGCTCATGGATTCCCAGGAAAACTCAACTTTGCCCGAAAACTGATCACCAACATCCCCTCTTTAGACATGGACATGAGGTACAAACTATTCCCATCTCTTTTAGAGTAAATCACTGTCCACCATCATTTTTCAATTAATTCTATGAACTACCAAGATGGTTGGAAGTGATCCTTCATGCACTCAATCAATTTCCAGTCATAGAATCCCAACATTCTGTAACTGATGAACCAAATGTGCCAACCTTTGTGTTGATTAAATCTTCTATTATCCCTCCCTCTACGATTATTGAGCCACATCAAATCGTAGAGTCACCTGCAAAAGTCGTCGAGTCACCTGGCAAGATCATAGACTCAATCCATTTTAAAGCTCAACCTCATACACCTGCCCCTCCATCAAACATACCATCTTCCTCAATAAACGACTATTTCAGTCTTGATCTTCCTCCCTACCAAATGCGAGGTCAACATTAGAGAGCCTCTCCTCCAAATAATCCGCAACTCCTTGAGCTTATATCTGATCTCCCCACCAAAACGGAGTTGTCAGAAGCAACTAAGAAAGTGACCAAGGACATACAAGAAGATCTTGAGGTTCACTCCGAACTTGTTCATATGAGGCTGAGTCAGTTGATTGATGCTGCCAATACTCTCCCAAGCACCCTAAGTTCTAAACTAACAAAGAAGCTTAAGGAGATAATAAAAGAGATGATCCAGAGTATAAATGAAAGGGATCAAATCCACTTTTTGGCTACTAAGAAGCATAGGGATGATGTTCTTATTTTACAAAATACTTAAGAATCCCAAAATTAACTTATGATGGAAAATCTCATGAGTCTAAAGACCCAAATGAAAGAATTCCAAGCCTTCTCCATGGGTCAAATGAAACAGACAGAAATTATCTTGGACATTCTACAAAGGAGGGAAGCTCGTACTAACTCTCTGATCGAGGAAAATCGTGCAGATATAGTTCAAGCCCAGACTCAACTCAATGAACTTGTATAAGGCATGACTCGCCTTTCTGAAGATATTCGAACCCTTGATGCTGACATAAAGGGGGAGAATAAAGGGGAAGGAGACAAAGGAAGGGGAAAAGGAGGCAAAGGAAAAATTACTGCTTTCTCAAGAAGTTCTCCTACAAGTCAGTCTAGCCATCAGACTCCACGACTTGAACAGCAGCAAATTCTCATGGCACAATCAATAAGGTGTCAAAGGCCTTCTCCCAGCTCATAAGAGGTGACCACCACAGGCCTAAGAATATCAATTGGAGATCCTGCATTCATGAATATGCACGATCATAATGAAAGACTAAGTCAAAGCGAGCTGGAAGATATAGCATGGAGAGACGAAGCGAGTAGGAGAAGAGGAACTCAAGAGTATGCAAATCCTCTAACGAACAAAAGGCAGAAAAAATAGAGATAAGTTAAAACTCATTTCTTATTGATGTAACTAAGCTCAATTGTAATATATGTCTTTACAAACATCAATAAATTCATGCTTATTCGCTAAAAGTTTCAGCTGCTCACTGAAACAATAAGTCACATTTACTTTCTAGCAACTGCATCTAGAAATTAATAATCATGATACAAATCTCCTTGGTTATGTCAACATCAAATAGGGGGAGATTATTGGGAGATTGCATATGTAACGACCCCAAAATTTATACAATTTAATTCTCGATTTTGGTTGTTAACAATACATTCAACCTCTAATTTTACATCATTAAACGATAATACAACCATTGAAATTTGCGGAATAATTAAAATTTTGTAAGACAATTAAATTTTTTTTATTACAAACTATTCTCGTTCCCAGAACTTTCAACCTTTACATCTAAATATCTCAGAATCATTTTAATACTACAAGAGTTTACATCGCAAAACGATATTATAATTCAACATTAATACATTATTCGGAACCTTAAACATGGTTCAAATAAGAATAACTCAGCCAAAGTGTATAAATCTTCAAGTATCACATATGATTCATATCTTTCAAGTAGCACATAACTTTACCTTAAATCTTTAATCTGCAAAAGTGGTTATTTGCAAGGTTGAGCTCGACAGCCCAGCAAAATCTAACAGTTTTCATGCATCACATACCACATAATAACATGCTCGATATACATCTCATAGACATTGGAATAACATAACATACATGTTGTACTTCATATAACAAGTATAAGGATTGAGTTCCTTACTCAATCAACATTCATTACTTAATCAACGTAGTCATAAATTGACGTTAACATTTTATAGTTTCAATATTAACATAACACACCATGCTATTTGCAATAAAGATTTCAAATAGTTCATCATCAAATTCACATAGCAAATAGGAACCGAAAGACTTGCCTTGATCGTTGTTTACCAATAACAGTTTAACAACTTACAGTTATCTGCACTTCACGTGCCCTACACAATTATATAATCATATACATCAACTATTAGTCACATATAGTTGTAATGTAAACTTTACTCTATATCTCGTAAGTCCGATGACATCCAACTTTGGATATGCTATAAACATCATATTAACCTATTTTTAAAAGTTATTGGACACCAATTTCGGATAAGATAGATAGTCCAAAACAGTGTTCAAAAAGGGGCATTCAAAACTGTTTTTCATTATTTCCCAGCTTTATCCTCTCTCGCTAAAATAGTCATAACTTTTCTGTTTTAAAACATTTTTGAGTGATTCTTGAGCCCACGCGAAGCTAACTTCCAAGACTACAACTTTTATTCTTTGATCTTTCCCAAATTTAAAACACAGAAATCCATAAAATTAGTTCAAGATGACTGCCCCGAGTTGGTTAGACAGTTTTGACGCAACTACTTTGAATGGTCATAACTCTTTGCTCTGAAGTCGGAATTAGTCCGTTCCGGAGTCTATAGAAAGCTTATTCAGTTTACTATAACATACCAAAAACCCAGAATTTTCTAAACAAACTAGCTAACCCCGAATTTTTATTTTTGGATCAGCAGTCCACTAGTTTTTTGAACTTCTCGTTTTGACATCCAAAACTCGACTCGATATACATACCACATAATAACATGCTCGATATACATCACATAAACATTGGACTAACATAACATACATGTTGTAGTTCATATAACAAGTATAAAGATTGAGTTCCTTACTCAATCAACATTCATTACTCAATTAATGTAGTCATAAATTGACTTTAACATTTCATACTTTCAACATTAATATAACACACCATGCTATTTGCAATAAAGATTTCAAACAGTTCATCATCAAATTCACATAGCAAATAGGAACCGAAAGACTTTTCTTGATCGTTGTTTACCAATAACAGTTTAACAACTTAAAGTTATATGCACTTCACGTGCCCTACACAATTATATAATCATACACATCAACTATTAGTCACATAGCAACGCATAGTAGTTGTAATGTAAACTTTACTCTATATCTCATAAGTCCGATGACATCCAACTTTGGATATGATATAAACATCATATTAACCTATTTTTAAAAGTTATTGGACACCCATTTCAGATAAGATAGATAGTCCAAAACAGTGTTCAAAAAGGGGCGTTCAAAACTATTTTTCATTCTTTCCCAGCTTTACCCTCTCTCGCTAAAATAGTCATAACGTTTCCGTTTTAAATTATTTTTGAGCGATTCTTGAGCCCACGCGAAGCTAACTTCCAGGACTACAACTTTTATTCTTTGACCTTTCCCAAATTCTAAACACAGAATTCCATAAAATTAGTTCAAGGTGACTGCCCCGAGTTGGTTAGTCAGTTTTGACGCGACTACTTTGAATGGTCATAACTCTTTGCTCCGAAGTCGGAATTAGTCCGTTCCAGAGTCTATGGAAAGCTTATTCAGTGAAATATAACATACCAAAAGCCTAGAATTTTCTAAACAATCTAGCTTACACTGAATTTTCATTTTTGGATCAGCAGTCCACTAGTTTTTTGGACTTCTCGTTTTGACATCCAAAACTCGACTCGACTCGTTCTAACCCAACTTTCTTTAAAAATAAGTCTTATTTAACATAATCAGACTCGTCTAAGGTCTCGGCTCCATATCTATAATTACAATTATTAGAACTCATTTACATAATAAATTTCAAGCCAAAATAAAAATAGTAAACTAACTAGTTTACTAACAAAACTAACTAAACTTTCAGAATTTAAACTTTAACTAACAAACTAGATACAATATTTAAAATAATAACATTACCAAAAATGAAATAAGAAAATACCCGAAAATATGAGTTCCACAAATTGAATACGCAGTTCCACGCCAAAATTTAACTAAGGAGATCTTTATAAAAAGTCCTCCCACAAAAAGCCTTTCTCAAAATTGGAGGCCTTATTGTTGGTGAATGAAACAAATGATCAATCCCTTCTATTTATAGGTTTAGCAAAGGATAAAGTTCTCAATCTAGTTGATGTGGGACTTGGTTTATACTAATTCTAATTTGTTTATACTATTTTTTCCTATTTTCAACATGCTAAATGTATTCATTCATCACGAATTTGTTTCTTAACCAATTCGATCCGTTTAAGTTGCGTTGTATTCGTTTTATAGAGGAGAACAACAATCATCCATCAGTTTAAAATTTCTATCATGAATTCATCATCAACTTTAGTCCTAAAGTACACCAAAACACGCATTACAATCAAAACCCAAATTCCTCTTCTTTAGTATAAATACATGAATTTGATTTCTGATTTTTTTTTTCTAGATGACCATTATCAAATTATAAATATCTAATAACATATATAACATCGTAACCCACAAATTCATTAACCAAAACTCCAATTTTAAAAAAAAACTCATGAACACATAAACTAGAAATATAAACTAGATTATGTACCTTTAATTACTTAAGAAATAAAATTAACCTTATCAGTAAAATTATAATTTCTATACAACCATTATAATCATAACTTTATTTAACAAATTCTCACACCTCTAATTTAATTATTTAATTAAATTAGAATATCACAATTATACTCGCGTAATAAAATACGTATAAAACTCATCTATTTTATCACACTTAAATAAACTATCCCATAACAATTTTTATCAAATATTTATTTAATACCATAAATATTCATTTTATTCCATAAAGTTTCCAACTAAAATATTTAATGTACTTAATAAATATTTTACTCGCATTATACTAACATTTACATTTTTATGCAATATATTACCTTCTCACTTTATTAAATCAATTTTACTTGTTTATAATTCACTATTTTAATTAAGTGAATTATTCACACTATTTATGAAACTTAACTCATAATAATTTCCATTACCCACAAGGCATAATAATTAAAATTATATTTTCGATAACATAATTTCAACTTAATTAAATTAACTAATATTATTTAATTTCTTTAATAGTTTAATTAACTATTAAATCTCACATTCTCCAACATATGAATATATAATTCTCTTCATACAAAATCACATAATTCAAAAATATATACACATCATAATAAGAATTTTAATTATTAAATTTTTATTTTAATAACTTATGAAAATTCGGATTGTCACATCCTTTCCTCCTTATAAGGATTCCGTCCTCGGAATCAAAGAAAACTCCCTTACTCGGTTTTCACCAAATCTGTTTTCAAAATTTACTCGGGATATTACAACATATTTAAAATTTGATGTTGAAAATTAATATTCATGATTATATGTAAAGTCTTTCAAAGGAACACATGTACAAGGACTTAGAGATAGATCAAATTTGTTAAGTTGATCTGAACTTTAATGTTTCTCATTCTATAAATGAATGTATAGAAGAAGAGATCAAAGCTGTTAGGTTGATCTATATCTTGAAATGTAATAGATAGGCTTCAACTGAATCGTAGTCTATCAAGATGATCAAGAGATTGCAGAAGAGAAGGAGTGTTGAGGATCGTAGTGTATCTGCTTTGTAGGGCCTCTTCGAAATTGTAGAGTAGTCCTAACGCTTGCCGAGCTAAGTCAGAGTTCGTAGAGTGCTCTCGGAAGCGTAGAGTCTACAATTCAAGCAAGTGAATATCGTAGTGTACCAGTACTTAAGAGAAATCATAGTGTTCTCATCTATCAACACCAAACCAAGTACCAAGGTGGCATGACACCTCGATCAGAATTGTAGAGCTTCATTTGTCTATGTCAGAAGCATCGAGCCTCGTCCACTTGTTTAAAGATTAATCACAATAAATATGGAATGAGCTATAGACGTTGAATACCTCGGGAGTCCCAATGACACAACAGTTATCCTTAGTATATAAAAAAGAAACGTATTGAAGAAGCTAAGGAAAGTATTATGGGTCAGCAGAAAACACCTTTTTAGGTGTTAAGTGAGATAGCAGTCTGTTGTGTCAGTGGGCCAGTGTGCTAATCAGAAGTTATGCAGAAAGTCTCCATCAAAGCTCATAAATGTCAAATGCATTTAATGCTTCAACGGATGTCTTCAACAGATACATTTTTAAAGGCATCATATATACAAAACATCAGCATATGAAAGATTTAAGCAAGCACTAAACAAAAAGCTAAAGAACACTCAATGATCAAACTCTACGATCTAAAAAAAAAAGGAAAGCTTGCTCAGCTACTCAGTTCTTTCGAACACAAGCTTAATAGCAACTGAGTAGCACCATTCAAGAACTCAACTATTATCTAGTGAAGGAAGAAGTTCCAAGGTAGAAGGACTTGAAGATTTCTAAGTGAACTGAGAAGTACAAAAGTCTGCTGGACTTGAAGAGTTCAAAAGTGAACTACGAAGTTCCAAGACTGCTGGTCTTGAAGGAATCTGTGAAATTCAGAAGTTGTAAAGATATCCTTAGTAGATTTCCTACTCGAGGAGTAGAAGAGTGGACTAGGGGCTTTGAATGCTCTTAACCACTTAAAATCACTGTGTCCCTTATATTCTTGCCATAACTGCTATAACTTTCATAACTGTTTTACTCATATTTATTCATTATATCTTGAAGGGAAAACACACAAATCTTAATTCTGATGTGCTTAGATCATTATCAAAACTAACAAGTATTTTGAAATGAAAGAATTTAAAAATATCTATTCAACCCCCCTTCTAGATAACTATTGTACCTTTGGGAACTAACAATTGGTATCGAAGCAGTTCTATCAAATGACCTACAAAGCTTAAGTAGATCCAATGGCACATCTGATAAGCGAATCAAAGATTAGAGGAGGTAGCAAGCTACCTATGTGCAACAAAGATAAATTCGCCAACTGGAAAGTTCGTATGCAAGCCTATATGGACTCAATAGATGAAGATCTATTTGAAACTGTTCAAAATGGGCCCTACATTCCTACCAAACTTGCTCCTACTGTAGACGATCCAAACAGAATCCAGATCAAGGTCAAAGAAGAACGGACTGACAACGAAAAGAAAGTTATCTAACTCGACAAAAAGGCCAAGAATATCTTGTTTCAATCGTTAGAATATCTGTTTGAAAATATGGTAAATATCAAAACATCAAAGGAAGTGTGGGAGGTATTACTCATCATGCATGAAGGAATAGAAGAAGTCAAAGAAAACAAGCACACGTTCAAGGAGAAAATGTCACTTCCACCTATGAAAGATTCAACGTACTGCTCAACTCTCTCTGAGCCTATGGAAAGATCTATCTAAATAAAGATCTAATCATAAAGTTCATGAGAGCTCTACCTAGCAAGTGGGATGCCAAAACCACTGCCATCAAAGAGTCAAAGAATCTCCATGAAATGACTGTTCAACAGTTATGGCAACCTTCTCACATATGAACTGGAGCTGACTTAACAAGCAGAAACTCTATCCGAATGAGGAAAGAAAGACAAAGGAGTTGCTCTAAAAGAAACTGACAACACTTCCAAAGCTAACACTGAGAATGACTCTGACTATGATGAAGATGATGATGAGGACTTTGCAATGTTGGTAAAATGACTAAGAATGTTCATACGTCAAGGCAAAAGCAGCAAACCCAAGAAGTTCAACAACTACAACAGCCAGGAACAAATAAACGACTTAAGCAAATTTAAGCAAATTTGGGTTCCCAAGGGTTCTAACAAAGTAGGACCCATGCAAGTTTGGGTACCAAAATGAGAGCTCTATCTTACCACAGGAACAAAACTCCACGACCACAACCTAGTATCTGGACATTGGATGCTCAAGACACATGACAGGGAATAAAGCGCATCTGTCTAACTTCGTAGAAAAGGAGGGTCCAACAGTCATCTTCGGAGATAATGGCTCTAGAAAAACAAGAGGATATGGTTCAGCTAGAAATGGAGCAGTGTCCTTTAGTAAAGTAGCCTATGTGGAAGGCTTACAACACAATCCTCTGAGCATAAGCAAACTCTGCGACAAGGGTCATCAAGTCACTTTTCTCAATAATCAATGTCAAGTCAGAGATCTGAAGACATCCTCTATAAAGCTGACTGGAACAAGAGAAAGAAATGTATATACTATCAATCTTGATCAACTAAGCTCGGACGAAACGATATGCTTTTTGGCTAAAGCATCTGAAGAATTGAGCTGGTTATGGTATAGAAGATTGTCTCATCTCAACTTCAAAAGCATGTCTAAACTGGCCTCCAAGGATCTAGTAGCAGGCTTACCCAAGTTTAGCTTTGTCAAAGAAAGGCCATACAATGCCTGTCAACTTGTAAAGCAGACCAGAAACTCATTTAAGAGCAAAACGATCAACTCAATTGACAAACCTCTGCAACTGCTTCACATGGATCTTTTTGGGCCAATTCCAACAAGCCTTGGAGGGAAGAGGTACTCACTAGTCGTAGTAGATGACTACACCAGATTCACTTGGGTGTTCTTTCTAAACTTAAAAGATGAAACTAGCTCCCAACTAATCAAAATGTTCAGACTAGTGATGAACGAGAAAGGGGAGAAAATTAAGGCTATAAGAAGATATCATGGCAGAGAATTCAACTTCTCTGAGATGGACCAATTTTGGGCAGAAAATGGCATCAGCCAAAACTTCTCAGCTCCTCGAACCACTCAGAAAAACGGAGTAGCTGAGTGAAAGAACATAACATTGATAGAAGCTGGAAGAACTCTATTAGCAGCAGCCCGCCTACCTGAATACTTCTGGGAAGAAGCTGCCAACACTGCATGCTACACTCAGAACAGATCTCTTGTACACTCTACGTTAAAGAAGACTCCCTACGAACTGTGGAAAGGAAGAAAGCCAAGTGTCAGCTACTTTCATGTATTTGGTTGTACATGCTATATACTCAACAATGGAAAATAGTATTTGACAAAGTTCCAACACAAGTCTGATGAAGGATTCTTTCTCGAATATGCCACAAACAGCAAAGCTTATAGAGTGTTCAACAAGAAGACACTAAGTGTTGAAGTCTCAATTCATACATCTTTGATGAAACAGACTTGGACAAAACAAAGTCTCAAGACACTACGAACAAAAATTTAGACACTATGAACGAGGTCGTCGAGCTCAACACTACGATCGCAGTTCCAGAAATTGAAATCGTCGAGCAAGAATAGGAGATCGTAGAGAGAACTATGCAAGACAACGAACCTCCACATCAAGAAGTTGAAATTGATCCTGAAGGTCTCAGACAAGAAGGCATCAGGACATATGTTCCAATAAGAAATAGATGGGCAAGTGACCACACTCAAGGCTTAATCATTGGAGACCTAAATGCAAGAGTCAAAACAAGAGTTGCCACCCAAAATGAGTGTTTTTATCTGAGCTTTCTATCACAAATGGAACCCAAGAAGATAGAAGATGCTATGGAAGACTCTAGCTGAATAGAAGCCATGAAGGAAGACCTCAATTAGTTTAAAAGAAGCAAAGTATGGATATTAGTTCCAAGACCAAAGAGTCATCCTGTCATTAGCACCAAGTAGGTCTTCAGAAACAAGATGGATGAAGATGGAGTAATAATAAGGAACATGGCAAGACTAGTGGCCAAAGGTTACTCTTAAGAAGAAGGCATTGACTACGATGAGAGCTTTGCACCTGTTGCCAGATTAGAAGCCATCAGAATATTTCTTGCCTATACTGCTCACATGAATTTCAAAGTCTTTCAGATGGATGTCAAAAGTGCATTCCTGAATGATGAACTTCAAGAAGAAGTATATGTAGAACAACCTCCAGGTTTCAGCAATCCAACTCTCTCTAATTATGTTTATAAATTAGATAAAGCCTTATATGGTCTTAAACATGCACCTAGAGCATGGTATGAAACACTAACTAACTTTCTTATTGAAAATGGGTTCACAGGAGGTAGAGTAGACACCACATTATTTCTTAGAAAGTATAAAGGCAAAATTTTATTAGTTCAAATATATGTTGATGACATTATCTTTGGCTTTACTGATGAAAAATTATGTATGAGATTTGCCAAGCTTATGCGGAGCAAGTTTAAAATGAGCATCATGGGTGAGCTGAACTGCTTTCTTAGACTGCAAGTAAAGCAGACTGATGAAGGAATCTTCATAAACCAAGCCAAGTACATTAAAGACTTACTTAAAAAGTATGGCTTGGAATCAGCCTCTCCCATGAAAACCCCAATTGCTCCAAGAACCAAGCTTGATAAAGATGAAAAAGGTAAAAGTATTGATATAACTCAATACAGAGGTATGATAGGCTCTCTTCTATATCTAACTGCCAGTAGACCAGATATAATGTTTGCAATATGTATATGTGTTAGATTTCAAGCTAATCCTAAGGAATCACACTTAATTGCTGTAAAAAGGATTTTCAGGTACCTCAAAGGCACACCTCAGTTGGGGCTTTGGTATCCCAAGGAGTCCTCTTTTGAACTAATAGGATATACATATGCTGATTTTGTAGGCTGTAAAATAGACAGAAAAAGTACCAGTGGCACCTATCAGCTGGTGGGAAATAGACTTGTGTCCTTATTTAGCAAGAAACAAAACTCAGTATCTACATCAACTATAATGATCCGGAATTTCAAATTGTAATTTTAAATATTTATTGAATTATATAAATATTTATTTGAGGTGTTGATAAGTGGGTTTTACACCTGCTTATCGATATCAATTCACGCGAACTATGCCCATCTCAAGTACATTTTAGTATATTTTTAGTTGCATTTCATGTTATTTTGAATTGCATGTGCTGAGAACTCCTTTGGTGTAAAAGTGCAGGATATGGCATAATTTGGTAATGTAGATGGCATTAGGCTAATGGATGCATGGCGTGAGGATCTAGTGGAGCAAGGAGACCAAGCATGAGAGGAATGAGCAGCAGAACAAAATAGGAACGATGAGCAACAACCGCAGAACCGTAATCGAGGCAAAACCGAATCGCAGATTGCAAAAGCAGCAGCATTGCATGCATGGCTATATCTGAATATCTAAGCCTTGCATGGCACAGCCATGTAACTCCTACGGCTAGACCAAAACTTGCAACCGCGTGCTCGCGCGAGGATTACTAAGGGCAATATGGCAAGGCAATGATGAGATATTCTTGATGAGTTATTTATTTTAATTTTTAATTTTAAAGAGTTGTAAGGGATTAAAACTATTCTGACTGGTGTCAGACGAGAGGATTGATTACTTTTACGTATTTTTTCATATCGTACTAGGGTTTACACTTTGAGAGAGATTCCAACGAAGAACGAAGCCTAAACTCCATCTTTTCTAATTCTTCTTGGGATTTTCTATCATTGTGGATAACTATTCTTATTTTGCTGGATTTATATAAGGATTTGAACGTTATTATTGGAATATAATCAGCAATTGGGTTTGATCGTTTCTATCCCTTCTCTTTCAATTGTTTGCTTATTATCCATGTTTAGCTTTGATCCCATAATGGCTTTTGGTTCAGTCATGAACTAAACTCCATTATGGGATTTTAACGGATTTTTATATGTAGTTTAATTGCGTGCTTGAATGATGGTCTGTTTTACATATCATAAGGAACTTCTATCATGGTTGATTTGCATGCATGAATGATTGATCACCATTCGATTTAGTTACTTGTATGGAATTGAAAGATAACATGCGAGTATGGATTGTAATCATGATAGCATGCGTATACATGGCTATTTTGTATAGCTTTGTATTTCGTGAATTAGATAGACATATAATGATTCACCGTATGAGTTAAAATAAGGGCTTGTACTTAAATTCAATATAGTTGCAATTTCACATAGACATATAGTGATTTTGGTTATATTGATGATTACATGGTGTCTATCGCATGTTGATGTTGTCTAAGTAGGTCATAATGTATTGAAAAATGGTTATGTCTATTTTAGTGCTCTTGGCTACTTTCCTGTGATATGTGAACGTTCTTGCATGATGGTAGTAATTAGATGAACTATTAAATGAAGTTAGGATCTCATTATTTCCATATTTGATTTATTATATTCTTATTCTCATTTTAGTTATTATTTGCATTTAGAATAATTTGTAATTATAATATCTAGTTTAAGCATATAAAAATAGTGATTTAGTTGATGAATAGTAGTTTAAATTAAATAAATTTCTCTGTGGGACGATACTCTACTTCCTCTGTATTACTTGTTGACACATGTATGCTTACATGAGTTAGAGCTCTTTTGTTAGAACTGAAAAAGGGGTAACAAGTTTTTGGCGCCGTTGCCGGGGAGAGGCGTTTAAATTTAAATAATTATCATCAATTTTAAGCTACATTGTATGGCTTAGACATATCTATTCTTATCTCATTTCTATTTTTGTTTTGTTTGTGGTTTCAGGTACTTGTAGATTTTTATGCACATGCGATCATCTAATTCTGAATTAATACCAGCGCAGGATAACATTAACGGAAGAGGTTGGAAAGCAAGTGTGCAGAGAAATTTACAAGCTCAATTGGAAAGTACTATATCTGACATGGCAAAAGAACAAAGAGAGGAGCACAAGGCTCTAAGGGATTATTCCATGCCGAATATAAATGGACTTCGGGGCCAGATAGTCGAATCTAAGTAATAGCAAATGAATACTTTTAAGATAAAATTGGTCACTATTCAGATGGTGCAGAATTCGGTACAGTTTGGGGGTGCTGCTACGGATGATCCGAATGAACACCTATTAAGTTTTATAGAGATTTGTGATACATTCAGATACAATGGTGTATCGGAGGATGCTATCAGACTTAGGTTATTCCCTTTCTTATTGAGAGATAAGGCGAGAAGTTGGTTACATTCTTTGACGTTAGGGTCAATCACTACATGGGAGGACTTCGCACAGAAATTCTTAGCCAAGTTTTTCCCAATGGCTAAGATTGCAAAGATGAGGACAACTATCTCTCAGTTTGAGCAACAATAGGGCGAGTCCTTATATGAAGCATGGGAGAGATATAAAGAGATGCTAAGGAAGTGTCCGCATCACGGTATGCCGGATTGGATGGTAATCAATACGTTTTATAATGGATTGGGATGGAAATCGAGGCCTATACCCTTATCGAGACTATGGCTGCGATTGACTTTCATAATCCTACATCTCGGATGCCACAGCCCAAGGTTGCAGGTTTGTTGGAGGTAGATGCTATTACTCAGTTATCGGCACAGATGGTAGCTATGGCAAAGAAGATAGATACAATAGCAGAGAGCAAAGTGAAAACAATTGCCTTCATATGTGAGATTTGTGTGGGGTCACACTGCACAGATCAGTGTCTATCAGCTCAAAGTCGGTACAGTATGTGAGCAACTACAAGAAAGACCAAGGTCATTTTTAGAATATATACAACCCCAACAACCACAATCATCCAAACTTCAGTTGGTCAAATAACCAAGGAATCAAGCAGAATCGGTTTGGTAGAATCAACAATTTCGATCCACGGTTGTCTCAAATACAGTTTACACGAAAACCACTATTTTCGCTGCAATTTTCTCAACAACAACAACATCACACTCCAGCTGCACCTCAGCAAGAAAAGAAATCAGAAATGGAGGAGATGATGTTGAAGTACATGGCAAACACGGAAGTTATGATTAAAAGCCAAGCAGTGGCTATTAAGAATTTGGAGACTCAGATGGGGCAAATGGCGAGCATGCTTAACAACAGGCCCCAAGGTTCATTGCCAAGTAATTCAGAGACAAATCCAAGAAGAGACGGGAAGGAATAGTGTTAAGCGATCACCTTGAGGTCTGGGAAAAATATTGCGCAGTAATCGATAGTCGGCGCGCGTGCATGATTACATCGAGGAGGGCAGCACTACCGAGGCGAAGAGAGCGACCGATTGACTCTCGAGAAAGAAAAAATCTGGAAAATTTTGAGGTACAACATGAAGAGAAAGATAAAGCAGGGTCAGTTGAGAAGACTATGAGTTCAGTACCACCAGTTCACCCTCGAGTTCCGTATCCGTAGAGATTAAATAAGCAGAGGGAAGATAAGCAATTCAACAAATTTTTGGAGGTCTTTAAGAAGCTGCAAATCAATATACCTTTCGCCGAGGCATTGGAACAAATGCCAAGCTATGCAAAGTTTATGAAGGGTATATTGTCAAGGAAGAGGAGATTAGATGAATTTGAGACAGTAGCCTTGACAGAGGAATGCAGTGCAGTGCTTCAGCAGAAATTACCTCCGAAGCTGAAGGATCTGGGCAGCTTCACAATTCCATGCACAATCGAGAAGATGAGCTTCAGTAAATGTTTATGTGATCTTGGGGTAAGTATAAATTTGATGCCCTTGTCAGTATTCAATCAATTGGGATTGCCGGATCCAAGGCCGACAAACATTTTCTTCTGACTGGTGACAGATCCATCACGTATCCACGGGGAATTGTTAAAGATGTGTTGGTGAAGGTGGACAAGTTTATCTTTCCGGCTGACTTCATCATCTTAGATTACGAGGAAGATAAAAGCATACCAATCATACTGGGGAGACCATTCTTAGCCACAGGCAGAGCTTTGATAGATGTGCAAAAAGGAGAACTCACGATGCGTGTACATGATCAGGAGGTTATCTTTAACGTCTTCAAGGCAATGAAGTTCCCAACAGATGATGAAGAATATTTTCGGGTTGATTTGGTAGATCGGGTTTTGCATGATGAGGTACAGAATTTGGTGAACTATGAATCGTGGAGAAGTGTAATTGCTGAAAATTCATTCTTGGAGGACGAGGAATTCGAAGAACTTGTGCAATATCTAGACACTACTCCATAATTAAGAAAATTCAGGATACTTGTCGAGCCGTTGACAAGAGCTGGAGAGTCAACGGTAAAATTAAAGCCATCTCTTGAGACACCTCCAGAGCTTGAATTAAAACCACTTCCAGAACATCTCAGGTACGCATTTTTAAATAAAGATTCAAAGTTACCTGTGATTATTTCTTCTGCACTAACATCTTTTTAGGAAGAAAAACTGCTACGAGTGCTTAGAGAGTTCAAATCAGCTATTGGATGGACCATAGCAGATATCAAAGGGATCAGCCCTTCGTTCTGTATACATAAGATCTTGCTGAAAGATGGGAGTAAACCGTCAGTTGAGCAACAAAGAAGGCTTAATCCGATAATGAAAGAAGTGGTCAAGAAAGAGATACTGAAATGGCTGGATGCAGGAATAATTTATCCAATTTCAGACAGCTCATGGGTGAGCCCAGTGAAGTGTGTACCAAAGAAGGGTGGTATGACCGTTGTGACCAATGAAAATAATTAGTTAATTCCAACACGCACAGTGACGGGGTGGAGAGTCTGCATGGATTACCGCAGGCTCTACAAAGCTACAAGGAAAGATCATTTTCTACTACCATTTATTGATCAAATGTTGGACAGATTAGCGGGTCATGAATACTACTGCCTTCTGGATGGGTATTCGGGATACAATCAAATTGTGATAGCTCCAGAAGACCAGGAAAAGACTACCTTCACATGTCCTTACGACACGTTTGCATTTCGAAGGATGTCTTTTGGGTTGTGCAATGCTTCAGCCACGTTTCAGAGATACATGATGGCTATATTTTTAGATATGGTGGAGCAGAATGTGGAGGTATTTATGGATGACTTTTCAGTCTTCGGAGACTCTTTTGATCTATGCCTCGAGAATTTGGTTCTAGTTTTGAAGAGATGTGTTGAGACGAACTTAGTGCTGAACTGGGAAAAGTACCATTTCATGGTATAAGAAGGAATCATACTGGGACACAAGGTATCGAAGCAGGGTCTTGAGGTGGATAGAGCGAAGATGGATACGATTGAGAACTTGCCACCACCTACTTCAGTAAAAGGTGTTCGTAGTTTTCTGGGACATGTAGGTTTCTACCGCAGATTTATCAAGGATTTCTCCAAGATAACCAAACCACTATGCAGTCTATTGGAGAAGGATATACAGTTTAATTTTGATGAAGCCTGCATGTCGGCATTTGAGCACTTAAAGAGGAAACTAACTTCAGCACCAGTGATTACCGCACCAGATTGGGATTACCATTTGAGTTGATGTGTGATGCCAGCGATTACGCTGTAGGGGTTGTTTTGGGGCAGAGGAAAGAGAAGATTTTTCATGTGATCTATTATGCCAGTAAGACCCTTATAGATGCACAGTTGAACTACACCACCACAGAGAAAGAGTTATTGGCAATGGTGTACGCCTTTGATAAATTTCGAGCATATCTAATTGGCATAAAGGTTATAGTGTATACGGATCACGCGGCAATTCAACATTTAATGGCAAAGAAGGATGCAAAACCCCGGTTGATCAGATGGATTTTGTTACTGCAGGAATTTGATTTGGAGATCAAGGACAGAAAGGGCACCGAAAACCAAGTGGCGGACCACTTATCGCGAGTAGAGAATCCGGAAAGGAAGGTAGAAAATAACGTTATGATAAATGAGACCTTTCCAGATGAGTAGTTGTTTGTGGTGAAAGGGGAAGTGCCATGGTTTGCAGATTACACGAATTATTTGGTGAGTAAGCTGGTACCTTCTGACTTAGTGGGTTATCAAAAGAAGAAATTTCTGCATGATGTTAAATGGTATATATGGGATGAGCCGTACTTGTATAAACAGTGTTTTGATCAAATGATAAGGAGGTGTATTCCATATAGCGAGACTGAGGGGATTTTGCAGGATTGTCATGCTTCGGTGTATGGAGGTCACTATGGGGGAGAAAGAACAGCGGCTAGAGTACTACAAGCAGGATTTTATTGGCCAACAATTTTCAAGGATGCACATAGTTTTGTCCAGCGATGTGATAGATGTCAGCGAGTGGGGAACATCTCGAAAAGAAATGAAATGCCCCTGAATACGATCCTCGAAGTATAAATTTTTGATGTGTGGGGGATTGATTTCATGGGACCTTTTGTTTCTTCCTGCGGAAATCTCTACATCTTGCTCGCAGTGGATTATGTTTTGAAATGGGTAGAAGTGGTTGCTCTTCCGACAAATGATGCCAAGGTTGTCCTAAGGTTTTTACACAGAAGTATCTTCACGAGATTTGGGACTCCAAGGGCCATCATCGATGTGAAGGTAGTCATTTACTGCAGCAGCAGTTCTGACTTTGTTGGCTACGTATGGGGTGAACCATTGCATTGCTACAGCTTATCGCCCACAAACAAATGGCCAAGCTAAAGTGTCGAATCGAGAAGTCAAGAGAATACTTGAAAAAGTTATGAATCCCACAAGGAAGGACTGGTCGTTAAAGTTGGATGATGCAGTATGGGCTTATAGGACTGCATACAAGGCTCCATTGGGTATGTCACCTTTTCAGCTCGTGTATGGAAAAGCCTGTCACCTTCCTATGGAGCTAGAGCATAAGGCATATTGGGCAATTCGAAAGCTCAATTTTGATTTGAAATCTGTAGGGGAGAAACGCCTACTCCAACTAAATGAGTTGGATGAATTCAGATTACAGGCATATGAGAATTCGAAGCTGTATAAGGAGAAGGTGAAGAAATGGCATGACCGTAAGATCATTGAGAGAGCCTTTGAACCGGGACAAAGGATTTTGCTTTATAACTCCAGACTTAAACTTTTTCTCGGGAAGCTAAAATCGAGATGGTCAGGACCATTTACAGTGAAGACTATTTTTTCGTATGGTGCATTTGAAGTAGTTGATAAGATGTCGGACAAGCCTTTTATGGTGAATGGACAGCGCTTGAAGCATTACTATGGTGGTGAGGTAAACAGACAGAAAGTCGCCTCAATTCTTTCTTCGACATGAGAGTCAGAGACAGTCAAGCTAATTGACTATAACTTAGCGCTTGATGGGAGGCAACCCATTATTTCTATCTCTATTTTCTTTTTATTTATTCGATAGGGTATTTAGCTAGTTCATCTTTATTTCATTTTTAAAAAGATTGCTATGTTGAGCATAAGTGAGAGTATAATCTGCATTGGACTAGGGTGTAGTAATGTATAGAATTTACTTGTCCATTTATGCTTATTCCGGAGTTTACACGTTGATATGGGTAATTGGTGTGATGCAGGTGAATGGAACAGAAGGCATTACTGTTTGCAGATTGGGAATTAAATAAATTCTGATCCGAGAATGCGCTTGCCGTGACCGCATGCGATATCGAGCTTAAAGAATCGGCATGCGCTACCAATGCCAAGAGCCCAAATCAACACTTTCTCGCGATCGCCGCCTCTATGCTCATTCAAAGATCGCTTGTGCCATGTGATGCCGAATATGGAAATTTTTTAAAGTATTAAAACCGTGTGGGGAGTCTTTGGGTTATTATTTGAAATCACACCCAAAACGATTACATTGCTTTTCTCACACACACGCCTCCTCCCTTCTTTGCAGTTACAACTTGAAGCCCTAGCTATCATCTCTATTAAGTGATTGTCGCTGCATACTTCACCCCACATTACATCCACATTTCATACTGTAATATATCTCTAGGGTTTCTGCTTGGGTTGTGCAGCAACGAGTGTGGAGGTAATCTCATTAGAAACTCTTATTCATTAGCAGGCAAATCATCTGCCCTCTCTCTATCATCTGCAAATGGGTCCAAAAAGTGCACGCTCCATCTCCATCTCTTCCTCATCAGCATCTTCCTCCAGTAACCAAGAAGAGGATGTCGTGGACCACAGGAAGTTTATCAGTTTAGAAGCTAAGCAGGAATATTATCGAATCGTGGCCAAATCTTTTGTGAAGGAACGAGTATTTAAACCTGAGAAGCAAGACAGCCACTATGGTATATGATACGAGAAAGAGGCTGGGTTGTCTTGACTGCAACTCCTATGCCTATTCCCATGGGGGTTGTTCGAGAGTTCTACGCGAATGCTAAGGAAATGAAAGGAGGGATAACGCTGGTTCGAGGAGTGCAAGTCGATTTTCGACCTCCAGCGATCAGAGCAGTCTTCAAAATAAATGACAAACCACCGACCGGGTCTGCTAATTGAGTAGAAGGTGCGCATTTAGAAACGGATCTGGCAGTAGTGATTGCTGAATTGTGCATTCCGGGCACCAAATAGAAATAAGGCAGGAACAACTGAGCCAAAATCTTTTCCAGCATCCGCCTTGAATCGTTATGCCAAAGTGTGGAATCTATTTATCTATGCCAAATTAGTTCCGTCAGCTCACCAGCATGAAATAACCACTGAGCGCACTATCATTTTGTGGGGCATCATCAAGGGTAAGTACATTGACGTAGGCTACTTAATTCATCAAAACATGCTGTGTTATTTATGGGGGAGCACTACTGGGAGTATTCCACATGCGTCTGTGGCAGCCATGCTTTGTACCCAACAAGGAGTCCTGTGGAATAACGAGAAGCTGCAGAACCCGAGCCACGACATCACTCATGCTACTATTGCCAAGTTCAAGGATTGGACGGGTGGTGAACCGCATCCGAGAGGATTAGGTTTTATCATCCAGCCCACATTTCCAGAGCCATCACAGCAGCCCTCTCAGACAGATGAGGTGGGCCTATCGACGCAAACACATACTGCTCATGGTGATCGACAGCTCCGAAGGTTGGAGCGAAAAGTCGATGCCATGTACGATAACTTTTGAACATTTTCTATGGTCTCATGAGGGCCTTGGCCTAGTTTTTTTCCCAGCAGGGGACGATGTTAGAGTGGCCTCAGTTCGGGACATCAGTGTCGTATCCACCACCAGATTCACCACCCGAGGAGGGTGGTGCCACTGATCATTAGGGGAGTTTCTCTAACCCTTTTACCTTCATTCACTGGGGCATTGAATACTTTAAGTTTGGGGGTATTGGGGTAGTAGCATAGTTGCATGTAGTATTTACATTATTAGTTTAAATTTTGCATGTTTAGTTTATTTGTTTGTGTTAGAATTTTTTTTTAGTTTGCATGTCTCACAAAGTCTAGCTCTATGGAAATTTTTGCCTAGCCAATGATGATAGTGAATTGTGAAGGATTTTTGAGTATTTTGGATAACATGAAAGTAGTTATAATGTTTTACACGATGAATTCATGTTGCTGTTTAAATGCTTTCGGTTTGCACGGATGTGTTCACAATCACTTGTAGGTAGAAGAAGTATGTGTTGCATTACTCGATAGAAAATGTAGTTTTAAAAAGAGAAATATGTGGAATATGGATGTAGACTTGCAAAAACATTGACATTCAAACTTTGGGAAAACATGGGTATGCTATGTATAAAAAAAACGAATAGTAATAACGTGACTAGTCTTATTTCGGAGCCTTGGCTACTTGAGTAAGTACGCCCGAGGGGATTGTCTCTACACCTAGCACCCTAAGGTCTTTCATGGTCTGGGAGTCGTTGGTTGAAAGCTCGCTAAGGGGTAGCAGTGTTGCCTAATGGAATAAGGCATTGCATAGTCATGTGAAAAAAAAAGAAAAAGAAAATGAAAAGAAGAATAGCAATAAACACCGCGGGAAAGAGCGAAAATCGCCCTCGTGAGTAGCAATAAAGCAGTTAAGCGCATTGTTGAACTTTAGTTTGTTTTGATGTGTTGGAATAGTCTCCGTTGCATAAGTATACATGAGTCTTGATTTAGACTATAATTTTCTGTTTTGAGCAGTTTAGCATGTGTATTCTTTGCTTAAATCAAGTTTTGGTGAACACAACACACATACACACAACATCTCTATAGCATTAATGAATTTTCTGAGTGTATGATATTATGCCTATCGTTTGGTTTGAATTTGTATTCTTGAATCTGTATAATTTGCTAAGGCATTTTGGACTGAAATTATGTTAGAATTGGAATAATGTGAGACTAGTTGCATCCTAAGTTAGTTGCATAGTAGTGTAGTTGCATTTTCATTGCTTTGTTTTAGTATGCATTGCTTGAGGGCAATCAATAGTTTAAGTTTGGGGGTTTTTGATAAGTGGGTTTTACACCTGCTATTGATATCAATTCACGCAAACTATGCCCATCTCAAGTACATTTTAGTATGTTTTTAGTTGCATTTCATGTTATTTTGCATTGCATGTGCTGAGAACTCCTTCGGTGTAAAAGTGCAAGATATGGCATAATTTGGTGATGTAGATGGCATGAGGCTAATGGATGTATGGCGTGAGGATCTAGTGGAGCAAGGAGACCAAGCATGAGAGGAATAAGCAACAGAACAAAGCAGGAGCAGCAGCAACACTACAGAACCAGAATCAAAGGCAAAACCAGAATGCAGACTGCAGATTCTGAAGCAGCGCGTGGCCGTGCTACTATCTGAGTTAATATATACGCGTGCTGCGTGACCCTGCTGGCTAGACCAGAACTTGCAACCTGCATACCATGAGGAATACTATAAGGTGTAAGGCATGTCACGTGATGATTCTTCATTCTTTGAAATTTATTTATTTTAATTTTTAATTTTAAAGAGTTGTAAGGGATTAAAACTATTCTGACTGGTGTCAGACGAGAGGATTGATTACTTTTTATGTATTTTTTTCATATCGTACTAGGGTTTACACTTTGAGAGAGATTCCAACGAAGAACGAAGCCTAAACTCCATCTTTTCTAATTTTTCTTGAGATTTTCTATCATTGTGGATAACTATTCTTATTTTGCTAGGTTTATATGAGGATTTGAACGTTATTTTTGGAATATAATTAGCAATTGGGTTTGATCGTTTCTATCCCTTCTCTTTCAATTGTTTGCTTATTATCCATGTTTAGCTTTGATCCCATAATGGCTTTTGGTTCAGTCATGAACTAAACTCCATTATGGGATTCTAACGGATTTTAATATGTAGTTTAATTGCATGCTTGAATGTTGGTCTGTTTTACATATCATAAGGAACTTCTATCATGGTTGATTTGTATGCATGAATGATTGATCACCATTCGATTTAGTTACTTGTATGGAATTGAAAGATAACATGGGAGTATGGATTGTAATCATGATAGCATGCGCATACAGGGCTGTTTTGTATAGCTTTGTATTTCGTGAATTAGATAGGCATATACTGATTCACCGTATGAGTTAAAATAAGGGCTTGTGCTTAAATTCAATATAGTTGCAATTTCACATAGACATATAGTGATTTTGGTTATATTGATGATTACGTGGTGTCTATCACATGTGGATGTTGTGTAAGTAGGTCATAATGCATTGAAAAATTGTTATGTCTATTTTTGTGCTCTTGGCTACTTTCCTGTGATATGTGAACATTCTTGCATGATGGAAGTAATTAGATGAACTATTAAATGAAGTTAGGATCCCATTATTTCCATATTTGATTTATTATATTCTTATTCTCATTTTAGTTATTATTTGCATTTAGAATAATTCGTAATTATAATATCTAGTTTAAGCATATAAAAATAGTGATTTAGTTGATGAATAGTAGTTTAAATTAAACAACTTTCTCTGTGGGACGATACTCTGCTTCCTCTATATTACTTGTTGACACATATATGCTTGCATGAGTTAGAGCTATTTTGTTAGAACTGAAAAGAGGCAACATGTGTTTATTGTTTAATAAATATTTATTGATGTGATGGTTGTTAATAAATATTTGTGAATCTAAATTTATTAGATAAATTTCGAATTAAATTAATTTATAATTTAGAGATTTGTATTATAACATGAGGTGTTATATTATGATTAATAATTTAAAATGGTATATTAAATTATCAAATAAAATTATAACATAAAATTATAATTATGTGGTATTTGATAGTGGGAAATTTTTATTTAAAATATAGTGTTTAACTAATGTATGGAATAATGTTGGATATGGAAATTCAAATAAATAAGATGTAATTATAAATTATAAACTAAAGTGTTTATTAAAATAAATTAAAATGGTTTAATTTAGTTTTTACCAAACAAGGCTTAAAATATTAATTCTTTAAAATTTAAAGGGTTTTGCCAAACAAAGCTTTATGGCTTTTAGATTTTTAATTTTGGAATTTAAATAAAATATAAAATAAATTTATAATATATACATTATATTTTATTTGTAACTGTTATAATAAGTATACATATTATTATAGTTGTTAGTTATTTTTTTTTCTTTACGCATACTTGGCTAAGTTTGAGAGTTTAGAGAGAGTTTGATAGAGCTTGACAAAGAGAATTGAGAGAGATTGAGAGGAAGCTTAAGCAATTTCCAGCAATTCAAGTGAGTGTAGCAAGGATTGTTCGACAATTTCAAGGTATGTTCACAACCTTGGTATTATGTATATGTATATATATGTGTATGTGTTTCACGGCAAAAAAATAGATGTTCTGTGAATTCTAGATTTCTGTAAATTGTTGTTATGTAATCTGTTTATGGTAATTAGATATAGTTATAATGATTAGAGTTCATATATGTTAATTTCGTTTGACAGTAGAAATTTTGACAGTATATGTAATTTTCATATGGTTCATGAAAAGTACCAATTTTAGTGGTCAAACTGTATGTGAAACTGTAAATTGAGTCTTGTATATGTTAGTTCATTAAGAAACGAGCATAACGTAATTTGAACGAAGCAATTTGGACAAGAATTGTAATCACAGTGTTGATTTTTGAAGATGATGTCAAAAATTAAGTTTTTGTATGAAAATGAGAAATTTAAGAAATTAAACTAGTTTTAGTTGATGTTAAATTGTTCTAATTGGTTGAATATGTTAACAAACATGTTTATGACGGTTTGTATCAATTGTACGTGTTGATATTACTGTCTAGTGGGTGAAATTCATGTTTGTTGGGCTAAATTAAACTCTTTGTTCATGTCGTTTACGCCTCGTAAATGCATGTATGCTGGCAATTTTACTACGGGTGCAAGACTTGTGTTAACATAACAAGTCTAACTAATGCATATGTTGTGGTATTTTAGTATGTCTAAGAGAAATTGTGGTTCTAAACCTATGTGTAGGTGAACGTGAGTTTAATATTATAGCTTACGCTCGAGGAAAGTTTCTAAACCTTATCTTTTTACATTGAGCAAGTTTCTTACTTTAAACTTTCATTAAGCGAACTCTTGTATTCCTAATCATTATTTGAACAAGCTAGCTATGACTTTAACTTTATTCAAACAAGCTTTGAATTCCAATATTTATTGATGTATTCTAACTTGTTTATTATTAGACAAGTTTCATTATTGTCATTTGTATATTATGAATAAAATTTTCTTGAATTCTAATTCTAATGTTGAATTATCTTATTTCATTTGCTTAACATAAGTTATTCTCATAGTGAGCAAGCTTTATTTTCAGCTTGCTATTACTTAATGTATATTCAATAATTCATAGTCCTAGCTTAATCTTGTTCAAGCAAGGTTTATTGTCATTCAATACTTATGCATTATAGTTTTTTCTAAGCATGAGTTTGAAATATAGTTAGTTCGCTTACACTTATTCATTATTCTATATTATGTTATAATTAATCAACTGTTATGTTGTCAAACATTATTAATTCAACTAGTTCGCTAGTTGATGATCGTTGAACTTCAAATTACCCTTGAAAGCTTATCCAAACCAAACTTTCTTTGAGTGCAAGTGCGGTATTCTAAATATTTGAGATGAACAACCCTATTATTATTAGGGGATAATTTTACGCTTAGCATTGAAATGTTTGTGCACAATACATTCAGACGAAGGGTCGATCCCCCCAAGTCACGAGGAGTCCTTATAGTCTTATATTTGACCGTTAAAGTGGAGTTGAAAGATTACTCGAATCTGTGGACATAGTTCGTGGTCTTATGACTTTTATATTTATATTCCATATTTTGATTCCGGTCTTTGGTTATCATTGATAGAGTCTTTATTAGCTTTTGATGACTATTTATCGGCCTATTATATTCTTGTTGATTGTTGGGTAAAATCTATATTCATAATACACGCAAGTATATCGTGATCAACAAGTAATATAATAATGAGTAGAGTATCGTTCCCACAGAGATAAATTAGCTATTTAATCTTACAATTATCAATTTTCTATTAATCCAAATTTTATTAAATTATTCACTTTAACGATTATAAAATCTAAATTATTATTAAACAAATTATCGCAAAATACTCACAACTAATAGAACCTGAATTTTCAAACAATTATTGGAGAATTAGGCTCATGATTTCACCCTAAACTTCACTTTGATTCATACACCTTTATTCTAGTTCAACTCAATATCCCAGCTTATTAACCAAGAATACGAATGTAGTACTAACCACCTCTAGATGCATTAGTACCGTATTAACTTAAATCCACAATTAAGACATAAACAAGTTAAACACCTTAATCAACTAACTCACTATATCTCTATGTGAATTATAATTAAAGAAGGTTTAAGATTAAATTCTCTATCCGATTACATGTGATGCTAAGCATATCTCTACCTTAAAATTCATCATAATTCTGTTATTCACAAAACTCATGAACACATGCTATATCAACTAAGTCTAGATTCGAATATCCTCTCTTGATTCCATACCAATCCACAAAGAATTGTTGATCGTGCAATTCATAAATTCAAGCTCAAATTAATATAGATAAACCGAAAATATTTTATTAACCGGAAATAAAGGCTACATAATCATCGTTCCATTCAAGGATCCATCAATTGCCTAAAAAGTAAATTAGTTCATAATCAATGAATTAACTCATGAATAAATAAAAGAAAACATCATCCCAATTACACAAATTGAAATTAAAGAAGAATAATAATACACCACCCTTCTCTCAATTCAACTCGTAATCTTTGTGAAAATCCTCCTCTTCTTTAGTCCTCCAAAATATGTCCCCCTCAATCTTTTTCTCAAAAGTGTGTATATTGATTGATTCTCTCTTCACACGTAATTTCCACACCATATAACTTCCCTCAACTCCACACCATCACTCCTAGTCCAACTCTAACTCATGCCTCAAGAAAGACTCTAAGGAATCCAAGTTCTTGCAAACACCAACAAGTACACCAAAGACTCCCAAGAAAATTCAATAACCATCATGGCACAATCTTAATATAAATCTATTACATAAAACAATAATAGCTCATAAGACTTCCTATTCTCCTTGTCCAACAAAGCGCCTAAAACAAATCTTCCCCACTAGCACGCCGCGCTAGCTATAAGTGCACAAGCACGCTTCACGCCAGCCATCGATGGTCGATCCTTCTCCAAATGAGCCCCGCGCTAGATTGTTTTTCGTCACAGCAGCCACGGTTCATACTATGTAGGCATGTAGAAAGTTGACATATTGCTTAAAAACTCCTCCAATGCTCACATCTTGATGGATTAACCTGATTATCCTACAACAAGCACAAAACCCATCAAAAGTAACATGAAAGTGCCAAAAACTAACAATATAACAAGCCAAATGAACATAAATCATAGGTTACAAACCTACTCATCAAATTCCCCCAAACTTGAACATTGCTTGTCCTCAAGAAAAATGCAATGTAATACAATGCATCTATACTAAAGTTGCGAATCCAGTATTATGACAATAACAATAGTTCACTCATATGGCCTCAGAGAAATCAAGTAAACCCGCCAACACCTCATAACAAAACCAGTTCACAATTCCTTGCCAACCATTGCATCTCAAACTGTTATCACTATTATAGTGTGTGTGTGTGTGCGTTCCAACAATGTAAATTGACATACAATAAAATTTAATACATAACAAATCTCTTCTAAGGCATTATACAGTATCAATTTAAGAAATCCACAACAAGCTAATTCCAACCAACGCCAGACAATAACCAATATTAAGGATCAACATGGGATACTTATGCTTTACTTATCATTTACGGGGCATTTTTGCTCTTATTTCCCGTTTTATATATATATATATATATATATATTTAGATACACATAACTATGCAATGTCTTATTCCCTTAGCTTTTCAATGCTACCTTAACGAGCTTTCAACCAACGACCCCCTGATCATTAAGACCTTAGGGCGCTAGGTGTAAAGACAATCCCTGCGAAGCTTACTTACTCAAGTAACAAAGGCCACAAAACTAGACAAGCACGCCACGATGTTTATTCATATTTTTTTTAGATAGCTTATATACCCCACATATTTCCCCAAACTTAGGTTCTTATCTAACCTTAGTCATCATTACTTGTTCGTGTTATTCCTTCATTAAAACTAGTAATATCCTTTAGAGTTATTATGAATCAATTTAAATGCAATCAATCAACAAGTTGGTTTTCTTGTGCATTCCTTATTATAATAGTTTCAAACAGACAAGAGATTCAACTTATAACAAGAAATTACTTCAAAGTTTCCTTAATTGGCATTGTACTTGTTTACCGAATTCCAATCTCATCATTGGCCAAGAACAAACATATACAATCTATCAACTGGATTCATGCAACTACATGCTTTTGTTTTTTGTTTTTTTTAATAATATGCCCTCTATGTAACATATAAAAAACTAAAACTAAAAAACTAAACATGCAAATTACTAGGCAGAAGAAAACATAACCCCCCAAACTTAAATCAAGTAATGCCCTCATTACGTCAATTATGCGCAATAAAAAAAATTGAGGACTTCCCTGAAAACGAGTCACCGCTCGTTGTGTCGTCAAGGAGGATATATGGCAAGACAGACAGAGGAACATGCATAACCACCCGTTTGAGCATTAGGATTGCAATGGAAAATGCATCAAGAGCGTGTTGAATGCATTTGCATTGCATCGATGCATTAACTCTTGACGTTGGGCCAACCACATAAATTGATTCCTTGGGACCATGATTGTTCCGCACCAAATGGGGGGGTGAGGTTGGAGGATTATAATGTAGCCTTCACCATGCGGGTGTGATTGTGCCCCATCCCATGTTTTGTATCTCTTAATAGTAATATGATCAATTATAGCCATTGGTTGTTGTATTGGATCAGTTGGTTGCCACTGCACCCCAGCTTTACGGCATAAATCATTAATTAGGAATCCATGAAGCAAACCTCCCGTAGTACTCCCACGTAACGCCCGGTCAATTGATTCTTGAATACACTCCCCCACATCAACATTGTAGAATGCAATTGAATTATTCACATGGTAGTGGTGGTGAACAATCCCATACAACAGCCGAGCCCGTGCCTTAGTTACATCGTATTGGTGGTGAATGGGCATTAGTCGCGCACACATAAATGCATGCCATGCTTTACCATATCGACTCAGTGCTAATTGAGGAAAACTTATATTTTTTCTGGCTTGAATTGTCCATTGAGTTCCTAGATTGCATAATCGAGCAATCAACTCATCTAGCTCGGGTAACCCATTTTCATATCGGTTAGTTTATGGTGCCTCTAACCCAAAATACGTGTTGATAGCATCGGCGTGAAACGCCACCGGTTTGCCTCGAACCATGGCAACATGATCGATATGTTCTATTGTGTTGGCATAAAACTCTTTTACTATGTTGATTACCGCTGGAAGTGGTTTCTCTACTAACTGAAACCAATTACGCTCTACAATTTGCAAAGCCATGTCGCCATCCAAATTAGCATTTGGTTTCAACCCTCGTTTTAGCACCAAGTTCTTTTTGTCAATGGATGACTTGAATCTTTCCGCGACCCTTTCACTAACAAATTTTGTATGGTCATATGCAGGCCGAGTCGTGGAGGTTGATGCCCATTGTCTTTTGTGGGAAGACATGTTGTTTCGGTGTTGTTGAGCACAAGAATCTAGTTCTGAATTTTATCAAACAATTGGTGGGCGGACTGATTATTTTCCCATAATTGGTTGATTGATGTTACTTTACTAGCCAAATTTTCACAAACACACAACCCACTCCTTGGGAACTCAATTCCCCTGATTTTCCACTCAAATTGATATCAAAACAGAGAATTGTATGAAGGATGAAGATAATTGTGCTTACCTTTAATGAGTTTGGGTTTCCTCTTTGTAAAGATGTCCCAATTTGTATGGATTTAAAAAGGGTGGATTAGATTTAGGATTGGAGTGTTGTGGTTATGATTTATAGGATAATGAGTTCTTGGATGGTAGGAGTTCATATAGAAGGTAGAAGGCCAACGTGGGTTGGAGAGGGGATGGATGGTTTTAATGTGAATGGAAGTTGAATAGGAAAAGGAGAGGTAAAGATGGTGTAATGGGGGTTATGGGGAATAGGAAGTGCAATAGGTGTAGGAGAAGTGGAGAGTTTGCATGTAATAAGGAGAGGTGGCTTGGATCAGTCTAGAACACGTCGCTACATCTGTTCAGTGTCTGATATTCCCGAGTAGTGTGGTCCGCGCTGAGTGTAGGCGAGGCATAGCGCGCCCTGCACTAGGCAAGCGGTGGATACTGAACTGGTAGCGTGCCCCTCACTGGGTTTAGGCTTGATATAGCATGGTCTGCGCTGGGCAGTTAGTAGGTTGAGGGCACCTTAGCGCGTTCTGTCTATTGTCTAATCGGCATGATGAAGTATACGCAAGACATTGTGATTGTAGTTGGTTACTGAGATGCTAGCGTGCCCGTCTTGGGTCTAAGAGGTGTGTGGCGCCTGACGCTACCTTGGAAGAACGATTTTGAATGCCATTTTTTTCTTGAATTTTCTGTAATTTTTCCATAGATGCAATTTATTTCTATTAAAATGTGTATTTGAGTAGAGTATAAACTACGATGTACTAGTAATTAAGAGGAAGAGTTTAGAGTTTGGGTTGCCTCCCAAGTAGTGCCAGTTTTAACGTCGCTAGCCCGACGGTGCCTCTTGTATCATTGAGTGTTGGTGAGAGTAATGTTGATGACATCCCAGTTTGAATCACCACCCCAGTAATACTTTAATCTGTGGCCATTAACCTTAAAAGTCTCCAATGGATTTCTCATTTGCAAAAGCTCAACTACGCGCCATGTGGGAAAAATGTCTTTATGGTGAATGGCCCCGACCACCGTGATTTTAGTTTTCCTGGGAACAATCTCAATCTTGAGTTGAACAGGAGTACTGATTGACCTAGCAGGAATGTTCGGTGCATAATTTTCTGGTCGTGCCATCTTTTAATCTTTTCCTTGTACAATTGTGAATTCTCGTAGGCTTGCAGGTGGAATTCGTCAAGCTCATTTAATTGCAGTAGTCTCTTTTCCCCCACTGCTGCTTGATCGAAGTTCAGTTTCTGGATAGCCCAATAATCCTTGTGATGTAACTCAACCGGTAAGTGACAAGCTTTTCCATACAGCAGTTGATATATTGACATGCCGATCGGTGTCTTATATGCAGTCCTGTATGCCCATAATGCATCATCCAATCGAAGTGACCAATCCTTTCGATCCGGTTTCACTAATTTTTCTAGTATTTTCTTGACTTCCCTGTTCGACACCTCAGCTTGCCCACTGGTTTGGGGATGATAAGTTGTCTCTACTTTGTGGTTGACCCCATATCTTGCCAGTAGCGCTGTAAACGCTTTGTTGCAGAAATGACTACCTTCATCACTTATTATAGCCCTCGGCGTCCCAAACCTTGTAAAGATATTTTTCTGGAGGAATCTTAGAACTACCTTGGCATCGTTCGATGGTAGTGCTGCGGCTTCAACCCATTTTGACACATAATCCACTGCGAGTAAAATGTATTAATTGTTAAGAGACGAAAGGAATGACCCCATGAAGTCGATGCCCCATACATTAAAAATTTTAACTTCTAGAATTGTTTGTAGCGGCATCTCATTCCTTTTTGAGATTTTACCCACCCTTTGACGTCGATCACATGTTTTGACAAACTGGTGGGCGTCTTTGAATAGTGTGGGCCAATAAAATCTTGATTGAAGCACCTTTGCTATTGTCCTTGCACTACCATAATGTCCTCCATATGCAGATGAGTGACACTCGTGCAAGATGTTCTTCACTTCACTGTATGGCACACATCTTTTGATCATCTTGTCGGTGCACTATTTGAACAAGTACGGCTCATCCCACATATACCATTTGACGTCATTCGTAAACTTTTTTTCATTATGTCGTAAGATCGGGGGTAGAATGTTGCTCACTATATAATTCACGTAAGTCTGCGTACCATGGAAATTCTGACCGTATCCCGAACAATTGCTCATCCAGGAATGAGTCGTTAATTACACATTTATCCTCTTCCTGTTTATCTTGATTCTCCAACCTTAACAAATGATCGGCAACTTGGTTCTTCGTTCCCTTTCTATCCTTTATCTCTAAATCAAATTCTTGTAAGAGGAGAATCCATCGGATAAGGCGTGGCTTAGCATCATTTTTCGCAATCAAATACTAAATAGCCACGTGATCCGTGTAGACTATCACCTTTGTCCCGATCAAATAAGACCAGAATTTATCAAACGTGTACACCACTGCGAGTAATTCTTTTTCTGTAGTTGTGTAGTTCAATTGAGTTTCTGTGAGTGTCTTACTTGCATAATAGATAGCATGAAAGATCTTATCTCGTCATTGACCCAACACCGCCCCGACTGCATAATCGCTTGCATCACACATTAGTTTAAAAGGCATATTCCAAATCCATGATGACGATCACGGGAGTCAGTAGTCAACTTCTTCTTCAACAATTCAAAAGCCAACTTGCACTCCTCATTAAACTTGAACACAAAACCCTTCTCTAGAAGACTGCACAAGGGTTTTGCCATTTTAGAAAAATCTTTTATGAATCTCCTATAAAACCCAGCATGTCCTAGAAAGCTTCTAATTCCTTTAATTGAACTCGGTGGAGGCAGTTTCTCAATTGTTTTCAGCTTTGCTTTATCAACCTCTAATCCTTGAGCCAAGACTTTATGTCCCAAAATTATACCTTCTTCCACCATAAAGTGGCATTTTTCCCAGTTAAGGACCAAATTTGTGTCGGTGCATCTTTGTAAGACAATTACCGAGTTTTCCAAACACGCGTCAAAATTATCCCCATAAACAGAGAAATCGTCCATGAAGACTTTCACATTCTTCTCCACCATATCTGAGAAGATGGCCATCATGCACCGCTGAAAAGTAGCAGGTGCATTACACAATCCAAATGACATTCTCCTGAATGCGAATGTACCATATGGGCATGTAAATGTTGTCTTCTCTTGATCTTCATGGGTGATTAAGATTTTATTATACCCCGAATATCCATCCAATAGGCAATAGTATTCATGTTCCGCCAACCTGTCCAATATTTGATCGATAAAAGGTAGAGGGAAGTGATCCTTGCGGGTTGCCTTATTCAACTTTCTGTAATCCATGCAAACCCTCCAACCAGTCACTGTCTTTGTTGGAATTAGCTCATTATCATCATTCTGAACCACGGTCATTCCTCCCCTTTTTTTACATATTACACATTGCACCGGACTAATCCACTTATCGTTCAAATCGGGTAGATGATACCGCATCCAACCACTTAAATTTCCTTCTCGACTACCTCTTTCATAATAGGGTTGAGTCGCTCTATTGTTCCACCAGTCTGATTTTGCATCGTCCTCCATCAAGATTTTGTGCATACAGAAAGATTGACTGATTCCCTTGATATCAGCAATTGTCCATCCTATCGCCGATTTATGTTCCCTAAGCACTCTCAACAGCTTTTCTTCCTGTAATTCGTTAAGTGTGGCAGAGATAATAACAAGTAAAGAATTTGAATTACCTAAATACGAATACTTGAGGTGTTTAGGTAGTGGTTTTAGCTCAAGAGTTGGTGGCTCCTCCAAAGATGATTTCATCCTTGCCGAGGCTTTCTCTTCCCTATGTAATGTTTCAAATGGAATTTTAAATCTACTAACTCATGGCAAGGAGTATAGCATCTGCAAATAATCCACATATTCCAGATAGTCGAGCTCTTCATCCCCCAATAATTTCGTCACCAATGGATTATTAACCAAACTCTTATTCATGTCTTCGCTAATTATTTGGTCAATAAGATCCATCCTAAAAAATTCTTCTTCATCCGTTGGAAATTTCATGGCCTTAAACACGTTAAATTTAATTTCCTAGTCTTGGACCCTCATAGTCAGTTCTCCTTTCTGTACATCGATGAGTGTCCTACCCGTAGCCAAGAAAGGTCTCCCTAGGATGATTGGGATGTTCTTATCCTCCTCAAAATCTTGAATAATAAAATCTGCAGGGAATATGAACTTGTCAACCTTGACCAATATGTCCTTTACAATGCCTCTTGGATATGTGACTGACCTATCCGCCAACCGCAGAATGAGAGATTCGTAGGTTTAAACGGCAAACCCAACTCAGATAAAATGATAATGGCATAAGATTCACACTCGCTCCCAAGTCACACAAACATTTATTGAATGCCATATCCCAATCGTTGCATGGGATGGTGAAACTCCCAGGTCTTTCAACTTTGGTGGCAACTTCCGCCATAGTAATCGCACTACACTCTTTGGTTAATGCCACCGCCTCAAAATCTTCCAACTTTTTTTCCGGACAAAATCCTTTCATGAATTTTATGCGAACTCAGGCATCTGCTCCGTGGCTTCTATAAATGGGATGTTGATTTGAAGTTTCTTAAAACTTCCAAAATTTTGCAAATTGTTTGTCTAATTCTCGCTTTTGAACTCTTTCTTTCAAACGGTGGGGGAGGATAGACAAACCGGTTCATTAACTAGTTTGCTCTTTTCCATCGGGTTTTTGTCCCCCGCATTACCTCAATCGCTATATTTTCTTTTCTCTCTTTTGACCTCCTTTTGACCAAAATTTCGTCTCTTGACTCTCAAGCTGTTTTCCATTTCTCAACATAATAGCTTGACATTGCTCGTGATTACCCTTCGGATTTCTCTCTGTGTCACTTGGTAACGTTCTTTGAGGTCTATTATTCAATGTCGATTTAATTTGTCCATATCTCGATTCTCTAGATTCTTGATCGCCATTGCTTGATTTTTCATAGCCGCCTCATTGCTAGTTATGTATTTTGTCACCAACTCCTCTAGATCCGATTTCCTTTCTTGATGTTGAAATTTGGTTGTTGATGGTTCTAAAATCTTGGGGATATGATGATCTTGGAGCTTGTTGTTACCGGGTTATTTCTCCACGAAAAATTTGGATGATTTTGTTCCTTGATTATACACGCATTCTGATATGTGTTTTGTGGAATTCTGTTATAGTTGCCCACAAATTGCACAGAGGCTGGATTGATTGCGCATTGATCCATAGGATGCTCTCCTGCACACAACTCACATATAATTGCCACTTATTGTGCCTATTGTGCTTGCACCCTTGTCATAGAATCAAATTTCTTTGAAAGTGTTGCGCTTGTATTGCCGTCATACCATCTACTTCTAACACTCCTGCGACCTTTGCTTGATTCATTCTTACCGTGGGCCACTGGTAATTGTTAGCTGCCATAGTCTCTATCAACTCGTAGGCCTCCTCATAGCTTTTTGCCATAAATGTTCCACCCGAAGCTGCATCAATGTTGGTTCTAAGGTTCCCAATCAATCCGTTGTAAAATGTGTTCATTTGCAACCACTTCGGCAAACCATGATGTGGACACTTACGAAGCAATTCTTTGTACCTTTCTCATGCCTCATACAATGACTCCCCGTGTTGCTATTCAAACATCGTTATCTCATTTCTCATTTTTGTAGTTTTTGCTGGTGGGAAGAATTTGGCGAGGAATTTCTGAGCTAGGTCTTCCCATATAGTGATTGATCCCGGCGGTAGAGAGTGTAATCAACTCTTCGCCTTGTCCCGTAAAGTAAATGGGAACAAGCGAAGTCTCACCGCATCATCTGACACCCCGTTATACCTAAAGGTGTCGCATATCTCCAGGAAGCTGACAAGATGTTCATTCGGATCATCATTTGCCAATCCCCTAAACTGAACTGAATTCTGAATCATTTGAATTGTCCCAAGCTTGATTTCAAATGTATTTGCAGCAATTACGGTCCTGGTGATGCTTGACTGCAGTTCAGTCACCTTGGGTGTGGCGAAATTCCTTAACGCTTTATGATCTTTAGCTGCCATTTCCTCTTCTTTTTCAGATGTTTCAAATTCCTGTCTCATTTCCTTGATCCACTTACTTAACCTCTGGAACCTTTTCTAAATGTCATCCTCAAAATGCAGCAGGTTTAGATTTTTGGATCGAGTTTGTTTAAACCGCTTCGAACACCTGAAAGAAGATGAGCAAAACACAAAATATAAATGTTTAAGTAAAACTGGATTAATTTAACTGATATTGTAAAAATATTAAGATCTATACAAAATTGTCCCCAGCAACGGCGCCAAAAACTTGTTGGGTAAAATCTATATACGCAATACACACAAGTATACGTGATCAACAAGTAATATAATAATGAGTAGAGTATCATTACCACAAAGACAAATTAGTAAGAAATTTAACCTTACTATTATCAATTTTCTATTAATCCAAATTTTATTAAACTATTCACTTTATTGATTATAAATCTAAATTATTATTAAACAAATTATCACAAAATATTCACAACTAATAGAACCTGAATTTTTAAACAATTATTGGAGAATTAGGCTCATGATTTCACCCTAAACTTCACTTTGATTCATACACCTTTATTCCAGTTCAACTCAATATCCCAGCTTATTAACCAAGAACACGAATGTAGTATTAACCACCTCTCAATGAACTAGTACCATATTAACTTAAATCCACATTTAAGATAGAAACAAGTTAAACACCGTAATCAACGAACTCACCCTATCTCTATGTGAATTATAATTAAAGAAGGTTTAAGATTAAATTCTCTATCCGATTACATGTGATGCTAAGCATATCTCTACCTTAACGTTCATCATGATTCTGCTATTCACAAAACTCATGAACACATGCTATATCAACTAAGTCTAGATTCGAATATCCTCTCTCGATTCCATACAAATCCACAAAGAATTGTTGATCTGGCAATTCATAAATTCAAGCTCAAATTAATATATATAAACTGGAAAATATTTTATTAAACTGGAAATAAAGGCTACATAATCATCGTTCCATTCAAAGATCCATTGTAAGACCCCAACTTATTATAAATGAAATTAAACTTCCTCTATTTATTATTTTAAAATAGTAAGGGTTGATTTGATTAATGTGGTTAGTTATGGGTAAAATGCGCAAATATTTCAAATAAGCAAGTGGTTATAAAATATTCATTGTTGTTGGGGAATATTCGTTTTGGTCGTGGAATATTCTTACCGCTTGGGAATATTCCTACTGATTTGTTGCTTGAAATTGTGTGGGCCCCATAACGAAAAGCGATTGGATGAAGAAAATGAAAAATATATGTTGTTTATAAATAACAGCGTAGTTATTATTGTTAATACTGTTAAAATACCCGGTGGTTAAAACACAGTAGCACACGGTATTACACCAATTATTGATTCTTATGTAAGAAGACACTACTTAATAATTGTTACAGTAGTTACTGTTCAATATTTTATTTTATTGATTCAATAATTGTTGTGTTGATATTATATATTATTGTTGTTTCAATAATTGTCACTATACAGTATTTTCATTATCAGATCAATAATTCATATTATTTGAATAATATTATTAGATAACATTATTGGCAATGTCTAAAAAGTTCTGTCTAAGGAGAGGTTTGGTCACCTAATTGCGCGTCAGTAAGGAGAAATCCTTATTGGAAAGCCCCTTCTTTCCTGGGAACAGCCTGGTTGCCAGTATTGTTATTCTGTAATATTATTTGTGAATAATTAATTATTGATTTATATTATAAGGAAAATATTCATTTTATATGGATATAGATGGAGAAAATTTTTAATGTGACAATTGTTGAAAATTGATATTTTATCTTTTTTGATAAAATAATTCATTTAAATATATTATTATATTTTAATAATATAATAATGGTTATATTTTTACAATGAATGTGGGATATATGAATAAATGAGGAGGAAGAGTATTTTTGTTGCAATAAATATTTAAAACATATTTTTCATGTTTGTGGACCCCATTTCTTGACTGAAATTTGATTATAGCCTATAAAATCGCCCGTTTGTGGATTTCAGTCAATTTTTGTTTGGAATTTGGAAAAACTTTCTTCTACAAAGTTGTAGAGAATGGAATTTCTGGAATAATTGATTTTTGGAAGTTTTAATTGTTTTATTCAAGAAAAACATTTTTTGCAATCCCACATGTGTGGTAAATGAATTTGAATTGATTCTTTGGTGGTGGGCTTGAATATTTAATAAATAAAATTATTTTAATAAATTTTACATTTTGGTGTTCTAAGCAATTTCCTATAAATAGGGTGCTTAGGTTAGAATTGAAAATCACACCGTAAACCCAAGTTTCTCTCTCTATATTATTGAGCATATTCTTGTGAGTATTTTGATACTTTGAGTGTTGTTGCTATATGATTGCAAGTTCCTTGACGTTATATCTCGATATTCCAAATTAGAAGTACTATTCTTTTAGAGGTAAGGGATGTTATTTATTAAAAAATGATATTATTTCTTCTAATATCATTATCTTGGGATTATTGGTAAGATTTTTCTTGTGAAATTCTTATCTTTTTTGTTGGGGTTACTTATTCACGATATCTACGACACTATTCACGAATACTGAGACTATTCACAGAAAAATTAAATTTTTATTTTTTTTCTAAAATATCGATTATGGATACTAGCTTTGATTGTATCCATGTTTTGATCATTCTTGAATTTTACTTCACTATGATTATTTATGAAGTATTTTTGAACTCGGATTGTTTAAAGTACGAATCCTTAATATTTGTTCTTTTGTTTCACTGGATTCATTTTCTTTAAAATATTTTTCATCATCCTCAGTCCTAAATGATAATATTACTGAATATCTTTGGCCTATAGTGCAAAGATTAATGATTTTCTGATGAATATCTTTGGCCCGTAGTGCAAAGATGAGCAGGTGTTGAGATGAACATGACCAACTGATGAATATCTTTGGCCTATAGTGCAAAGATGAATATTGATTGATGTTACAGGAATAAAATAATGATGATGGACTTTTAAATTCATAGATTATAGTAGATTTCATTCTCTACATAACTCATCTATGAATTATTATTTTCGCTACGAATATTGATCTGAAATTTCTTGTCTATTGTATTTTATCAGATTTTTCCTTGTTGAAGACTAACGATAATTTGTTCTATATTATCTTAGTCATAATATTCTTTACTGGGCTAGTTGAGCTCACCCTTTTCCTTTTTGTTCCATTTTTCTTCTCAGGAGGCGAGAATGTAGCGAGTTCTAGTCGGGGTGTGGAATGATGGTTCTAGAGAGTTGTATTAGTAGTCCTCACCATTTTTTTAAATAATGTACCAATAATTGTAATGAGGACTTATTTGGGTGTGAATATTGTCTAGATGGCAATATTTGTATTTAACCTCACAGTTTTTATGTTGTATTAATAAAGTTGTAGTTGTTTCTGTACCATGTTATTGACGACTCAAAATGGGTGATGTATACCTATTTTGGGGGCGTCACATCCATCAATTGCCTAAAAATTAAATTAGTTCATAATCAATGAATTAACTACTGAATAAATAAAAGAAAACATCATCCCAATTACACAAATTGAGATTAAAGAAGAATAATAATAAACCACCCTTCTCTGAATTCAACTCTGCAATCTTCGTGAGAATCCTCCTCTTCTTTAGTCCTCCAAAAATATGTCCTCCTAAATCTTGTTCTCAAAGGTGTGTATATTGATTCCCCTCTCTCAAACGTAATTTCCACACCATATAACTTCCCTCAACTCCACACCATCACTCGTAGTCCAACTCTAACTCATGCCTCAAGAAAGACTCTAAGGAATCCAAGTTCTTGCAAACACCAACAAGTACACCAAAGACTCCCAAGAAAATGCAATAACCATCATGGCACAATCCTAATATAAATCTATTACATAAAACAATAATAGCTCATAAGACTACCTATTCTCCTTATCCAACAAAACTGCCCAAGACAACTTCCCACACCAGCTCGCCCCGCGCTAGCCATAAGTCATGCACAGTGCCCCCCACGCTAGGCCATCAGTGGTCGATCCCGCTCCAGCGTGTCCCGCGCTAGATTGCTCTTCGTCGCGGCGTGGTCCGCGCTATGTAGGCAGAAAGTTGACATATTGCTTAAAAACTCCTCCAATGCTCACATCTTGATGGCTTAACTTGATTATCCTACAACAAGCACAAAACCCATCAAAAGTAACATGAAAGTGCCAAAAACTAACAATATAACAAGCCAAACGAACATAAATCATAGGTTACAAACCTACTCATCATTGACTCATTGATATATCTAGTGAGCATTTTTTTTGCTCACTCTTGCATATTTATACACTCATTGCAGCTAAAGTTGAGAAGGTAGATGAGCCTTCAACTAGCAAAGGAAAGAGAAAAATGTACAAGTGATGCAGACTTGTAATTTTTATTTATTGTGATGGTCATAGACTTTTAAATAATGTAATAATTTATTTTCGCACTTGTGTGATGTTAAAGGTTAGACAACCTGGGAAGATTTTTATTTAATAATGTAACCCTATTTTAAAGGGAGGATTTATGGTTAAATGTTATTTTATTTGGGTAGATAGATATGAATGATTGGATAGTGAGCACCAAATCTTGTGGATATGAAGTACCTGGATTTGGGGGTGTCACAAGTTGGTATCAAAGCTTTAGCTTATGAACCTTAGGTGGGGAAAAGACTTAGGAAGTAACCTTTGAAAAGATAGTGATGATAAACTCTTATCGAGTTTTAAGGAAGAAGTAATAAAATACTTATGTGCTTATGTGATTATAACTTATGTGCTCGTGAGTGTCGAGTAGTAATGATTAGTAATTAAAACATAAAATTTGATTGACAGGATGGCTAATGTAGGAGGATCCAGTCCGGCTAGGGAGGAAGGATCCCAGATGCTTAGAGAAGAGGAGCCTCGAGATATTGAGGTGATTTAGGAACAACTTCATCGCCACGGAAACCTGCTCATTGGTCACGAGAGTTGAAAGCAAAGTGAGAAGTACGATGAGGATGATGAGATAAAGACGGATGAGGAGGACCCCATGGAGCTTCCACAGTCGGATGAGGAGAACGAGGAGGAAGAGATTCCACTTAACTCGATAGCTGGCCGTATGTACGACGAGGTGTATGACCGTAATGTGGAACTTTAGGATACCATCGAGGAGTTGCAAGAGATAGTAGCTGAATAGCAGACCTCGATGGCACAGAAGGACGACGAGAAGAGAAAACCAAATCCAGTATCAAAATTTGGTGTGGAGCTTCTCGCAAGCTTAAAACCACTTTAGCTTAATTGTGGCCTATAGTACAGAGGAATTTTTCAATCTTCTCCACGGGCAACTTCCCCTTTGCTTTGCAAGTAGGTTTAACAACCCATTGAGGAAGGTACAGTGGATTTTCCTTCAACACTGTAGCAGTAGTATGAGACGTGGATCCTTCAGCTTCTCCATAATTCCATAAAACTTTGTGTAAGCTGACAACAGGATGTTGTGGTCTGAAAGGTAAAGGAATTGGCTCTGGTGCGGCCACTTTCAAAGGATTGTCAGCTCCTTTGAGTTGAATTGGTTGTATGGGAAATACTTTGACAGTCTCATCATCCACTTTGGATATAACTGCTTATGATCCCTTCCATTTAGTAGGATATGCATTCCCACCCTTGAGTTGCACAGTGTAATCATCTGCTATTTGTAGGACACCGCTATCAATAAGATTCTGAATGAGATGGCGGAGTGCCTAACATTCTTCTGTGCTGTGACCGCGAGAATATGAATGATATTGACACATTTCATCAGGATTGAACCGCCCTGAGCGGGGATTGATGGGAGGGAGAAGGAATGTAATTCTTCCTTCGTTGATCAATATCTGAAGTATCTCCTCCATAGATTTCCCAAATAGGTGAATTCCCTCTGATTGGTAAAATCTCGACGGGCTTTAGCATTTGCTCAATTTACAACCTTATCCTCCATAGCTTCGCTTTCTGAAGGTGTTGAGGAGGCATTCATAACAAAAGGAAGGAGATAGGCATGCTCCTGCCTGATTAATTGGCGTGTGACTTGATGCTGGTGGGTCACCAGTTCTGCCAATTGCTCAATTTTTTTGCAAAGAGCTTTTATCTTTCATTCCATGGTAAATTGGAACTTTGCATAATCCCATTTGTCAACACCGTCTATGATGGGTTGGGATGATTCGCCATTAGAATTGGAACCTTGTACAGTGCTCCAACTGATCATGTTGACCTCTTCTTCTTTATGTTGAGGAAGAGGGTTGTCTTGCACATGAGGTTAATCTGGTTTAGTGACCACGATCTCACCGTTGTCTATTAGATCTTGAATCTTATGTTTCAAGGCCCAACAATCTTGAGTATCATGTCCAGTGCCCCAAGATGATAAGCACACTTCCAAAGAGCATTTAACCCCTCCCATTAGGGTTGGTGGTGGAAGAAGTCGTGTAATTTTCTTCCGAGCAATCGAAGAGCAAGAATATTCTCGAGCGAGTCCCTTAAGGGTGTGAACGTTCGAGGTCGCTTTACTTCTCCACTTTTAGGCAATGGAGGGTTTGAAGATTGTGCTGGAAAAGGGGAGTAGTTTTTCCTGTGTATAGGCATGCTTTGATTACCTTTTTGTCCTTGTAGTATCAAGGAAACATCTTCATCTTTCTTTTTATGGACCCTCCGGGGGTTGTTTCCATAAGATCCAGACTGGATGTGCTCAGCAATAGCTTTAAGAGCGGCTAGGTCTTGAATTTTACCGGACTTCAATCCTATTTCAGCCATCTCACCGTGTTTGATCATTTCAGAGAATTGTTTTCCAATACCAACTAGAACTCTTTCATAGAAAGGAGTTTCCTGTACATCTATGAAGGTTATGACCATTTCTTATTCTATCATAGAAGGAATAACTTGAGCAGCAAGGCACCTCCACCTTTGAGCGTACTCTCTAAATGACTCATTAGACTGTTTCTTGACCTTGGTAATTTGGTACCGGTCAGGAGCCATCTGAGATTGAAAACTGTATTGAGTGAAGAAAGCGTGAGCCAGCTTTTCCCAGCTATGGATCTTTGAGTTGTCTAATCTGGTGTACCATGAACGGGCTTCTCCAGTTAGACTTTTCTAAAACAGCTGCATTCGGAGCTTTTCATTTTCTGTGTAAGACCCAAGTTCTCCAATGAACACTTTTAAATGTGTATAAGGATCCCCTAATCCGTTATATTTCTCAAAATCAGGGGTCTTGAATTTCTCTAGATATTGAACACCAGGGACTATGCAAAGGTCTGCATATGAAACACTGCCATGTGTTCCAATCCCTTTGAGAATGCGGATGGTTTCCTCCATTTGGAGGACCTTCTTCCTGATATCACCAGTGTCTAGATCTCCTTTAAGATGGGTGTTTTCAGGGTCTTTGTTGGTTGTATCCAACTGAGGTTCTGGAATTGTTTTTTCCAGCCCTTGAACTCCTCCTTGTGTAGAGGATTCTGTATGTGTAGGTATCTTTGTTCCCTGAGTGGACTGGTGCAATTCTTTCAGCAGAACGACCAAGTCTGTAATTTGTTTACTCAATCCGTCAAATTCTTCTCGAGAAACAAAGATTAGACCGGTCGAGGAAGAAGACATGATTGGGTTGTGGGCAGTTCGTGGCCTTTTGGACTTTGAGCGGGTAACAAGCCCAATTGCTTCCATACAAAAGACTTACGTAGTTTAGTCTTAGGGTAATGCAAATGTTATCATAACATGTTCATTTAGGAATTTTGTCCTGCAAAACCGGTTGTTATTTGATAACATGTTATGCATGCACAATTATTCTTCATATTTTCCATTACATATGGATGAACATGGAATAAAATTACAAGTAAATGCGTTTCCAAGTAATTGAAAATGAAAAGTATTAAGAGACTTTCCTCCGCGTTTGGTTTATCAAAGGTTGACCTATCTTAGGGTTTCTCTCGCGGCTTTTTGGCATGAAGGTTCCCAGATCATCGCAATTTACTCAACGGGAAGTTAATCTAGTCTTTCAACTGGAGCGAATCTGGGTGGTGCCTTTCCTGAGCCCCGGGGAATTATTCTTCCCATGAGTCCAGTAATCAAACACCGACAGGATAGCCTCCTGATGGAGGAACCACACAACATACATTCACATACAATGGGTCTCACTGTTTATGCAAAATGATGACATGTGCGAAGCACTAATATCACAGATAGATATTTAGCAGTGCAATAAATAAAGATGCATTCGTACACATTCATCAGAAATGTAAATGCAACATTCACACACAAGCATATAATAATTTTGAAAAGCTTGTAATAGCGACTTAAGCCCTCTTACTGGAGTCCCCAGCAGAGTCGCCACCTGTCGACGTCGGGATTTTTGAGTGTCCCTTTTCGTTACTTGTTCTTTGGTGTTCTCATGTTAATGTGAGATTTGTTTGAAAAAACAAGTGAAAAAGGTTCGACATGTATAATGTCGACGATTTGACTTTAAGAGTCGCCAGTTGGTGTATTTAACTGGTTGCACCAACGCAACTGAAAAAGGTTTGTACATTGACCCAATGATTTGACACTGCTAGACGGATCTGTGAAATCAAGATTCATTTTGGGTCCGGAGGCTTGATTATGCGGAGGGAAGGTGTTAGGCACCCCCCGACATCCGTGTTACCATGGTGACCGCCACTCTTCAAAGAAATTGTTATATGAATGTGTGTGTTTATGTGTGTGTGTGTGTGTGGATTAATGTGCAGTTATTTGAAAGTAGTGTGAGGCCTCGTTCGCACCTATATACAAAGGGTTTGAATTTATAGAAAAATTCAGTTTTAACCACGATATAGCAATGACATTTTGTAAAAGAGGTTTTCAAACCCTGTGCTCAATAGGAATTGAGACCTTTTCATACTTCCATTTTATTATTAAATGTTCGGCTTGTTTGCTTTTATTTTCGAGATGCGAAGCATTCAATATACAGTAGTGCCGAACTCGTCATGGGCATGACAACCATCCAAGGAAATTCAGACACTGTAAAATAATGTAAATGCTGCTTATAGCTGAAAAATGTCCATCATGGGAACCGAATCTAGATTCAGTAAACTAAACCTGTGATCACATGATTCCTAGGCTCACATGATACTGCAATTTGTATGGAAAGCAGTAAGAAGTTATATATATATATTTAAAAGTTGTAAATATATATATAAACATGGTCAATCGCCACGAAGTAAACTCCAGGAGGGACAAAATGTAAATAAAGTCAGAAAAGTTTATCAACTACCACTTAAGTAAACTCAGGCGAGATGTAATGTAAATAAAATGTAAAAGGCCACGAAGTGAACTCTAGGTTCGACAGAAATATAAATATATATATATATATATATATATATATATATATATATATAGTATATATATATATATATATATATATATATATATATATAAAAGAAGTAAACACATTGGATATGAATCCAAGCTCATCTGATATGTCCATAAATTATATATATATATATATACAAGCGATTAAACTAATCGGATGTAAATCTGTGCTCATCGATATATGTCGATAACAATTATATATATATATATATATATATATATATATATATATATGCAAATAAACATTGGATATAAAATCTGTGCTCATCGATAAAGTTCGACTACAATTTATATATATATATATATATATATATATATATATATATATATATATATATATATATATATATATATATATATAAGCAATTAAACGCCTGCATCAAGTTCAGGCTCAATCGAGGCATAACTCGATAATGTTAGTACATATATAAAATATATACATATATAAGTATATTTATATAGATAGAAATGAAAACCACAGCATCGGAGTCCGCAAACGCACACAACACGACTCTCAATGTGTATAACAGTATGTGCTAATATGAGAAGAAGGCTTTATAGAATATAAGAAGGCTTACAATACGCCAAAGTAGACTTCTATGACTTTAAATAGATAAACACTCGGCTCTGGCTTCGGATAAAAGATAGCTATATGTGAGCTAACTAGTGTTTAAAAATGTGGAAACACTCAAAAGATGTGTATGCAGAGTAAAATTGACAGGGCTTCCTCGCCTTTTTCCCTCCCTCTTCTTCTCAAATGGCTGACCCCAAGGCTTGTATATATAGGCGGATGGTCAGTAGTAATATTTTGCTGCAATGTACCAAGTAGCTTGTACTCAACGGTGGTCGTGATGCATCCGAGCCTCACGGGTCCTGTCGTCTCGTAGTACATGCACTAATGCACTATAATGTTCGTTCAAACTTGCAAAACTTCAATCCGAGCATCCAAACGAGGTATATCTGACCTTCTTCGGACCACTTGTGTCGAGAGTTACGCAACGACATGGATTAGAGGTTGTACAAAGTCAGGAAGAGGGGTCTATGCCCATTGTCTTCAAGCTTCAAATTCTATCCAAAGCATCGTTATATCGTAATAGTCACCGGATTGTCAATCCTCGGTTCTTGTGGGACATTTTTGGATGTATGTATGTATGAAGTGTTGAGACGACGTGCCATTGTCGAAGGAACAAGATGACGTTTGACTCCTCGCCGGGGTTATTGCCAGTTTGAGTTGAAAGTAGACGTTGCTCAGGGTTACAACTTAGATTGGACTACTTGTTCGTATGTCGCGATATCATCTTGTTTGAGATGGTAAGATGACGTTGTGACTCCTCACCGGGGTTATCGCCGGTTTGAGCGAAAAGCAGACGTTGCTCAGGGTTACATCTGAGATTGGACTGCTGCTTGTTTGTATGTCTCACTGTCATCTGTGGGTGTTCCTGTCTGCCCATTTGTTAACTCTGGGTCTGAGGTGTGTGTGCCTCGACAGGATGTTATGGGTTGAAGCTGATTGCATATGTTTGAAACAAGCATTTCTGAGGTTATCGCCGGAACTGCAATGGCATCTCTTAGGGCTATCACCAAGGATGGGGTTACTACTCCTAGTGTTATCTCTGGGACTAGAACTAAGCATCGCGGTTTTATTACCAAGATAGAACTGTCCTCTCCGGTGATGTTGTCGGTCTTTTGATCTGCATATCTCAGGGTTATCTCCGAGATTGGAAATGACATCCCCGGTGTGTGTTCTGGGTTTTGAACTGATGTTCCCGGTTTATGTTCCGGGATGGAACTGAACTTCCGGTAGTATCCGGAATGGATGTAAGCCGTCTTCCAGGGTTATCTCCAAAAGATGAATCTACCCTCCTGCAATGTTAGTAATAGGAGCGCAGAAAATTTTGAGTGTCTACAATATTGTTAAGGAGGCTCAACTTTCAGGATGATGAATGTAAAACGGTGAAAAAGAAGATATTTGAAGGAACCGAATCAAGATTCAAGATGGATAAGGAAGGAATACTGAGATTTGAGAATAGAATTTGGGTACTGCCAGTACCAGAGATTAAGGAAGAAATTTTGAGCGAGGCTCATAACTCACGATATTCGATTCACTCTGGTAGTACCAAGATGTACCAAGATCTTCGACAACATTTTTGATGGCCAAATTTGAAACGAGAGGTTGCAGAATGTGTTGCCAAGTGCCTGACATGTCAGAAAGTGAAAGCAGAACATCAGAGGCCGAGTGGGTTACTGCAACCCTTAGAGATTCCAGAATGGAAATGGGAACATATTACGATGGATTTCGTGGTTAGCCTACCGACAACTTAGAAGGGCTACGACGTAGTATGGGTTATTGTTGACCGATTGACGAAATCCGCACACTTTCTTTCGATCAAAATCAGATTCAACTTAGATCAGTTGACAAGGTTATATGTTAAAGAGATTGTTTCAAGACACGGAGTTCCGATATCAATTGTCTCTGATAGAGATCTGCGCTTTACGTCAAACTTCTGGAAACGTCTACAAGAATGCATGGGTACACAGTTGCGAATGAGCATGGCATATCACCCTCAGACATATGGACAGAGTGAAAGAACAATTCAGACTTTAGAATGTTAAGAGCTTGTATAATGGACTTTAAAGGAAATTAGGATGACCATCTACCGCTCGTAGAGTTTGGCTACAACAACAGTTACCACGCTAGTATTGGCATGCCGCCTTATGAAGCGTTATACGGCAGAAAGTGCAGAACTCCGTTATACTTGGATGAAGTCGGCGAAAGATAATTATTAGGCCTGGAATTGGTACAACAAACAACAGAAATAGTCAAAGTGATCCGAACACGATTGATAGCAGCTCAAGATAGACAGAAGAAATACGTCGATCCACACCATAAAAATGTTGTGTTTGAATCGGGTAGTTATGTGTTCTTAAAGTTCTCTCCCTGGAAGGGAAAGATCAGGTTCAGAAAGAAAGGGAAATTAAGTCCAAGATTCATTGGACCCTTTGAAGTTCTGTGAAGGGTCGGAGAAGTTACTTAGAGGTAGCCTTACCTCCAGCTCTAGAGAATGTCCACAACGTCTTCCATGTCTCAGTCCTACGACCCTACAAACCCGATTACAAGCACGTGATTGAATATGACCCTTACATTTCGACAAAGACTTATCTTACGAAGAAATTCTTGTTCAAATTGTCGACCGAAAAGAGCAAGTTCTAAGAAATAAAGTAATACCTTCTGTTATGGTAATTTGTAGGAACCACAACGCTGAACAAGCTACGTGGGAACTCGAAGAGAATATGATGAAGAATTATCCTCATTTATTTACTTAGATTATTATAAGCGATCCTTGGGACAAAATCTTTGTAAGGGGGGGAAATGTAACAGGACAAATTGTTTAAGTTGTGATTCTTAGGACAGAATCCTTTTAAGGGGGGAAAGATGTGACAACCGAGATTTTGTAATTTAATTTTAATATTTATTGGATTGAATAAATATTTTTGATGAATTAATTATTAGATTAAATAATTAATTGATGAAATTGTGGTAGATTAATTTAATTATATGTGTTATATTTATTAAATTAATGTGGAGAATTTTATTATTCAAGGTATGTAATTATGTGAGCTTATTGTATTAAAAGAAATATTTAATAAGCCTAATAGTATTTTAATTAATTTAATAATTAATTAGAGATTTAATAATTTGACATAGTTAATAAATGAGAAATTTAATTATGTGACTATGTGAATTAATGAGAAATTATTATATGTTATTTAAAATAAATTAAATAAGATATTGGATTTATTTTATAAAGGGGTGTGACATTTTTTAAACTATATTATAAAGGTTTTATTAAATTAAATAGGAATGAGTCTTTTAAAGCTAGCCAAACGGAGCCCTATTGGGAGTTGTGCAGTTAACCATGAATTGGAATAACTGACCACAACTGCGTCAGTTCTTCATTATATACGCTTTCCTTCTTTTATTTTTTAAGTCTTTTATTTTCTAAGTTTGGCAAAGCAAAAACAGAGAGAGTTTTGAGAATAAGTAAGATTAAAGGAGAAGAAGTGTGAGGAAATTGGGAGTTGTTATCACCCTGTGTAATCCAAGCAGAGTAATCAAGGGTAAACTCTTCTTCCCCAAATTTCAAATTACGTTGTTTAAGTTTTGGCTTTCAAGTTCTGATAAATTCGTACAAGTGGAAAGAATAAGGATTATGTGCATATATGTGTTAAGATATGATTATAATGTATTTTCATATATATTATAGATTCTCATATCATCAGTTTCATAATATTATAATTATAACGTATGTTATGGCTTCAAAATTTACAGAGTCTAGAAATATGGCCATATGGCCCTTATACGTGAATTTAATATGTCAATCATAAATTGTTTTGTAAAATTCACATACATATATAATTAAGCCTGTTAAAATGAAGAAAACAAAACTTGAATGGATGGATTTGGCGTTATAACGAATCCGTAGTGTTAATATTATATTTTATGTTCAAAACCTTCAAGAACATCAAGAACAGTGAAATTAAATGTGTTGAATTTGCAAATTATGTGTTTTAACTTGTTAAAATCATGCTAGAAGGGTTGAGTATTAGTTAATTGTGTATTACATTGTTTGGGGATGTCTAAATTCATGTAAAAATAAGTTAATTGGAGTTTTTTTTGCCATATTCTGCAATTTTTAATTGCAGAATCAATCTGAGTCTCATGTACCGCACGCTCAACTCCATACTTTAAGACTCATGCCACAACACATTGCCGTTAAATAGCCACCACACCACAAGGCCTTAAAGACCACGCCACACGCCACGCCATCGTCAAGCCGCAAATAGCCAAGAATAAGTTAGAAGTGAAGTGAAATAAGCAAATACCACTTTAGCGTAATGGTCCGTAAATGGATTTTTAAATGCTCAAGTCTAGCAATGTGTTAGTAACTTAATCTAATAAACATAAAAACATGTTAGACATATAATGAGGTGTTAAAATAAATTCTAAAACATGTCAATAACATATTTATGTGTGAATTGAATGATTGAATGCATAGTTAGCTTATTGTTCATGAAGTGTTAATTGTGACAATGAGTGTAGTAACTTGACTAAGTATAGTCATGGATTTGAGTTAGACAAGAAGAATGACCTTGTGATGATTAGTACGTTATAATTGACTGGTATTGTGAACGTAAATGATATGTAGGATTTAAATCAAGGAACGAGTTTAATTAACGTGTAATCTACGCACGAGGCAAGTTTCCTAACCCTACTCGTTATCTTTATATGAGCTTATAAGTTGTCTCTTTACATCGAGCAAATTCTCATTATTATTGATTAAGTCCATTTTATTATATTAAAATATATTAATCTTTCAAAGTATGATTCTGTTATACAATAATTATTCTATTGAATACCTTTTGAGATTGTTATTCAGTTATAAATTATCAGTTACTGCTGAACTTTGTTAGACTAGTGAACCCTTAATGATTTGATTAGTCCATAGTTGATGAGCGTTCTAAATTCCAGAACCCTTGATGAATTATCCAAACCAAACTTCCTTTGGCGCGGACTCTAATGTCAAACTGAGATGAACAACCGTGTATAGGGGATTACTTATGCGTTAGCGTTAAGATATTGTGTACGGTATGGTACTAAGGGCTGATCCCCCTAAGTACGAGAAGAAGAGTCCATAGTCTTATGACTGTTAAGGTCTCAAGTATAAACACTCGACAACCTAGGACATAGTTCAAGGTCTTATGACCCTCAGAAGTTCTTTTGTTTCTTGTTATTCATTCTTGATTCAAAAGCTGAGTTTCCTATTTTAGAAGTCTTTGATTTATTTGCATGTTATTATTCATTCGTTATATTGTTATACTTGTGGGCAATCGTGCTCACTCTTGCGTAATAATAACATTGCAGTTAAGAATGAAAGATCAGACAAGCCTTCCACTAGTAAAGGCAAGGGCAAGGTTAACAAATGAGGAAGATTTGTTGTTCTTATGTATTTATTTTTAGACTTGATGTTATTAAGACTTGTTATTATTTATGATTTTGCACAGATGTTTAAGGTTAGAGTGACCTGGGATTGTATTTTATGCAGTCGATGTAACCCCATAAGGGGAGATTTATTTATTATTTCTATATATTGCATGGTTTGCATTTATTTATGGGTAGATAGATAGATGATATTTTTATAAAGTGAACACCAAACTCGTGGAAATGGAAGTACCGATTTGGCAAGTGTCACATAAATAGAGCAAAGAAAAGGCCACTTAAGTAAACTCCAAGCTTGACATAAATGTCAATATATATATATATATATAAATATATATATATATATATATATACAGATAAAATAAAAACCACGGACTAAATTCGGGGCATACACACACAACACGACTCTCAATGTGGAGAAGGGTGTGTGCAAAGATGAAGAGAAAGGCTTTATAATTTGTAAGAAGGCTTACAGTGGGCACTTTAAGTGGATGAATACTCGGCTCCCGCCGGTAAAAATATAGTTATATATGAGCTAACAAGTGTTTAAAATGAGAAAGCACTCAATATAGGGTGTGTACAGAGCAAATTGGGCAGGGCTTCCTCGCCATTTTTCTTGCAAATATGGCCACCCCAAGCCCTCTATTTATAGAGGGGGAGCCGCATGTGTTCATGCGGAAGTAGTAGGTGTACCTGCAGCTACTCGGGGTGCCCCGTGCAACGTGGGTCCCACCGTCTCAAAGTATGTGCACTCGAACAACGCGCTGTTCGCTCGAACCTTCATAACTTTCAATCCTGGAGTCCGATGGAAGCGTGCCATACCATTCCGGAAAGCTCTTTTCGAGATCAATGCAATGACATAGATTTGCCCTTTTTTGATTCTAGGAAGTTTTTTCTATGACCGAAATGGCATTTCTGGTTTTCCGTCAGGCAGTCCGTTGAGCCGTTTTGCGTAGTTTGCGCTTGGAAGTTAAGATATGGTTCTTGTGGGACATCCTTTGATGAAATTTTCATTGAAATGAGTTGATTTGATTGGAGTTGAAGTTGATTTGGCAAAATGACCATTTTACCCCTCCTGGGGTTATCTCTGGTTTTGGCACATTTGTAACAATCTTTTCTCAGGGTTATCTCTGAGATTGGCCTACTGTTGACTCTGAATGTCCTTAGGGTTATCTCTGAGGTTAGCTTGACCTCCTGAGGTTAACTTCGAGCTTTGCACTTGATCTCCCGGGGTTATTTTCGGGGTTAGAACTGACTTTCCTGGGGTTATCTTTGGGTTTGGCAACTAATTTCTCGGGGTATCTCTGGGGTTGGAAAATTTCTTTCACGGGCTATCTTCGGGGTTAGAATTGATGTTGTGGTCCTCTAGGGTTATCTCTGGAGTGTGAAAAAAGATGTTTTTGTCCTCTTGCATAGTTAGTAACAATTAAATGAAATTTCGAGTGTCTACAGATGCCCCTCTTTATCATATTCATGCAATGCAATGAAATGGACATGATAAAGATTACTAGACACTTGAAATATGACAAGGTATTTTAAATGATGTAAATCGTAATGTAACAAATGTTATAATGAATGTTAAAATGTATTCGCAAATCGCAGTTCGCAAGTGGCATATCATATTTCGCACTTCGCATTTGGCCAATCGCACTTCACAATTCACACATCGCATTTTATATATCGCAAATCGCATTTCGCACATCACAAATCGCTTTACTTATACTGGTTATTGTTAATACATATGCTGGTGTTGACTCCAATGGTTTGGCTTTTTATCGGTGTTGCTGATGCTTGTTTGATGAAGATAAGTTGAGATATTTTCTACATCTCTGTTGGGGATGAAGTTCTAAAATCATCGGACCTTCCCGATGCATACGCTGGTATTTTACAACGGTGCCTACCCTGCTGGTAGTTTTCTACGCTGACATCGCTAAACTGTTTTGGTTCCCACTCAAACGGTGGTATACAAAGCTTTCATCGCTGAAATGGCTCGATGTTATGATGAATTGATGCCAATGGTTTAGAATACCGGTTCTTCTGATACCTTCACTGAAGTAATATTCAACTGCTTAATTCACCAGACTCCGCCTGATGTTACGCTGAATTAATGACAACCAACTGATGTCTACGACGGAATTTTCCTCTAATGTAGACATTTAATGTGCGCACATATTTAAATCTACAGGAGATGCATGCTAATGTTGATGGAGATGTACGTTGATGTAGCGCTTTTGCACATGTGCAGATCATGCATGATGTGATGACTTAGATTTGTCCTTAGGAGTCTATTGTCCTAGGTTGATGTATATTTTAAAGTGTTTGGAGTAGAAATTTACCTCACCCTTTCTGAGGAGATTTGGAGTTTCTCTTCGCTGTTAGAGTGCTTGTGCCCCATTCCCTTGAGCTTTTGATTCGCAACCTGACTGAACTGATGATCTGAATACTGTTGACATCCCTGGAGGGTACAACCTGCTCTTTTCACGCCTTGATTTAAACTTGATTGTAGAAGCCTCGACTCGTGAGGACTTGACGCAGTTGACACATTTGATGGTGAGGATTTCTTTTTCGCTAGACCTTTTTGCATTGGCCTTCGCGCTTCGAAAGTTAAGGACTTTTTGAAAAATCTCCCCTTCTTCTGTAGGGGCAAGCTTACGTTGCCATGATTTCCTTCAGAAGTTCTCTCCTTTCTTTTGATGAGAAGTTTGATCTCGCCTTAAACTTCTTCCATTTCTTGGAATTAGAAAATGCCCAGTCTTTTTGCATGTTGTTATCAGGGATTCATATGGGAAACTTTCTTTGTTGACCAAGTCACGAGTGAGCAATATCATGTACATCAAAAGAGCAAAATGTACGGAAAGCTTGATGGTTTGGCCATCAGGATTAGTATACTATTGTGAATAAGGCATTTGAAGTACAAATTATGAAATGGAATGAGTTTTGGACTATTCTGAATTACCCATATAACGAGTTTTGGACCAATGACTCCCAAACCGGAGGGCTTTAGGGCACCAGGTGTTAAGACACCCCTTTGGGTTTACTGGCTTGAGTAATAAAGACCACACTTCGAGATAAGTCAGGCGATAACTCTATTCGATTCTTTTCCCGAGTCTTATAAGTCTGTTTTCTTAGGCTCTAAGTCACCCAATATAATGAGCATTAGGCCGTTGACTCCCAAACCAGAGGGCTTTAGGGCACCAGGTGTAAAGACACCCCTCGGGCTTAATTACTCGAGTAACCTACGCCACAATTCGGATCTACTCAGGTTTTACCTTTTGTAATGCTCATTTTCTTAGGCTCTAAGTTACCCAATGTAACGAGCGTTAGGCCGATGACTCCCAAACCAGATGACTTTAGGGCACCAGGTGTAAAGACACCCCTCGGGCTTAATAACTTGAGTAACCTAGGCCTTGATTCGAGACATTAGGTTGGCGACTTATCTTTTATCTTTTTATTATTTACCACTACTTTTGCTATAGCTTCATACCCCAAAACTAAGAGTCAAAGCAATCGCAAAGTGCAGACATGCATATAAGGTCAAGTCTGTTCTAAAAAGCGCTTTGAACTAGGATGTCATACCTAATCAAAAGGTTGAATAGTCTTAATTCTCTAAACATTCCCGCGATTCTCGCCCCATAGATGCTTATCAAAATTAATCCCATTCATAACGATTTAAGAAAAAACCTCTTTCTAAGAATACTTAACATGTATATTATCGCTAATTCATGTAAATGGAGACTAAAAGCTCATAAAGAGATGAAAGAGTCATACCACACATGTGGATTATTAATTCTGAGAATAGTATGATTAGAAAAGACCAAATGATCATACCTAATCACTAGTGAGATGATGTGAGGGAAGCTCTGATGATGATGTACCATGCTGATGGTGTTGACTGGTGCATTTTCCTCTTTACGATTGTTGATAAATGTCCCAGTGTTGAGTTGTCGCTATTTTTGAGATTTCCCCGGTTTGGTTGTAAGGATCGCAACATCGGGTTGTCGCCGATTTTGAAATTACCCCAGCCTTGCTTGCTGTCTGGGATATTTGCTTTGAAAGATGGGCTGATAAGATGTCGTGTCGCAAGAGCCTTTTACCTCTGTACCATATGGTGAGCAGGTAGTAGATTTGGGCTTTGGATGCCCTCAAACATTGTTCCTGACTTGTTCTCGCAATTGGCCTTAATGGTTTTCTTCTAATTTGATGAAGACTTGTGATTGAGGGTGTCGGCTCTTTGAAGGTCATCGCTACTGGTTGTCTTGGTGTATCGTTGTTTCTTCCTTTCTGGGACTTATGTCAGATTTGATGGAATGACATTGAAGTGTTTGTTTTTGTTTTTTTGATTTTTATTTGATTTTACCACACCATAAATGGTTCCCTACGTACTCCCATTGATGAGGGGAGATCACGTCTTGCATAGTTTAGGCCTAGTGTAAGAGGTTTAATGTTGAATGGTGTAAGGGTAGAAAGATGTAGAAATGTTTTTGTTGTTTTTGTTTGTAGAGAAGGGTGTAGAAATATTTTTGTTGTTTTTGTTTGTAGAGAAGGGTATAGAAATGTTTTTGTTGTTTTTGTTTTATTGTAACCGAGCCATATAAAATATGGTTGCCTACGTACTCTTGGGTATTAAGGAAATCAGGTCGACGTAGTTCGCCCCATGAGCTGAAACCTAACTGATTTGATTTTTGATTTTTTTCAATATTTACATGCATGGAAAATTAATGGCATACTACGAAGAATATGATACCATCCTAACATCTTCTAGAACTCACAACTTTAGCCCCTGGATCTACATCTTCTTGGCTAGTTGAGGCCTGATAGTCTAGTTGTCAGCGGTGATCTTGCATTCAAGGCTCGCGATAGAGGTCACCTCTTGATCCTGAATAATTTTGCTTATGGCCATAACTTGATCACCCCCTGATGCAGTACATTCCTCATGGACACTTGAATTGGACCCATCACAAAAAGGGATGAACTCTGGATTCTTCAATGGGTTGGCTTCCCCAACAATCTCACCATCTTTTCTTTCATATGTTCCTTCGCATTTTTCCTGGGCTTGAGAAGATTCGACCATGAAATCTCCCTCGAACTATGGTTGCATTTCTTACAAGGAATTTTCCTTTTTGGATTTTCCTTCCTTGGACATGATTAGTATTTCCTCCCCATCAACCAAGGTGATAAAATCAGGAACGTGGTTGCTATCTTTGGACTATAAGATGTTTGATGTTGGCGGAGGAATATCCTTTGGGGATTCTGGTGTCTCCTTTGTTATTCTATGCATTAGGATCATTCCATCTTGTGTTCTGCCAGGATTGGTTCTCATGGCCTTTACCTCCTCTGAACTACCTATCTCGAGTGGACATATTAGGCTTTTTATTTTCTTTTTGCCTTTTCTGGTCATGAGGAATTCTATCTTCAGCTCTTCATTTTCAATGAGATCTTAGATTTTATGTCACAAAGACCAACATTCCTCAATCGCATATCGAAGTGAGTTAGAATGATAGAGACACATCTTGGTGGAATCATAACTCTTTATCTTCGGATTTATAGGAGGCATCAGCTCAGTAATCCATCCTTCGCTTATCAGAAAGTATAGCATTTCTTCAGTTGATTTGCTCAAAGGGGTAAATTTTTGGGCTCTTATAGAGGTTGTTTAATCTTTCTTCTTTGAGAATTCATATTCCCCTGATCAAATTTTCCACTGGAGAGATCTTCTAGCAATTTTATCAATCCTCTTTTCTTTTCCTTTTAGCCTACTTTGATCTTCTTCATTTGGCTGGCTCATCATGGAGATATATGGGTATGCATTATGGTTGACCTCTTTTTTCTCTTGGCTTTCTGATAGTTGAGTGAAAAAATACCTTGTATCCTGATGTTGTCACACTATCAGCTTAGCAAGCAGATTTACTTGATTCTGGATCGTCTCTAATTTTTGCATTACAATCATACCCTCCTCTGAGTTTTCCCACTTTAGGACATTTGATCTATACCTTTGGGGGTATTCCTCTATCCTTTGTATGTACTTATGATTTTGATACATTTCAGCCCTTCCTGACCCAATCATGTTTACTTCCTCCGTATCATGCTGCAACGGAAGGTTGGTGTTGACATTTTATTGGTCAGGTTGTTGGACCACAATACTGCCACTTTTGATCAGATTTCAAATTTTATGCTTTAAGGACCAACTATCTTGTGTATCGTGTTCTAGAGACCCTGAGTGGTAAGCACATCTCTGGCTTGGATTGTATCTTTTACTCCCTGGTTCCAGAGGTGGAGCCAGTCTGGTAATTTTCTTATGATCCATCAATATCGCCAATACATTTTCAAGAGAATCGCCTAGTGGAGTGAACACCCGATTTTCCGTTCTCTCAAATTTTCTTTTCATGTCCTGGAATTGGTAAAATGCAGCCTATTTTTGAAATGGCAGATTGTCTCGCTTTTTCTAAATGGGGGGGATCAGAGGTTGGTCTACTAGCTTGTCATTGCACAACAAGGGATACATCTTGATTGCCTTTATCTGCAACCCCTTGGGATCACTCGATACTTGCCATTCTCAGATATGCTTGGTGATGCCTTCCATGGCAGTGAAGTCGTTAATCTTGCCTGCCTTTAGACCCATCTCTGCCATTTTGCCGTGTTTTATCATTTCCGAGAATGGCTTTCCTATGCCTGCTAGGATTCTCTCATAGTAAGGAGCCTCTTGGATATCAATAAACGTCATTACCATCTTAGTTTCGCTATCGATGGAATGACTTCAGGCCGCTAGATGTCTCCATCTTTGGGCATATTCTCGGAAAGATTCAGTACTTTACTTTTTGACTTTAGTCACTTTAGTTAGTTCCATAATGCATACAACTCCAACAATCGCAACCATCCAAATTTCAGTTGGTCGAACAATCAAAACAATTAACAAAGTCAGTTTTAACCACAACATCAATTTCAAGCACAACCATCTAAACAACAGTTTGAACCAAGACCACCCTATCCCCATGGATTTTCACAGCAGCAAAAAAATCATCCACCACCTGCACCTCAGCAAGAGAAGAAGTACTCAGAGATGGAGGAGATGATGATGAAGTATATGGCGAATACAGAAGTGATGATTAAAAGCCAAGCAATGGATATTAAAAATTTGGAAACTTAAATGGGTCAAATGGCTAGCATGCTTAACAACAAACCACAAGGTTAATTGCCAAGTACAATAGAGGCTAATCCAAGAAGGGAGGATAAAAAACAATGTCGGGTAATTACACTTCGGTCAGGGAAGTAAACTGCAGAAATTCAGCATGGCGCGCCCACGCCACTTTTACATGAGGAAACCGCGCGGTGAGAAAATTTTTTTTGAGGAAAGTTTGGGTAAAGAAGGTTCAGGACAGCGGGAAGTGAAGAAGAATAAAGAAGAGTCATCTGAGAAACCAGTGACCAGGATACCAGTCGTTCATCCCCCTGTTCCTTATCTATAGAGACTACAGAAGTAGAGGAAAGACAAACAGTTCAGTAAATTTTTGGTGGTGTTTAAAAAGCTACAGATTAACATACCTTTCACTGAGGCATTGGAACAAATGCCTAGTTATGCAAAGTTTATGAAGGGTATCTTGTCAAGGAATAAAAGGTTCGAAGACTTTGAAATAGTGGCCTTGACCGAAGAATGTAATGTAGTGCTTCAACGTAATTTAACTCCAAAACTGAAGGACCCAGGCAGTTTAATGATACCTTGTACGATTGGAAAGATGAGTTTCAGCAAATGCTTGTGCGATCTAAGGGAATGTATTAATTTGATGCCGTTGTCAGTGTTCAATCAATTGGGATTGCCAGCTCCAAGGCCGAGAAATATTTATTTACAACTAGCTGACAGGTCTATCACTTATCCACGGGGTATTGTGGAAGATGTACTGGTTAAAGTGGATAAATTCATCTTCTCAGCTGATTTCATTATATTAGACTATGAAGAGGAAAGAAGTATATCGATCATTCTTAGAAGACCATTCCTAGCCACATGAAGGACCTTGATAAACGTTCAGAAAGGGGAATTGACAATGAAAGTGCATGATCAGGAAGTCACTTTCAATGTATTCAAGGTGATGAAATTTCCAACAAATGAATAGGAATGTTTCACGGTTGATTTGGTGGAAAAGGTACTGAATGATGAAGTAGAGAACTTGGTGGAACATAAACCTTTGAGATATTCTATTATAGGAAGTTCACAGATAAAAGATGGTGAAATTGAAGAAATTGTTCAAATACTTGACACAAGTCCACATTTCAGGAAGTTCAAGACTCCTGTTGAGCTATTAAAGATTGTTAGAGAGTCATCAGTAAAATTAAAGCCATCCATTGAGACACCTCAAGAACTTGAGTTGAAACCACTTCCAGACCATTTGAGGTATGCATTTTTAAATGATAATTCAAAATTACCTACGATTATTTCTTCTGCACTAACATCTTTTTAGGAAGAAAAATTGCTTAGAGTTCTAAGAGAGTTCAAGTCTGCTATTGGATGGACTATAGCAGATATCAAAGGGATCAACCCATCTTTCTGTATGCACAAGATCCTACTGGAAGATGATAGCAAGCCTTCAGTAGAGCAGCAACCGAGACTTAATACAATTATGAAGGAAGTGGTCAAGAAGGAAGTGTTAAAATGGGTGGACGCATGAATTATTTATCCGATTTCAGATAGCTCGTGGGTGAGCCCGATACAGTGTGTGCCGAAGAAGGGTGGTATGACCGTAGTCTCCAATGAAAACAATGAGTTGATTCTGATGAGAACAATGATGGGGTGGAAAGTTTGTATGGATTACCGCAAACTTAACAAAGCTACAAGGAAAGATCACTTCCCATTGTTATTATTGATCAGATGTTGGACAAACTAGTAGGTCATGAGTTTTATTGCCTTCTGGATGGGTATTCAGGCTACAATCAGATTGTGATAGCTCCAGAAGACCAAGAAAAGATAACTTTTAGATGTCCATATGGTATGTTCGCCTTCTGAATGATGTCTTTTGGTTTGTGCAATACCCCAGCCACTTTTTAGAGATGTATGATGGCTATCTTTTCAGATATGGTGGAGTATAACGTGGAAGTATTTATGGATACCTTTTCAGTATTTGGTGATTCTTTTTATTTGTGTTTGGAAAATTTAGTGAGGGTATTGAGAAGATGTGTTGAAACAAACTTGGTGTTGAATTGGGAAAAGTGCCATTTTATGGTACAAGAAGGAATCATTTTGGGACATAAGGTGTCAAAGAAAGGACTTGAGGTGGATAGGGCCAAATTAAAGACCATTGAGAATTTGCCACCACCGACTTCCATAAAAGGTGTTTGAAGTTTTCTAGGACATGTAGGCTTCTACCACATATTCATTATGGATTTCTCCAAGATAACAAAGCCACTTTGCAGCCTATTGGAGAAAGATGCACAGTTCAAGTTTGATGAGGATTGTGTGTTTGCATTCAGCACCAGTGATTATAGCACCGAATTAGGACCTGCCATTCGAGTTGATGTGTGATGCCAGTGATTATGTTGTGGGGGCTATTTTAGGCCAGAAAAGGGAAAAGATTTTTCATGTAATATACTATGTGAGCAAGACCCTTGTTGATGCTCAGTTGAACTACACCATCACATAGAAGGAATTATTGGCAGTTTTGTATGCTTTCGATACTTGTGGGAAAGAAGGATGCAAAGCCTCGTTAGATCAGATGGATACTATTGTTGCAAGAATTCGATTTAGAGATTAAGGACAGAAAAGGAACTGAGAACCAAGTGGAGGACCATTTATCTCGACTGGAAAATCCGGGAAGGGAGGTAGATGACAAGATTGTGATTAATGAGTCCTTTCTAGACGAACAGTTATTTATGGTAAAAGGGGAAGTGCCATGGTTTGCAGACTATGTGAACTACTTGGTAAGCAGGATAATCTCTTCTGATTTAGTTGGACATCAAAAGAAGAAATTTTTGCATAATGTGAAGTGGTTTATATGGGATGAACCGTATTTGTTCAAACAATGTGTTGATCAGATGATAAGGAGATGTATACCATATAGTGAGATAGAAGGTATTTTACAGGATTGCCACGCTTCATTATATGGATGTCATTACGGTGGAGAAAGGACAACGGCTAGAGTGTTACAAGCAAGATTCTATTGGCCGATGATTTTTAAAGATGCTTACAGTTTTGTTCAGAGGTGTGATAGATGTCAAAGAGTTGGGAATATATCAAAAAGAAATGAGATGCCATTGAACACAATCCTCGAGGTTTAAATTTTTGATGTTTGGGGGGTAGATTTCATGGGTCTTTTTGTTTCTTCATGTACAAATTTATATATCTTGTTAGTAGTCGACTATGTTTCAAAGTGGGTAAAAGTGGCAGCTCTTCCAACTAATGATGCCAAGGTGGTCCTACGATTTTTACAAAGAAGTATTTTTATAAGATTTTGGACTCCTAGGGCTATTATTAGTGATGAAGGCAGTCATTTCTTTAATCGGCAATTTATAGCTCTATTGGCTAAGTATGGGGTAAATCATCGCATTGCTACAGCTTACCATCCTCAAACCAATGGCCAGGCAGAGGTTTAGAATCGTGAAGTAAAGAGAATTTTGGAGAAATTCGTGAACCCCACAAGAAAGGATTGGTCATTAAAGCTTGACGATACAGTATGGGCTTATAGGACTGCCTACAAGACTCCATTGGGAATGCCACCATTTCAGCTAGTTTATGGAAAGGCTTGTCACCTTCCAATGGAGCTTGAGCATAAGGCGTATTGGGCAATTAAGAAGCTCAACTTTGATTTGAAGGTTGCAGGTGAAAAATGCCTACTCCAACTCAATGAGTTGGATGAATTCAAATTGCAGGCTTATGAAAACTCCAAGCTGTATAAAGAAAAGGTGAAGAGATGGCATGATCGCAAGATTATGGAGAGAGTATTCGAGCCGGGACAAAGAGTTCTGTTATTTAATTCAAGACTTAAACTTTTTCCTGGAAAACTCAAATCAAGGTCGTCAAGGCCATTTACTATGAAGATAGTTTATCCACATGGTGTAGTAGAGGTATTCGACAAATTCCTAGATAAGCCGTTCAAAGTGAATGGACAGCAGCTTAAGCACTACTATGGTGGTGAGGTTGACAGGCAGAAAGTCACCATCATTCTTTCTTCACCATGAGTCAATCAGAGATAGTCAAGCTAATTGACTATAACTTAGCGCTTGATGGGAGGCACCCCATTATTTCTATCCTTACCTCTTGTTTAATTCTGTTTTGGTTCGTATTTGTTTCTCATTTTCATGGTAGTTGTTATAGCATTACAAGTGTGGTATAAGTTTTGTGGAGCTGATTGTGTATATAATGATGATTAGGAGTAGCATAGAAAGCATTGTGTGGGGATAGTCATTTATGCATATTAATTGTTCATGTTTTTATTTTGGAGAATTGATATATCTCATATTGATATTTATTATTTCTACAGGTGCATTGGAGATTATCAGTAGCAACTTTGCTATTTTTAAAGATGCAGATCAGTTTGGTTAGGAGACAGGGCCGCGCGGCCGCGCAAGGAAATCAGTACAAAATGGTTCTTGATTTAGACTTTAATTTTCTATTTTTTTTGCAGTATATCATGTGTAGTCTTTGCCCTGATCAAGTATATTTGTGAACACAACACACACACAACATATTTATAGTGAGTATGGGTTATTTAAGTGTATGATATTATGTCTGTAGTTTGGTTTGAAACTTTATTCTTTAATTCAGATAATTCTCTGAGGCATAAATATTAGAATTTCATCTTAGCTGGAAAACTTGGGACTCATTTGCATCATACTTTAGTTTGCATAACATGTAGTTGCATTGCATTGTTTATTGTCTTATGCATTGCTTGAGGGCAAGCAATAGTTCATGTTTGGGAGTATTTGATAAGTAGGTTTTATACCTACTTATTGGGTGCTAACTCACTAGAATTATGCTCACCTCAAGTAGTTTTTACTATGTTTTAGTTGATTTTTGTGTTATTTTGCAGTACTTGTAGTTGGAACTCCTATGGCAAGGAAAGGCGTGGAAAAGTAAGAAATGGCATGGAATGGCATTAGCATGGTGGCATAAAGCTAGCAAAGGCATGGAAAGATGAACATGAGCAGATGAGGACTGAAGCAGTGAATGAATGTAGTGAAGAAGAGAAGGAATGAAGAACGAACGACAACAAACAAGAAGCAAAGCAGCAGAAGAAGACATCAAGACAGAATGCAAGTAGAGCAAGGCAAGCTACCGCTAATCAAGTTTTACACCGTGGCGCCCAAGGCCTTACATGAAATCAGAGACTACTTTGCACCATCACGCGCCCGCGCCCCTGTAATGAAGGAATTTGGCGCACCCACGCAAAGACCTCTACAGATAAGTCTATCACGCGCCCGCGCTTATTTTGCAGTGTAATCTTGCGCGGCCGCGCAAAGTCTTCTATAGTCAGTTTTTTTGAATTTTTGAAATTTGAGCGCATTAGGCTCAACTGAACGATATGGTTGGTACCAAACGTGTTTTATTATAGTCTTTTATCAGTTTTATGAAATTAATTAGGGTTCTTAAGTTTAACTAGGCTAGAGAGGTTTTGATCATCACATGATACATTTATATCTTCTCTTTATCTAGATTATTGAATAATTATTAGTTTTCATTTTCTGGAGATTGGTGGTGCATTGGAACAAGCTTGAAACAGATTCTGTAACTGGGTTTAACATATTTGTTTATCATTTCTATTACATCATTTGTTTGCATTGCTTAATTACATGTATTGCTTCAATCCCATAATAGCTTTTAGTTCAGAAATGAACTAAACTCCATTATGGGATTCTAATGGATTTTGATATGTAGTATAAATTTATATATCTAATTGTATTGTTATATGTTTATCATTGGATTAACCATTATGATTGAGCGTAACAAATGAATGTTTGATCACCATTCACCTTGTATGCTTATATGGATTTGAAAAATGAAATATGAGTATGGATTAAATCATAATGGCATATGTTCATGAGGCTGATTTGTTAAGCTTTGTGATTTGTGAACCGGATAGACATATATCGTTTCACTATGTGTAGTCATGAAAAGAGCCTGCACTTTAATTCATTATTGCTGTAATTTCATTTAGACATATAGTGATTTTGGTAATAGTGTCGCTTACATGATTTCTATCATATGTGGAGGTTATGTGAATTGGTCATAGTCCATTGAAAAATGGTTATGTCTATTACTGTGCGCTTGACTAGTTTTCTATGATAAATAATTAAACATTATATGATGGTTGCAGTTTAGATGAAATATTAAATGAAATTAGAATTTCATTCTTCTCCAAATTTGATTACATTACTTTAGTATTATATTTTTATTTCATGAATTAAATTTAGAATTAATTATAATTGTGATTTATTCGTTTTAGAATATAAAAATAGTGATATAGTTGATGCATGATAATTTAAATTTAAAATCTTTCTCCGTGGATCGATACTTTTCTTATTTTTTTTACTTCTTGTTGACCCATGTATACTTGCATGAGTTAGAGTCCTTTTTGTTAGACTAGAAAGGAGGCAACAACAAGTAATATAGCAAAAAGGGTAATCAATATGTTTTAAATTTCTCAAGGGTATATCAAAACTAATAGTTCAAGATAGCAAGAAGTATCGATGATTATCAACAATAATCGCTATGGACAATAATATTCAATGATTAAATCAATTCAACATTTCAAACTAATAAATATTGAGCAGTCACTAAGGACTATGAACTTCTCCTAGAATTAACAGTAATAGACTGTAATTCTACAAAACGAGTACAACAGGTGATCCGCCTACAGTACCCTATATCATGCATAACATTTAGTCTTTCTCATGTGCGCACGTCGGTTCCCTGACAATATATAATTCCCCTACCAAGAGGGTTGTTCTTCTCAATTATAAGAGTCCGCACCAAGTTAATTTGGTTTGGATAGCTTTTGATCAAATATCAATAATCTAGCTGAATCAATGGCTTAGATAGTTCTTTCACAATATATATATATATATGAACAGTTATCGTTCGAATCAATGTTTAAAATTTCATTAAGAAGTATTGTTTCTTCAAAGTTCTACTTGTACGATCAATAATTGCACAAGTTTAATAATGCTGAATAAAGAGTAAGGTTCGAATACTTGCATTCAATATACGAATCAAATGAAATTTGAGAACTTGCACAAAATCCAAAGTTGTGTAAGTTAGGAAACTTGCCTCAAGCGTAGTTTACCAAAATATAGCTTATCAACACTCTTTCGAATCCTAACATAATATAATTCACGTATAGGATATTCATTAGTTACATATGCTCATACATGATATGTAAGTTTAAATGCATACATAAACATCTAACTTAGTTGTATACTCTTCACAATTCGCCACACACCTTGTGTACTTATAGCACAAAATCAGTTTATAATTTACCATGAAGCCAAATAATCATAGTCTCTAATCATTCCTTTATAGATTACAATTATCTTTTTGACTTATCATTTGAAAATCTATAATCACCTCATTAAACATTCAATCCTATAGCCTAGCATGCTTCTTCACACATTAGATAATGTACTGGTCATATGATACATGTTACAGTAACAATACAAGCACGCAATCACCTTCAAACTAATAGAAAAAACTGTTTTTACTGTATACTAGCGCGGTCACGCTTGGTTTGTACTGAGGAGTGGCGCGGTCGCGCTGCTCCTGGTGAAAACCAAGACATGGCTGCTCCTGCAGAAAGCCAGTGTACACATGACTTGCACATATACGAATAATCATGCAAAACACATATGTTAGTATGTGGATAACCAAGTTTGACCTTATATCATAACATTAACATAGGTCACCATCTATTCTTATTTAATTAAGACTTTAAGTGTTCAATTCATAATTTTCTTACGTTTAATCATTAAACACATGCTATGTGGTTCATAGGTCTCTACTACACATGCTTGCATTTGTTAAATCAAGTATATCAAGTTATGACATTCTACTTCATTTATGCTTACTCTCAACCACACTTAACTAGTTTCACAATGCATATAACTCACTAGGCATTCATATTAATTACATTTACATGCATGACACACCTAATCATGATGTCTCACATACACAAGTTTAATGTGTTAATGCTACTACATAATGGAAAGTTAGGGATTATTTATGTATCCACATCATATAATCCATGTACATTAGTCCAGTCTAATTACTATTTATAACATGTATAAACTTAATTTAATTGGTCCATAATAATTTAATATCCTCTTGAAACTTTATTATTCTAATTAGACTCACTTTATGTAATAATTTATAGTTCTTTGATATAGTACATCTTTAATGTTCCCACACATACTTATTGTCACATATACAATTATTTATGTAACTTATAATTCTTTTCATTTTACTATATAGTTCTATATATAATATAGTTACCACAAGGTGTTACACTACACATTCTTTTTAATGTAAGAACTACATAATATCACATGTCTTACACATATAAATTAAATAAATAATACAATTCTAATTATTTAAATTACTTTGATTATCAATTAATTAATAATATAATATTAATTAATCCTTCACTCCTTAATTCAATCATCTCTCAATTAAATTATTTCCCTAAATCTCCATTCTCATGCCACACAAGGCATTTTCACAATTCTCATCACAATCCACATTCTTATAAATTCAATTTAACTTAGTTGAATTATTCATTTCACAACACATCAATACTTATATTGAAATAAATATTCATTCTCTTATTTTAACAAAATAATATTTATTCATGAAATTCTCGGTTCTTACAAAATATCTTTTAGTTTTATCTCTCCTTGTTGATAGGGTTTTCAGGTATATCAACATATGGATTGTTGACTAAAGGTTTTAAATTTTCATTCCCAGAGCTACGTTCAAGGGACTTAGGAGGGGGATGAATGGAGTGGTAATCTAGTCCTTTTGAATTCCAGTTAACACATTCAGTGGACTTTCAGTGTATAATTCTGACTTTAAAACAAAATTGTAATACCATTTCGTAAATGATAGAATACACTGGTTGCTATTTAGATAAGCATAATAATTAGCTTTAATTTCTGCTAATTTATCATTATCATGATTTCTAAAATACTAATTTCTAAAATTCTAGTATTTATCTTGCATGAACTCCTGGTTTAAACATTGACAAATTTTACTATTAGAAGAAAAATCCATTAACATTCAAAATGCATGTCACTATCAGTTGGACTATAAGGTCCTCTATTTTGAGGAGTATTTGTGTCATAAATACCATGCGTTATTTGATTTTCAGAAATATGTATTCCTTTTATTAAGTCTTCATTAAAAGATCTGACCATTGCCCTTGTTGATAGTGGTGCTGATATGAACTGTATTCAAGAAGGATTAATTCCTACCAAATACTTTCAGAAAACCACTCAATCCTTAACTAATGCAAGTAGAAATACCATGAGTATTAAATAGAAAATTCCAGTAGCTTTAATCAGTAATCAAGGTTTATGTTTACCTACTTCTTTTGTTCTTATCCGTAATATGAATCTAAGTATCATCTTAGGCACCCCTTTCTTGTGTCTTTTAATGCCTATTTCAAAAATTGATACTTTGGGTATTCATACTACTCTTAACAACATGCATATTGTGTTTGAATTTATAACAAAACCTTATACAAAATAATTAAATCAAGTTAAGCACATGATTTATTCTAAAGAAACACAGATTAATTTTATTCAAAAAGAAATAAATTTTCTTTGTAGACACTGGAAATTTTCTGCACACCTGTTACTAACATTGCAGGAGGGCAGATTCGTCTTTTGAAGATAACCCTGGAAGATAGCTCACGTCCATTCTGGATACTACCAAAAGTTCAGTCTCAACCCCGAAACACACACCGGGAGTATCATTTCCAACCTCGGAGATAACCCCGAGTTTCGTCCTTGGAGATAACCCCAAGGAATGTTGTTGCAGTTCCGGCGATAACTCCGGAAATGCTTATTTCAAATGCAATCAGCTTAAATCTCAGACCTCCAGTCTAGGCACTCATTCCTCAGACCCGGAGCTAACACCAGGCGGATAGGCACACTTATAGATGACCTTGCGGAATTCAAACACTCGCAGCAGTTCAATCTCATATGTAACCCTGAGCAACGTCTGTTATCAGCCCAAACCGGTGATAACCCTGGTGAGGAGAAAAATCGTCATCTTGCCACCTCAACCCCAGCGTGTCATCTCAACACTTCATACAGACAGTACTACATGGCAATATCCTACAAGAACCAAAGAATTCCCATCCTGAGTGACTATTATACGTGGCAGCACACCGGATATAATTTGAAGCTTGAAGACCATGGGCATGGTCCCCTCTTCCTGACTTCGTACAACCTCTAATCCCATGTCATTGGGTAAGTCTCGATACAAGCGATCCGAATAAGGTCTTATATACCTCATTCGGATGCTCGGATTGAAGTTCTACAAGTTCGAGCGGACATCATAATGCATGAGTGCACGTACTTTGAGACGACGAGACTCACGGAGCCCGGGTCAGCCCGGGCAGCCGTAGGTACACCTGCGGCTCCCCCCCTCTATAAATAGAGGGCTTGGGGTGGCCATTTGTAAGAGAAAAAAGGCAAGGAAGCCCTGTCAAATTTTCTCTGTACACACCCCATATTGAGTACTTTCTCATTTTAAACACCTGTTAGCTCACATAGAGCTATATTTTTACCAGCGGGAGTTGAGTGTTTATCCATTTAGAGTCATAGAAGCCTGCATTGGCAGCCCACTGTAAGCCTTCTCACACTCTATAAAGCCTTTCTCTTCATCTTTGCACACACTATTCTTCACATTGAGAGTCGTGTTGTGTGTATATGCCCGGGCTTCGGTTCGTGATTTTCATTTATGTCTGTATATATATACTTATATATGTATATATTTATATATGGACTAACATTGTATAGTTATGCCTCGATTGAGCCTAGACTTATGTCCTGAGCGTTACTTACTTATTATATATATATATATATATATATATATATATATATATATATATATAAATATATATATATAAATTGTTGTCGACTGCCTAATAAGCCCGGATTTTACATCCGGAATGTTTACTTGCTTTTTATATATATATATATATATATATATATATATATATATATATATATATATATATATGTGTGTGGGGGGTGCCCCCAAAATAGGTCCATTCCATCCAACCCATTCTCGAGTCGCCAAATACATGGTACGTAAATAACTACAACTTTATTATTACAACATATAAATCTGTGAGTTTAAATACAGATATTGCCATCTAGACAATATCCACACGCAAATAAATCTCCATCATAATTATTGATACATTATTTTACAAAAATGGTGAGGACTACTAAACAACTCTCTCTATAACCTTCATTCCATACCCCGACTAGTACTCGCTACATTCTTGCCTCCTGAGAAGAAAAATGGAACAACAAGGAAAAGGGTGAGCTCAACTAGCCCAGTAAAGAATATTATGACTAAGATAACATAGAGCAAATTATCGTTAGTCTTCAACAAGGAAAAATCTAATAGAATACAATAGACAACAAGTTTTAAATCAATATTCGCAGCGGAAATAACAATTCATTAGAAGAGTTAAGTAGAGAATGCAAACTACTATCTTCTATATATGAATTTAAAAGTTCATCGTCGATATTTTATCCCTGTAACATCAATCAATATATATCTCGAATCAAATATTCATCTTTGCACTACTCTGTGCCAAAGATATTCATCATTGGTCATGTTCATCTAAACACTGCTCATCTTTGCACTATGGGCCAAAGATATTAATCGATCGATCATGTTCATCTCAACACTGCTCATCTTTGCACTACGGGCCAAAGATATTCATCAAGAAATCATTCATCTTTACACTACATGTGCCAAAGATATTCAAGAATATCATCATTTAGGATTTGAGGATGATGAAACATATTTTAAAGGAAACGAATCCAAATTGAAACAAAAGAACAATATTAAGGATTCAGTATTTTAAACAATCCAAGTTCAAAAATACTTCATAAGTAATCAGAGTGGAGTAAAATTCAAGAATGATCAAAACATGGATACAATCAAAGCTAGTATCCATAGTAGATATTTTGGATAAAAAGAAGAAATTTCATTTTTCGGTGAATAGTGCCGTATTCGTGAATAGTGCCGTATACGTGAATGGTAACTCCGACACCAAAAGATAGAAATTTCACAAAAAAACATCTTCACGCTTCGTGAATAGTACTCGTGAATAGTAACTTGTGAATAGTAACTCATGAATAGTAACTTGTGAATAGTAACTCATGAATAGTAACCCTGACATGAAAAAGTTCCAAATTTAATAAAAAGTTTCCACCAATATTTCGGCATAATGATATTGAATAAATAATATCATTTTCGAATAAAATAACATCCCTTACCTCGAAAGACAGTACTTCTAGTTGAAACACCGGATATAGGCTATGACTTGAACTTGCACCGTATAGCAATACTCAAAATACTCACAAGAATACGCTCGATAATATATAGAGAGAAAACTTCAGTTTCTGGTGTGATTTTCAATTCTAACCTAAGCACCCTATTTATAGGAAAATGCTTAGAACACCAAAGTAGAAAATTTAATAAATTAATATTATTTATTTTTTTTCTATATCTTCCTACGCATCAAACATCTAAATTCAACAACTTGACATGTGTTAAAGATGCCCACCAAACACAAAAAACGTTTTTCTTATTTAAATTATTTTAAACTTCCAAAAATCAATTATTTCGGAGCTTCGGAACTTCAATAATTCATAATAATTAGCTCTTTTATCAGAAAAATTCAAAACTCACGACTTTCCATAGGAAATTCCATTATCTACAACTTTACAGAAGGAAGTTTTTCCAAATTCCAAACAGAAATTGACCGAAATCCACAAACGGGCGATTTTACAAGCTATAATCAAATTTCAGTCAAGAAATGGGTCTACCGACACACAAAATCTGTTTTTTAATATTTATTGCAACAAAATACTCTTTTTCCTCGTATACTCATATATCCCACATTCATTGTAAAAATATCACCATTATTATATTATTAAAATATAATAATATATTTAAATGAATTATTTTATCATAAAAAGATAAAATTTCAATTTTCAACAATTGTCACTTTAAAAATTTTCTCCATCTATATCCACATAAAATCAATATTTTTCTCATCATATAAATCAATAATTAATTATTCACAAATAATATTACAGAATCACAAAGATCTTTGGCAACCGTGTAGTTCCCATGAAAGAGGGCTTTCCAATAAGGATCTCTCCTTACTTTGGTAGCGAAATTAGGTGACCAAACCTCTCCTTGATGTAACTTTCTAGACATTGCCAATAATGTTATCCAATAATATTATTCAGATAATATGAATTATTGTCTGATAATGGAAAATACCGTGTAATGACAATTTATTGAAACAACAGTAATATAAAATATCAATGCAGAAATTATTGAATCAATAAAATAAAATATTGAACAGTAATCAATGTAACAATTATTGAGTAGTGCCTTCTTACGTAAGAATCTATAATTGGTGCAATACCGTGTGTTATTGTTCAACAACGCGTATTAGTGTGTTTTAACCACCGGGTATTCCAACAAGATAATACTTGTAATAACTACGCCAGTTATTTATAAACAACTTATATTTGTCGTTTTCTTCATCCAATCGCTTTCCGTTATGGGGCCCACAAAAGACTGCACCGTCATACGAATATTCCCCGACAATACGAATATTCCACGACCAAACGAATATTCCCCGACAATAATGAATACTTTATAACCACTTGCTTATTCGAAATATTTGCATATTTTACCCATAACTATCCATATTAATCAAATCAACCCTTACTATTTCAAAATAATAAATAGAGAAAAATAAATTTTATTTATTAATAATTTGGGATCTTACAATATATATATGTCCGATAATAAACGCTCCAGATAAGTATATATATATATATATATATGGGAAATGATCCGTGGAATACGTTAGCTATTAATCCTGTTTCAATTAACACTCATCCAGCCATCTAAAATTGGAGTTAATTCTTTGAGATAAGCGCCACCACCGCTAGAGGAGTAATGGCCGACAAATTTTTTTTATCTTTGGTAATACTCCTCTAAAACCATCAAAACGACGTGTTTTTATTTGGCCGCTAGAGGAGAAATACCAACATGCATAAAAGAATTTGGCTTAATTACTGATTATCCTAATTATTCTCGTAAAATAAAATAAAATAATAAATAATTATAAGGATAATCAGTAATTATCTTTATACTTATCATTATACTTATTAACAAAATAAGTATGTATAAGAATAATTAACGATTATTGTTTTATGATTTTTAATTATAAATAGGAAATAGTGATTGAGTTTATATATTTGAGTAGGAATATAATATAAATTAATCTTATGTATAAGAATAATTATTGATTATCATCTTATGATTTTTAATTATAATAGAAAATAGTGATTGAATTTATATTATATTCCTACTCAAATATATAAACTCAATCACTATTTCCTATTTATAATTAAAAATCATAAAATAATAATCGATAATTATTCTTATACATACTTATTTTGTTAATAAGTATAAGGTTTATTTTGATTTAAATTTGGATTAAAATAAAGGAGTTTATTTTGATTCAAAATTAGATTTATACTAACTAAATTTACCCATTAAATGATATCAATATATATATTGAATGTTTATTATTCATGAGATGAATGTTATTTATTGATGCATATGATGATGTGTATGATAATAAATGAGATTGATTATGGATTATTGACCAATGTGATCGGATTTTATTTTAGTTGGATGCATGAATGTATAGATTTTATTAAATGGGGTCTGCGTGCCTCGTCTTCTCTAATTTTTTTCTTAATGTAAATTCTATCTCACTCCTATGTACTTCCCCTTGACTGCTAATCAATGTTTCTATTTATTTTAAATAGTTTTGTAATAGGAATAGTTAAAATTAATTTTGAAAAATTGGAGATCAAGGAGAAAGGAGCGCTTGAAGACCCATTTGTAATGAAGCCCGGGTTTAAATGTAATAGTTATATTTAAATATTAATTCTTGCACCCCTAGGTTTGATCTTTTGGTTCACTTGGTGGATCTAGTGAACCAAACTAGAATAAAAGTCCATAATCAATTTGGGTAGAATATAGTATTCTATATGTGCATGCTTATACTATATATATATTATATATTATGCAAACATGCTTCACATGTTAATTAATATGACACATATTATATATATATATATATATGTGTGTGTGTGTGTGTGTGTGTGTGTGCGCGCGCGCGCTAAACAAGACAAATTAATAACAAACCCCTTAAATATTTTTATATTAAGTTGTAACGTTCAAAGATATTTGGAATATCTAACGTTGCCTTCTACCATGATAGAAACAATAGAGTATTGAATATTTAATATGAGTTTGTTGTGCTCACACAAGGCAAGTATTAAATATTTAAGATGTTGTTTTTATTACATATGATGTTTATAAGGAATTGAACATTACTGCTTTGTTGTGCACACACAAGGGCTGTAGTTTTCTCTTCACTTATATGAAAATGCTGGGTCTGACTTAACTTAAATAATTTTAGTTCGGATGTGCACACACTTGACCATTATGATTTAAGAGGCAAAATACAAGGAGTTACATAGTTGATGTAATTGACAAGAGTTGTCTACCTATTTATTTATATATAGATTGTTGTGCACACACAAGGCTATATACATTTGAAATGGGATCCTTATTCTCACTAGCAAATCATTAATTAGATTTTGCCGAACTATATAAGTGAGGGTAATATAGTTTGAAGAAAATAGTGGGAGATACCAATTTAAAATAAGACCTAATTTATTTTGGTAATTAATAAAAGAATGTATGATAAAATGTTGTTAATTACAAATTCATTTAAAGAATTTTACAATGTCTAAAATTACTATCACTACATAGCATATTAGATGCTAAATTAATCGGACCAAATTAAACGGATTGGTTAAGGAATTTGAGAATAGTTCTCATGGCTGAAAAGTTAACTTATGTCCTTAATAGGCCTAACCCTGTAATGGTTTCAGACAATGCCTCTGAGGAAGAGATTGCTACTTTTAGAAAGTGGCAAGATGATGCACAGTTGACTCAATGCATCATGCTCTTATCCATGAGTAACAAGCTTCAGCATCAGCCTGAAACTATGGATACTCCTACTATATTCTTGCACGTCAAGTATTTGATGGTGAGGAAAGTAGGACTGATAGATATCAGATATCTAAGGAGCTCTTCCGATCTAAAATGACCGATGACACTACAGTACAGACACATGTTCTAAACATGATCAATTTGATTGAACAATTAGGACAACGGGTTTGGTCATGGATGGGGAGTTGTGCCAAGATTTGATCTTGCACTCACTCCCGGACTCCTTTCACAATTGTTGTGATTTTTTCATATGAATAAGCTAGATATCAGCCTCGCTGATTTACTTAACATATTGAAAAATGTTGAGAGTCACTTTCGAACCAAGAAAGACCATGTCTTACTGGTAGGGGCCAAAGGATCTTCTGAAAAGAAGAACGATTCAAAGAAAGTAAACAGAAAGGCATAAACACAGGATAATAAGAACAAAACTGATACGAATAACAAAGAAGTTTGCTTCCACTGCAATAAGCCTGGACACTGGAAAGAAACTGAGAGAAGCATCTTGCAGAGGCTAACCAAAGAAGCTTAGTGAATTTTCGATTACAAATACAAATTTGTTCATGATTTAAAATAAATTTTTCTTTAAGTCAAACTTCTACTTAGGTATTGGATACCGACTTTGGTTATCATAAATATAGATTTATGAAGAGACCAAGCAGAAATAGAAAGCTAAACAAAGATAAGTAATCTTATGTGTGGGAAATGAAGCAAAGGTTGCTACATTAGCCATATAAACTTATAGTTTAGCAATGCCTACGGGCAAGTCTATTAAGCCAATAAGTTGTTATTGTATTCCAGTTCGGGTTAGAAATATTATTTCCATTTTATTGTTGGACAATGAAATTTTTGGTATTATAATTAAGAACAATTGTTGTTCTATTTATAATAATAATGTTTTGTATAGAACTGGAATATTACTTAATGGATTTTGTACACTTGAATTACGTGAAAATAATTTTATAAATTGAACAAACTAGTATATGAAAAGGAGATGATCATTCAAAGAGTTGAATGTATGTATTTGCTGAAATACAAGTGTGAATTATTTGAAAGGTTTAAAGAATTCAGAAGTGAAACAAATTAGCAAAGTATTAAGATTATTTGATTAGATCAAGGAATAAATACTTGTGCAATAAGTTTCTAGATCATCTCAAATTGTATTCTCAGAATGGACGCCTCCTGATATGCAATAATTGATTAATGTATCTGAAAGGAAAAATTATACCTTGTTGGACATGGTGCGATCTATAATGATTTTACCGACATTCCAGTATCCTTCTGGGATAATGTCCTAGAAATGGCAGTATATCTATGAAAAGGTAACCTCAAAATCCGGCCCCAAGACTCCATAAAAGTTATGGACAGGGAGGATTCCTAATCTTAAGTATGTTAAGATAAGGGGTTGTCCAACTTATGTGAAAAATTTCAAAAGATAAGCTTGGGACAAGATTTGACAAATACAGATTTGTGGGACATCCTAAAATAAGTTTAGGGTATATGTTCTATAATCCTACTTAGCAAAAGGTGTTTGTTGCGAAACATGCTGCCTTCTAAGATAAAGGTGTTTATCATTGAAGGGGCTAGTGGGAGGATAATACATCTTGAAGAGTTCAAGAACCACAAAACACTATAAGTCAAATAAGAGGAACCTATAGATAGAACTATTATACAACAACTGAATCGTAAATCTAGAATAATACCGAATATACCTGGGAGGTATGGATTCATCATGGATGATGATGATGAGGTACGCATCATAGAAGATGATGATCCAGTTACATACGATGAGGTAAGAGTTGTAGACACTCGGAGAAATGGATTGAAGCAAGCTTCTCAAATATGGAACATTCATTTTGATGAAACAAATCAAAAGAGTTTGATTTTATCACAAATAAGAATGAACCTAGTGTGTACAAAAGGGTCAGTGGGAGCACCGTGACATTACTAATATTATATGTTGATATACTATGGATAAGGAATGGCATACTAATGCTACAATCAGTAAAGATAAAGTTATCTAAACATTCCTCCATGAATGATTTGGGAAGAGTATCTTAATTGGGGATACAAATCTATATAGATAGATTTAAAAGGATGCTCAGCTTAACCCAAGGAAAGTATATTCATTTGATGCTAAAGTCGTTTAGCATGACAAACTCTAAGAGGTGTCTCATGCTGATGAGCCATGGAGTGTATCTCTCTTAATAGTCCCCATAGACTCATAAGAGAGAGATCACATGAATAATTATCATGTATGCAATGAAATATACGAGACTTGATGTTGATCGGTCATATTCTGGAGAAGTTCACTGTGAGTCAGTGAAAAACATCTTAAAGTACTTAACTGGAACTAAGAATGTGATCATATTCATGGTGGGTCTAAATTAAAACTAGAGGGCTTAACAGACTCAAGTTTTTTTTTAGACAGACCAAGACGACAGAAAATCCACTTTAAGGTAAATCGTTACCTTGAACGGTGGTGCAGTGAATTAGAAAGGTTCCAAACAGCAAAAAGCTATTGGTTTAGTGATAAAGACAAAGTATATAACAATAAATGAAGCTATAAGTTGATTGTATGGATGAAAAGTTCATTACATAACTAGGAATAGTTCCTGAGTCTCATCTTGGATCTAAACATGTGTTGTGGCACTTTCATTTGATTATAAGAATAATTGAAAGATGGGAAATCACTATAGAGATAGTGGACTCTCAAGAACAACATTACATATCCATTAACTAAAGCTTATCCAACAACAGGATAATTGTCACTTAGAGAGGAAAGGTATGAGATACCATGGCGATTGGCTTTAGTGCAAGTGGGAGATTGAAAGTAGTATGTACACAAGCCAATCATGTTTGATGATAAAGCATGTACTTTGTAACAATCTTATTCATTTATTAATAAAAAGTATTAATTTATTAAAGACTTTTAATTATCTACATGATGCTATTTTATAATATGTGATAAACCCATAGTTTTAAGCAATGCTTTTAGAATAATGATAATGATCATTCTAATGAGATCTAAATTCTTAGAAAGCTTAAAACTAAAATAGTTCCCAATCGTTGGATTACTAAATTGGGGATTAGTGAATCCGGATATATTGGTACATACGTTGCTTGCTCATTGGATGAGGATGATTGATCTCATGATCATTTGTGTGGAGACACTAAAACAAGTATGTAGGTGCTTATTAGAGAATAAGTTCACTGAACGTGGCTCGCTAAGGAATACTTAATGGAGTTTTACTTGCCTGTCAATAGGAATTTCGGTAGTGATAGTAGTACAAGTGATCCTTGGACTTGAGATCATCATAATATCTTGTGTATGGTGAATTATATTTTGACTTATTCCTTAACACCCTTAGGGTATATCAAAGGGTATGCTTGGGTATAATAAGTTTTACATGGAGATAATGTATGATCAATAAAGAATCTATCGCTTCTAATAAAAGAAGAGAAATGTCCTATGTGATTCGATAAATGACAACCCAGTAGTCCTTGGCCAAGGCAGAATGAAATTAGAAAGGAGTTTCTAATTTGCATTATTTGGAGTTGGGCATTTAAGAGTCGAAATACATATAATTAAATAAAATAAGACTTGACAATAATTTCATGTCTTATATTTAATTGGGACATTGTATGGTGGAAGGATTGAATTGTACGGTAACTATTTACTCAAAGGTTCTTTTATGATTAATGTTGAAATCTATATTTTCTAGAAAGTCGTTGATCGCTAGGGAGACTTATCCCTATTGTAGAATAAATATTATTTATTTAAATAAATTAATAATTTAATTTTTTTATTTAAATAAGATTAAAATTGTTCTAATTGATTTATTCACAACCGGTTTAATATGGAGAACCTAAAGGGTCACACCATAAAAGAAAAAATAATTATTTAAGAAATTAATGACATAATCGTAATAATATGTTAAGTGTATTTAATTTAATCTACGATGATAGAATAAATTAAATAGCTTAATATTTATTATTTAATATTTTAGAAATATTAAATATATAAATTAATAAGAGGAGTCTTATTAATATTATTACAATTATTATTATTTTAATTTCTAAAGAGTTGGAAATTAATTTAATATTAGTACTCTCATTTATTCCTAATAAGATTATGAGGCAAATTAATTAAAAGAATTTAATTAATTATCTCTAATAAGATTAAGGAGCTTAATTAATTAAAAGGAATTTAATTAATTAAATAAAACCCAATTCTTTAATTGTTAAGGATGGTTGCCTACATCTATAAATAAGAGGAGTCTTATTATGGGTGAGAAGGTTTGACACTTTCACAACACGTGAATACGTGATTTCAATTGTTGGGAGAGTACGTTCTTTTCTATAGAGATAGAAAACTAGGGTTTTGCCAAATACCCATCTTCTTGAATCCTTCTTCTTCCTTGGTGGATCACCTCTAGAGGCCAAACACTTGCGTGGCTAACGTTGATCAAAGGAAGGAACCAAACCCAGTGGATTCAAGTTGAACGCGAAAAGGATTGGAGGTGAACTTGTACATGAGGAAACTCGAATCTTCAAGGGTATGATTTTTGTTCTTTCTTTTTCGTTTAATTAATAATTGTGCATAAAGGGTGATCCGGGTATATGGTTTGTAAAATTTTTAAACTATAATTTTCCACGTTTTCGCTTATTTTGTGCAATTTGATTGCGTTCATGAATATTACAAACCTAACAGATCCATACACACACACACACACACACATATTCAGATAACAGTTTCTTAAAAAGTGGCGGTCACTGTGGTAACACGCATGTCGGGGGGTGCCTAACACCTTCCCTCCGCATAATCAAGCCCCCGAACCCAAATGAATCTCGGTTTCACAGACCCGTTTAGTAATGTCACATCACTGGGTCAATGAGCAAACCTTTTCTCGGTTGCGTTGGTGCAACCAGTTAAAAACACCAATTGGCGACTCTTAAAGTCAAATTGTCGACATTACACATGTCGGACCTTTTTCACTTGTTTTTTCAAACAAATCTCACATAACATGAGAACACCAAAGAACAAGTAACGAAAATGGACAACTAAAAATCCCGACGTCGACAGGTGGCGACTCCGCTGGGGACTCAAGTAAGAGGGCTTAAGCCGCTATTACAATCTTTTCAAAACTGTTATATGCTTGTCTGTGAATGTTGCATTTACATTTATAATGAATGTATACGAATGCATTTTACTTACTGTACCGCAAAATATCTATCTATGATATTAGTGCTTTGCACATGTCATCATTTTCATAAATGGTGAGACACGTTGTATGTGAATTTATGTTGTGTGGTTCCTCCACCAGGAGGCTATCCTGTCGGTGTTTGATTACTGGACTCATAGGGAGACTAATTCGAACGAGGCTCAAGAAAGGTACCACCTAGATTCGCTCTAGTTAAAAGACTGAATTAACTTCCCGTCAAGTAGATTGCGATGATCTGGGAACCTTCATGCCAAAAAGCCGCGAGAGTAACCCTAAGATAGTTACTTGTAAAAGCATTTACTTGTAATTTTATTACATGTTCATCTTTATGTAATGGAAAATATGAAGATTATTTGTGCATACATGACATGTTATCAATTAACACCCATTTTTACAGGATGATATTCCTAAAATGGACACATTATGATAGCATTTACATTATCCCTAAGACTAAACTACATAAGTCTTTTGTAGGGAAATCATTGGGCCTGTTACCCGCTCAAAATCCAAAAAGGCCACGAGCCTACAACCAATCATGTCTACTTCTGACCAATCTAACCCTGTTTCTCGAGAAGAATTTGACGGATTAAGTAAACAAATTATAGATTTGGCTGTTCTGCTGAAAGAATTGCATCAGTCTACTCAGGGTACAAAGATGCCTACACATACAGAATCTTCTACACTAGGAGAAGCTCAAAGTGTGGAAAAAACAATTCCAGAACCTTAGTTGGATACGACAAACAAAGACCCTGAAAACACCCATCTCAAAGGAGATCCGGACACCGGTGATATCAGGAAGAAGGTCCTCCAAATGGAGGAAACTATTCGTGCTCTTAAAGGGATTGGAACACATGGAAGTGTTTCATATGCTGACCTTTGCATATTTCCTGGTGTTCATTATCTAGAGAAATTCAAACCCCTAAATTTGAAAAGTATGACGGATTAGGGGATCCTTACACACATTTGAAGGTGTTCATTGGAGAACTTGGATCTTATACGGAAAATGAGAAGCTCATAATGCAGTTGCTCCAGAAGACTCTTACTGCACATTCATGGTATACCAGCTTAGACAACTCAAAGATCCATAGCTGGGAAGAGCTAGCTCACGCCTTCCTCCCTCAATATAGTTTTCAATCTCAGATGGCTCCTAACCGGTACCAGATTACCAAGGTCAAGAAACAGTCTAATGAGTCTTTCAGAAAGTATGCTCAAAGGTGGAGGCGCCTTGCTCTGTTATTATTCCTTCCATGTGATTCAAAATTGTCATGACTTTTATATGAACATCTGAGAAGCTCCCTTCTATGAAAGTGTCTTAGCTGGTATTGGCAAACCATTCTCTGAAATGATCAAGCACGGAGAGATGGCTGAGATTGGATTGAAGTCATGTAAGATTCAAGACCTAGCCATTCTTAAAGTAGTTGTTGAACACATCCAATCCGGATCTTATGGAAACAACCCCTGGAGGGTCCATAAAAAGAAAGAGGATGATGGGAGGGGTTTCGCTCGAGAATATTCTTACTCGAGAATATTCCTGCTCTTCTGAATACTCAGAAGATAATCACACGTCTTCTTCCACCAGCCAACCTTAATGGGAGGGGTTTTAATGCTACCCGGAAGTGTGCTTATCATGTCGGAGCACCTGAACATGATACTCAAGACTGTTGGGCCTTGAAACACAAGATCCAATATTTAATAGACAATGGTGAGATCGTGGTCACCAAACCAGTTCAACCTCATGTGCAAGACAACCCTCTTCCTCAACACAAAGAAGAAGAGGTCAACATGATTAGTTAAAGCACTGGACAGAGTTCCAATTTTAATGGTGAATCATCCCAGACCACCAAAGATGGTGTTGACAGATGGGATTATGCGAAGTTCCAATTTGCTATGGAACTAAAAATGAAAGCTCTTTGCAAGAAAATTGAGCAATTGGCAGAACTGGTGACCCATCAGCATCAAGTCACACGTAAATTAGTTAGCCAGGAGCATGGCTATCTCCTTCCTTTTGTTATGAATGCTCTACCATCACCTTCAGAAAGTGAAGCTATGGAGGATAAGGTTGCAAAGAGAGAAAATGCGAAAGCCCATTGGGATTTTGCCAATCAGAGGGAATTCAAATGCTGATCAACGAAGGAAGAATTACCTCCCTTCTACCTCCAATTAATCCCCGTTCAAGACGATTCAATTCTGATAGAGTATGTTAATAGCATTCACATTCTCGCGGTCACAGCATAGAAGAATGCTGGGCACTCCGTCATCTTATTCAGAATCTTATTAATAGTGGTGTCCTGTAGCTAGTCGATGATGACACTGTGCAAGTCGAGAATGGAAATACATGTCCTAACAAATGGAAGGGATCAGTAGCAGTTATATCTATTGAGGATGATGAGAATGTCAAATCATTTCATATACAAGAAATTTAACTCAAATTAAGGAGCTGACAATCCTTTGAAAGTGGTTGCATCGGAGCTGATTTTTTTACCTTTCAGACCACAATATCCTGTTGTTAGCTTACACAAAGTTGCATGGAATTATGAAGAAGCTGAAGGATCCACGTCTTATACTACTGCTACAATGTCGAAGGAAAATCCACTTTATCTTCCTCAGAGGGTGATGAAGCTCGCCATCAAAGCAAAGGGGAAGATTCCCATGGAGAAGATTGAAAAATTCCTCCGCACTATGGGCCATAATGAAGCCAAGGTGGTTTTAAGCTTAAGAGAAGCTTCAGATCAGATATCAATACTGGACTTGGTTTTCTCTTCTGAGGATTACAGGAAGATCTTACTCAAGGTTTTAGAAGAAGCCTACTTACCAAAATTAGTGGATGTGGAAAAATTTTAACATATGGTTGATCACATTTTCAACAACAATGTGATATCCTTCACTGATGATGACATACCGCCCGAAGGGACCGGTCATTGCAAGCCATTGCACATCGCAGTTTTGTCTTCTAGGTATATCTTAGCGGGAATTTTGATAGATGGAGGTTCGTCTCTAAATATATGTCCTTATGCCACTTTGGTAAAGATGAAAGTCAATCTCAAACGGATCTGAAGCAGCCATACGGTTATCAAAGCTTTCGATGGATCCCGATGAAATTCCGTTGGAAAGATTGAGCTGCCAATTGAGATTGGTCCAAATATATTCAATGTATCCTTTTACGTCCTCAAGATAGATTCAGGATACAACCTGCTATTGGGGAGACCATGGATTGACACGGCTAGAGCCATTCCTTCTACACTACATCAACAACTCAAATACATTATCAACAATAGCCTAGTCATTGTCAACGCTAAGCCAGAATGTCCTAAACAAGGAGATCTACCAATCATCAGCTTCAATTCAGAAGTTGAGCCGACCAATTTTCATACTTTTGAAGTGAGTAACACGTAATACCATCCTATTGGAGCACCACTTCCCATACCCAAGATTTCTGCTGAGGTTATGTCGGCCACTCAAGAAATGATGTCATTGGGTCATCAGCCTGGACAAGGGATTGGTAAAAATCAGTAGGGTATTAAGAACCCAATTCAAGTGTCCAGTCAAATCAGGACAGCCGGACTAGGTTATTCTACCAGTTCCAGTTATAGGAATCCTCATAAGCACAAACAGGTTCCTCAAGCTTCCGCCACACGGCGATTTTTTTCCATCGCACTGCATGTAGTCTGATCTCCAATAAAGGTGCGGCCCATGTTATGGCTATGCTGTTTCCCAAACCAGTACCATTCAAAGCAAAAGAGGTGCTGATTCCTGATCCCGAAGTGGAAGAAAGGGAGTGCAAACATAAACATGACATTGCCTTAATGATGTCAGGCATACACATCATTGTCCATGATGAACATACAAACAGATATACCCCAGAAGATGATTGCCCAGATGTCATAGTTAACATTCTGGAAAAGGAGGACAATGCCAATCCCTCGATCACTGTAGTTCATCAGGACTTTACCCTCGACAATTGGAGTAGCACTCCATACATTGGTCGACGAGGGTAAAACGGGCAAAAAATCCCTCTGCCCTATAGATAACTTTAATTGCTTACTTTTCTATACAGTATTAGCCGTTATTTTATCAGTACATGCAAACACTTGTGTATGATTAAACAGTTTCATATATTAAGTGAAAGCATATTTTGTTTCAGGACCCAAAATTTAGATGTGCATATACTTGCTGATGAGGTGCCTTCTCTGCACAAGGACTATAACTTTGATGCAAAGTTGAACTCAGACTTGATGGAAATACAAGAGGATATTAAGACACCTTAGGAGATTAAGGAATGGGTCACAGACAAACCTAAACCCAACCTTGACCAAACCACTTCTTTCAATCTTGGAACCTTAGAAAGCCCTAAGCTAATCCAGATTTGTTCAGACCTCACCACAAACCAACGAAATGACATGGTTGCGCTATTAACCCAATTCCAGGATGTGTTTGCATGGTCTCATGAAGACATGGTGGGTTTGCCCACTAACATTGTCCTTCATCGCCTTCCCATTAAAGAGGGATTTAAGCCAGTCAGGCAGAAGCTCAGGCGATTGAAACCTGAGTGGAGTTTAAAGGTAAAAGAAGAAATTGTGAAAAATTTCAAGCTGGCATTATCATGGTGTCTACATATCCGGAGTGGATATCCAATATTGTTCCCGTGCCTAAACCTGGAGGAAAGGTGCGAGTTTTCTTGGATTACCGGGATTTGAACAAAGCTTGCCTTAAAGATAGCTTTCATGTGCCCTTTATCCACATTCTCATTGACAATACTGCTCAATACGACATGTACTCCTTTGCAAATTGTTTCGCATGGTACCATTAGATTATGGTCGCTGAGGAAGACTGTGAGAAAACTTCTTTCATCACGCCTTAGGGAACCTTTTACTATAGACGATTGTCATTCGGCCTTATCAATGCCGGGGAAACCTATCAGCGAGCTATGATGGCTCTTTTCCATGATTTAATGCACAAGGAGATAGAGATCTACGTGGATGACATCATTGTCAAATCCTGAAAGGAGGAAGACCACTTAGACCATCTTAAAAAGCTTTTTAACAAGTTACGTAAGTACAACTTGAAGTTGAATCCAACCAAGTGCGCCTTTGGTGTTAAATCAGGTAAGTTGCTATGTTTCCTAGTCAGCCACAAAGGGATTGAGCTGGATCCCACCAAAATCCAGGCCATCAAGGAAATGCCCATTCCTCAGACAGAGAAGGAAATACGAGGATTTTTGGGAAGAATCAACTTCATTAGCAGATTTATTTCTTAACTCACAGCAACCTGTGAGCCCATCTTCAAGTTGTTAGGGATGAACTCCTCCATGAAATGGAATGATGAGTGTCAGAAAGCCTTCCTTACCATTAAAGAGCAGCTGGTTAACGCTCCTGTTTTGGTACCTCCCATGGATGATGTTCCCCTATTCATGTATCTGTCCATTAATGACAATGCCATGACCTGCATGCTAGGGGAAAAAAGATGATAGAGGCCAAGAACGAGCTATCTATTACCTCAGCAAACGATTCAGTATCAGTCAACACAAGTACAATCTAATTGAGAAAACTTGTTATACTTTAGCATGGGCTTCCATGAGGTTACAACATTACCTTTATGGTCATACAACCTATCTCATATCCCGCGTAGATCCTCTCAAGTATGTGTTTAGTAAGCCCATACTGAATTATCGACTGTCCTGATGGCAGTTGATCCTATAGCAATTTGACATCGTCTACGTGACGCAAAAGTCTATCCAAGGTCAAGGAATTGCGGATCAACTGGCCACCGCACCTGCAGGGGACTACAAACCCTTAGAAACATACTTCCCCGATGAAAGGGTAATGGCAGTTCAGCAATACCCTCAGTACGATGCATGCCACATATGGAAAATGTATTTTGATGGAGCTGTTAACACAGAAGGTTCTAGAGCTGGAGCAGTTCTAGTGTTTGGTATGGGGGAGCAGTATCCCGTCGCCGTCAAATTGCAGTTTGTTAGCACCAACAACACATCTGAGTATGAAGGCTGTATCATGGGGCTAAAACTTGCCCATTCAATGGGTATCAGGCGGTTAACTGTCTTTTGGGATTCCAAATTGGTAATCAAACAACCCACATGAATCTATCAAACCAAAGAATTACATTTGCTGCCTTACCATCGGCAAGTTTTACAGATGGATTTGGAGTCCGAAGAAATCTCCTTTCTACGCATTCCTCGTAATAGGAATGATTTTACGGATGCACTAGCAACGTTGGCCTCCTTGATTCACATACCTGACAAGGAAAACATGCCAAACATCACATTTACCCTGCAAAAGGCCCCAGTTTATGGGAACTATGTTGGAGAAGTATCGAATGAGCTACCTCCCATCCACAACCCTTGTTATCAGTATATCAAGGAGTATCTGTGAGATGGATCTACACCCGTTGAGGCGAGCCTGACTGAAAAGAGGCGGATCCATCGACTTGCTATGAAATTCTACATGAGCAAAGATGCACTCTACAAAAGAGATGCATGATTAGGTCTCCTCAGATGTCTAGATAAAGACCAAGCTCAGAGGCTCATGGATGAGATCCATGGTGGAGTATGTGGCCCACACATGAGCGGCCCCCTACTTATTAGGAAGACCCTCAGAACAAGGAATTATTGGCTTACACTCAAAGCTGACTGTGATGATCACGTCAAGAGGTGCTATCAATGCCAAATTCATGGGAATGCTATCCATGACCCTCTAAGGGAACTCCACAATATGAGTTCGCCATGGCCCTTCTCAATGTGGGGAATGGACGTTATCGGGTCCATCGAGCCTAAAGCCAATAATGGATATCGATTCATATTCACCATGATCGACTACTTCACCAAACGGGTAGAAGCAGCTTCCTTCCCCAGGGTTACCAAAGAAGTCATCATTACTTTCATCAGAAAAAATATCGTCTGTCGATATGGACAACCAGAGGTAATTGTGTCAGACAATGCTAAAAACCTCAACAACAAAATGATGGAGCAGTTATGCAGTAAATTTCACATCAAACACCTTAACTTCGTCATCTACCGTCCAAAGATGAATGGTGCTGTTGAATCGGCTAATAAAAATATCAAGAAGATCATGCAGAAAATGTCCGCCAATCACAAAGGATGGCTTGACCTCTTGCCTCTGACTTTATTAGACTACAGAACTTCCATGTATACTTCCACTGGGGCAACCCCTTATTCATTAGCTTATGGGATGGAAGCAGTGCTCCTCATAGAAGTGGAAATGGAATCCCTCAGAGTGTTGATGGGCACTCAGCTAGATGAAGACCAATGGGTATAAGACAAGTATCACCAATTGTCTCTAATAGACGAAAGGAAAATTGCGGCTATCTTCCATGGTCAGTTATATCAACAAAGGTTCGCAAGATCCTACAACAGGAAAGTCTGGCTACGGCAGTTCAAACAACATAACTTGGTTTTGAAGAAGATCATTGATAACCAAGATCAATCTAAGGGAAAATTCGCTCCTAACTGGGAAGGCCCGTTTGTTGTCAAGGAAGTATTGATAGGAGGCAATCTCAGACTACAGGAAATGGATGGCGATGAATTTCCATAGCTTATCAACTCATACACCGTGAAACGATACTATGTCTGAGGATATCATCAAGAAAACATCCTGGTATGGATCATCCAATCGCCAGTCATTTCGGTTTTTTAACCTTCTCTTTTACATACTCTTTTACCCCTCAAGGAAACATACACTTCAAGCCAGCAGCCTGGTTTCATCTCATTTCAAACTTTTCACACAATTTCGGTTATCCTGAAGACGGGATTGAACCTTTCACACCTGTAGTTTATCCTGAAGATGGGATTAAACTTTTCTACGCTTGCAGTTTGTCCTGAAGACGGGATCAAACTTTTTCCACACCTGTAGTTTGTGTCAATCATGGGATCAAACTTTCTTCTTCCCACAGTATAGCCTGGACATGGGATTCACACTTCTCTTTGGCTGCAATTCGTCCTGAGGGGCGAACTACGTCGACCTGATCTTCCTGATACACGGGAGTACGTAGGCAACCATATTCTATATGGCTCGATCGCAATAAACAAAAAACAATAAAAACATTTTTGCCCTTTCTCTACAAAAACAAAAACCACAAAAATACTTCTACACCCTTCTTCATCAATAAAACTTTTACACCCATCTGCCTTTCACATTCAGCGTTGAACCTCTTACACTAGGTTCGAAACTACGCAGACTTGATCTCCTCTTCAATAGGAGTACGTAGGCAGCCATTTATGGTTCAGTCTAACCCCCTACCAGAACAAAAATACTTGTCACACGGTACTAGGGTCAAGCTTTAATCCACAATATTTCATCGGCTTCAGACAAAAGGGATGGAATTATCCAACCTCTCCTCACCAATAGGAGATTCAGTGACAATCTAAGTTGCGGTTGTGCCTCAAAGAGCAACACCAATCCATAAGAGATGGAATTAACTAGGCTTCTCACAAATAGGAGTACTGGCGACCATCTATGGTGTGGTCAATCTCAGAGAGGAAAAGCCACACTCATCTCCACATTTACATAAAGAAACCAGTCCCAAGACACCAAAGATGGTAGGGATACACACAGATAAATGATCCATTCTGAAAGATCCTTCGATGGCTCAATGTCCACATATCAAAGATGAGTTCAGAATGAATCAAGATCGCAAGCCCTGAAGAAACATGCAAATATCAAGCAAGTATCAAGGCATAACTGAAAGGGAAGTAAATCAAAATATATTTCTCTACCATATATAATACTATTTGATATATACAATATGTGATGTACATGAAAAAATGGCTAAGCTAGTCTGAGCAGGAAAAATACAAAGCTATCTACGGATCTGTGTGTATGCGGACTATCAGATCTAACATAGCATCCTTCTCCGAAGAAGGAGGTAAAGTTGCAAGCTCATGCCCAATGGTATCTACACGAGCTAGCAGATCAGAGGCTAACTGTATGGTGGCATGATGCTCATCGATGTATGCACTCATATCGGCAAGGATGTCAGTCGTATGGGATCTCACTGAAGTACTGTCTGCAATGGCCACATCCCTGGCAGATAGAGAAACATCCCTCTCCATAATCAATGCATCTTTGGCTGATTTAGCCTCATCCCTCTCTAATGGAGTGGCATCTCTCCCATCAAGATCTGTCAACATCGAGGCCCTAGCCTGATCTCTCTCATAGGTCATCAGATGTAAACTCTGCTCTAAATACTATGTTAAATACTGAATGACAGTAGCACTCGTACTGGGAGAATCCATCATAAATGCTGGAAACCCAGTAGTCAACTCCTCGATGGGAATATCAGTCTCCTCCATAGGCTCCTCATCGTCAGAATTAGTCTCCTGCACTGTGGATACTACCGCAGCAAATGCAGTCTCTGTCTTCATCCATGTGGAATACTCTGCAGAATGACCCGGATGACTGACAAAAAACTCAGCTAGATCTCGCTGATCCCAATAGGCATATAACCTGGATCTGTCCTCCGCTGATAAACGGCGTGAAGCAAAGCGCTGACTCAATGCCCCCTCAGAAGGATGGAAGTCCTGATACTGGTCAAACTGACACATCATGGCCGACGAATAGTAAGTAATCATGCCTCTCAAGCCAGCCAGAGGAAGATAATCCATGCCCAGAGCATGAGTAATGAAGTTGTAGGGTGAACTAAGCCATGTACACGGTAATATAGAGAATGGATCTCCAATCCCTGCTAGGAAAGCTGACCAAGATGCAGCAATTGTACACTCCATAGGCAGAAAGGAGTACGTCATGGATATATCATGGGTGAAAAAAATACCCATGCCGTCTGAAAGTGCCAATCGGTCTTAAGTATGACATAAACCACATATATAGCGTGACCGAGCTGCTTGTGAACACTCCTGTCGGAAAAGTGCAGTAATATGTGGCCGACCTCAGAGTCTCTGCCATAATCATCGGTATAATGGTGTGACCCTCCCTGAGAGCTCTCACTGCCATTATGACCCCTACGTCTAACTCATCCATATACCGTGGCATGTAAACCTATGACAGTACGCATAACAACAGTACATTCACTCTGGCTGAACGCCAATGATCCTCTGGTGTGGTAAAATCCCCAGAATGTCGTGCATAACTATCCTCAAAGCCAAATCTGTCAAACAGAAAATGCTGGGATATAACGTGGCTAGATGAGATCTCATCCTATACCACTCTACGCCTCAAGCCGGTGAGGGTCATGAACTTCCTATTCATGTCTCCGATCGCCATGTGCACGCAAGGTCTATCCAATGACAACATCGTTAACCGTACATACTCCTCTAGAGTAGGAGTCAACTCCTGGGCCCCGAATCGGAAAACATGCCTCTCCAGTATCCAATGCTCTAGAATACCCTCTATGTATCCTATAGGAACCTGAAACATCAACAGGGTCATAGTATGCTGTAATAAATGATCTACAATCACCTTGGCTGATGGTGACATGCTATCATACCACGATCGCATACCCGATGCCACCAAAAATGGTGGGGTAGGATCAATACGGCTAACTGTCGAGGAAGACATCTTTACGGGTCGTGTCATAAGACCATCCAGGGGTCAATGCTGAATATCTTTGGACATTCATACATATGCATAACATAATAACATGCATGATACAATAGATGGCAATATGATATAGGGAGTGGAAAACTGTACATACATTCCTAAGTATATCATCATCTAATACATCTCTATACAGCTAAAATACATGGAAATGGGGCAAAACTACCCTACATCTAACAGAGGCCTATCAAAAGATATAGAGAGAATGGGGCGAAGCTACCCAACATCTAACAGAGGCCTATCAAAAGAGATAACGAGAATATACATCAAAAGAAGTCAATGGTATCGATGTCTACATCGTCAATCCTCTACACCTGATGTAACTCCTCTTGAGTAACTGGATCTCTATCTACAGGGATGTCAGGCCTATACAAGGGAGGATTTGCACCGACAAAGCCATATGGGTCACCTGAGGGGCCAGCGCTATAGCTGGAAGGATCAAAAGTATCTGCCTCTGAAGGATCTCTACCCAAGTGCCGGATAAAGAAATGTGCTCGGTCCAACTGCCAGGTCAAACTGTCAATCTATGTCAAATAAGTCAGATCTCAGACACAGGCTAGCCAATCCGTCATCATCACGGATCAATGGAACCATATCCCCCATAAACTGTGTGGCGCGGGTCTGGGCTCCAATTGTATGAGGGAACCACCAATGCTGGAACATCTCTTGAGTGCAGGGACCCTCTGATAGTGTGAAACTGTCAATCCCCAACAATGGAATATCAATGATAGGTGACTACGACACAGGCCAATAACGTCTGGCAAGAGGCAAGATCGGCATGCGAATCTCTCCTGTAGTGCTCCTGATAGCACGTTCTCCTAAATAGAGCTCCCATCCTCCATCTGTAAGGAGAGAAATCCTACAGGTGGAAATCACGTGCTCAACCCCAGTCGGGTACCCATCCTCAAATCCAACACCCAAAGTCTCCCCAGAATATGGAACCTATGTGATGACATCCGCTGTCAACAACTCCAGCTATAGGCGGCAATGAGTGAAACCCTCAACAACAGGGACCTCTGCCAGTATGGAATGATGCCATCTCTGTCCTCGTGGATAGGTGTCTAAACCTAGCACGCTCATAGGATGCAAACATGAAAGCCTCTCATAGGCCCAAAACTTCCAACACAAAGGCAACATCTGCTGTCAATCAACGCTCTTAACCTATGCATGGGAAAAGACAAGAGAAATACTCACCAGCAGAAACGGGTAGAATCCTAACCAAGCCTCGGTCAAGCCTTGTGATCGCATGCACATTCCCCTGAGGAAGTAAACGAAGGTGTAGGAACCCCAATCATAATCTCCTATATGGTCTACGTGTCGAGTGGTGCTGATCAAAGTGAAGGACACCATAGAAGAGTTATCTGCTATGCAGCAGCCCCTAATGATCATCAGGAACAATCACTGAAGAATTCGATCCCTGACTCTCACATCATCTAGTATAGGCTCACTCAACATCCCGCTCATAGCATCTACACTCAAAGGACCTGTACGTACAGTCCTACCCTTGAGCGCCTCCGCCGGAACTCCTAACAAGGATTTGAAGGCAGTTGGGGTGATATCCGCCATACAAGGCACTAGATCCCCTCTAAACTCCATACCTGTGATAAATCGCCAATCCATCGGCGTCATCATCACCTCACAGTCCAACAAATGGAGTGACTGAGTCTGGTGAAACCAGCGCTTAGACAATGCCCTAAGGTAATCCCAGGGACAACGACGAGGATGAATGGAAAAGAACGTCTTGAATCCCCAGCCATGTACAATCGCTCTATAGTCATCATATAAAGCTTGATATATAGAGTGGATGCTGAACCAGTTCCCTCGAGGCTGTGTAAAGCTGGGAACCTACGTCAAATGTAGATTAACATCAGAACCCTTTGCTCCTCATCAATAGGAAATAAGGAAGATTAAGATCTAACTTCATACCTCATTTGCATGCAGGTAGACTAAAGGATGTCGATTCAAGTCACCCAGAAGCTCTGGGTTCACTACTTGAATACCTGGAAAATCCCTATGAGGAACACGTGTAGCAGGAGAAGGAACCTCAACCGGTACATCCTCCTCCTCGTCCTCTACATCTGGCACTTTAACCCAGATAGGACGTATCACCGCCTCCACCAAACAACGAGGCTGTCTAATAGAACGGGGTTGAGGTACTTCAAAAGCCCTCCTCCATACAACAGAAGTGGTCCTGCGGGAACTACTCGGCTGATCCAGATCAATAATATCTGGACAATAAGTCTCCAAATCACCTCAGAAAGGGTGTGATAAATTCTTACCAGGAGCTTTTCAAAATGAATCTTATGAATACATGAATGCATGCATTATTTTAACATACGTCTATAATAGAGTTAAAAAAATGAATGACTACCCAATGCCTACGTTTTGGAAAATGTTTTCCATAGTCCCCATTATAAATAAGACTATCCACATGCACATAGGCATGACTAGGTGGCCATTTAGTAGCACACCTGCCCACAGTTATATACATCCTACATGCATTAATACATCACAGTAAAAAATCCGTCAGTGTAGTCTAATTACCAGGATTATTTTGCTTTTCTACCTTTACTCATTTATCCTTAAATAGGATAAGAAATGATAGTAAAAGGAGCCAATTTGACTGTTTCAAAAGTCCAATTTTTTTCGCATCATTATGTTCAGCATGGTTTAATACTAACATTTACTATGTTAAAATTTTTTTATCAAGTCATATTAGCATGCATATTCACTACTATGTGTCTAAGTTCATTTCATGTGATAAGTCATTTTCCAATGGATAGAAACTGGAAAAAATATATGCATATGTTACCAGGACAGTGAAGAACACTTGTACGGTGGCAGAATGTGCAGAAAGTCGCCCGAACTCAGCAGGTCTGAAGAAGAGCTCTCAAATTTCCTTCGCGGCGCAGCTTGAAAATGACTTATGAAAGCAACCTGCAGACTTTACATAGCCACGGTTGGTCACAGGTACACCTGTTGCACCCCTACATGGGGCCCACAGCTCTGGCTCGGTCCAGTTCGAGTTGCAAAGGAGGTCTCACAAGCTAAAAAGGCCAAATCGGGAATAAAAATGCTACGCGATTGAGCAGAATAGCCTAGAATCTTGATTTTCACGGGCCAAACTCTGGCTCCACATATCACTCATTGGTATTCGCCTGCATACAAGGTATACTATACCAGTGGCCTCAGCTTTTACAAATCATGCTCGGAAATACCTCACAAAGGTCTGATGCCGTCAGTACAGGGTCATAGCCCTAAAACCTTCCCCGGCGAGGGTTACAACGCCAAAGTTATGAATTAAAGACAATCCCCGACGGGGGTTACAAAGCCGAAGTTATGAATTAAAGACAATCCTCAGCGGGGGTCATAACGTAATGCAACCATTGATACACACATCAATGAAGGTCAAGCAGCCTTGACAGTTTGCCCAACATGGACTTATCCGGTGATACACATATCAGCAAAGGTCGGGCAGCCCTGACGATACATACTGTTGGCAGTAACTTCAACAAAACCATGGTATATGCTGGTGATACAAGTCAGAGTAGACCATCATCATCGGAGAGGACTAATGATGGAATATGTTATACATATCCTCAAAACAGACAAAGCTTTATCCCCACAGATCTCTTGTACACAAGAGGCACCTCTATGGAGCAGAAGTCTGTATCAAGGATTCAGGACTTTGGTGATAGCCCCAACGTCTACATCCTTGAAGACTTGGATCGCATGTCCAAGGCATCACTGATTGTCATCCCAATAGGATTAACAGGGAACCGACAATCATTCCATCATACATCATACATTTGCATCATGTTGTTGCACATAACATCATGTTTATCTTGTTGCATTTCAAGTGTCTAGGATTCTTTATCCTATTCATGCCTTACATTGCATGAATATGATAAAGAGGGGCATCTGTAGACACTCAAAATTTTCTGCACACCTGTTACTAACATTGCAGGAGGGCAGTTTCATCTTTCGGAGATAACCTTGGAAGGCACCTCACGTCCATTCCGGATACTACCGAAAGTTCAGTCTCAACCTTGGAACACACACCGGGAGGATCATTTCTAACCTTGGAGATAACCCCGAGTTTTGTCCTTGGAGATAACCCCAAGGAATGATGTTGCAGTTCCGGCGATAACTTCGAAAATGCTTGTTTCAAATGCAATTAGCTTCAATCTCAGACCTCCTGCCGAGGCACTCATTCCTCAGACCCAGAGCAAACATCGGGAAGATAGGCACACTTACAGATGACCTTGTAGAATTCAAACACTTGCAGCAGTCCAATCTCAGATGTAACTCTAAGTAACGTCTGCTATCAGCCCAAACCGGTGATAACCCCGGTGAGGAGCAAAATCTTCATCTTGCCACCTCAACCCCAGCGCATCGTCTAAACACTTCATACATACATTACTACATGGCAAAGTCCTACAAGAACCAAGGATTTCCAATCCCGAGTGACTATTACGCGTGGCAGCAAACCTGATAGAATTTGAAGCTTGAAGACCATGGGCATGGTCCCCTCTTCCTGACTTCATACAACCTCTAATCCCATGTCATTACATAACTCTCGACACAAGCAGGCCAAAGAAGGTCTTATATACCTTGTTCGAATGCTCAGATTGAAGTTCTGCAAGTTCGAGCGGACATCACTGCACACGCATCAAGACGTATTTTGAGACAATGGGACCATGGAGACTGGAGCGGCCCGGGGAAGCCGCAGAGTGTATCTCTGCGGCTACCTGCAGTATACACTATGGCTCCCCTCTATAAATAGAGGGCTTGGGGTGGCCATTTGTAAGAGAAAAAAGGCGAGGAAACCATGTCAAATTTGCTCTGTACACACCCCATATTGAGTGCTTTCTCATTTTAAACACCTGTTAGCTTACATATAGTAATATTTTTACCGGTGGGAGCTCAGTGTTTATCCATTTAGAGTCATAGAAGCCTGTATTGACAGCCCACTGTAAGCCTTCTCACACTCTATAAAGCCTTTTTCTTCATCTTTGCACACATTATTCTTCACATTGAGAGTTGTGTTGTGTGTGTATGCCCGGACTTCGGTCCGTGGTTTTCATTTATGTTTGTATATACATATACTTATATATGTATATATTTATATATGGACTAACATTATATAGTTATGCCTCGATTGAGCCTAGACTTATTTCTAGAGCATTTACTTGCTTTTATATATATATATATATATACTTATATATATAAACTGTTGTCAGACTCTGTCTGATTAGCCTGGATTTTACATCCTGAGCATTTACTTGCTTATATATATATATATATTATTGTCGGACATATTCGATTAGCCTGGATTTTACATCTGGTGCGTTTACTGCTTATATATATATATTACCCATGGAGTTTCTTCGTGGTGGTTGATCATGTCTGTATATATATATTTACAGCTTTTATATATATAACTACTTACTGCTTTTCATACAAATTGTGGCATCATGTGAGCCTAGGAATCATGTGATCCTGATTGATCTCATTGAATCTAGTTTTGATTCGTGATGGACATTTTCATTTATAAGTTGACTTATACATTATTTGCCAGGTCTCGAATTTCCTTAGATGGTTGTCATGCCCATGAGGAGTTCGACATCGTCAGATATTATATTTTCTCGAAGATGCCTCAGATCTCGAAAATAAAAGCAATGTTTAACATTTAATAATAAAATGGAAGTATGAAAAGGTCTTAATTCATATTGAGCACAAGGTTTGAAAAACTTCTTTTACAAAACTTCATTGCTATATTTTGTTTAAAACTAAATTTTTCTATAAATTCAAACCTTTGTATATAGGTGCGAACGAGGCCTTGCACGACTTTTAAATAATTTCACATTGATCCACAAACACACACACACACACCCACATTCAGATAACAGTTTCTTGAAAAGTGGCGGTCACCGTGGTAACACGGATGTCGGGGGGTGCCTAACACCTTCCCTCAACATAATCAAACCCTTGAACCCAAATGAATCTTGATTTCACAGACCCATTTAGCAGTGTCACATCACTGGGTCAATGTGCAAACCTTTTGTCGGTTGCATTGGTGCAACCAATTAAAAACACCAACTGGCGACTCTTAAAGTCAAATCGTCGACATTACACATGTCGGACCTTTTTCACTTGTTTTTTCAAAGAAATCTCACATAACATGAGAACACCAAAGAACAAGTAACGAAAAGGGACAACTAAAAATCCCGACGTCAACATTCTTGCTACAAAACAGAGAATTTTACAGCCTTCTTTATAGGAGAAAATAAAATTAATTCACAAGACTCTTAAAGTTGAAATCTGTAGTGAAGAAGAAGCATATTATTTCTCTTCCTTATGTCCCTAATTTCAATGAGAAATATATCCCTACTAAGTCTCGACCTAGTCAGTTGAAGAAGGAATATTTACTTCTTTGTAAAACTAAAATCGAGTCTCTTAAACAGAAAAAATTAATAAAACCTAGTACTTCTCCCTGGAGTTGTACAACTTTTTATGTTAATAAAAATTCAAAAATTGAACGCGGCACACCTAAACTCGTTATTAACTATAAATCTATTAATGAAGTCCTCCAATGGATTATATATCCAATCCCTAATAAAATGGATATTCTTGACCGACTCCATGATGCAACTATTTTTTCTAAATTTGATATGAAATCAAGATTTTGGCAAATCTAGATCAGAGAACAGGATACTTATAAAACTACTTTAACAGTACCTTTTGGCCATTATAAATGGAATGTTCTTCCATTTAGAGTAAAAAATGGACCTTCTGAATTTCAACATATCACGAATGGATTTTTAATCCTTTCATTGAATTTATTATCTGTTATATTGATGATGTCTTAATTTTCTCTTTAAATATTGACCATCATATTAAACATTTAAATATTTTTAAAATTGTTATCATAAAGAATGTTTGGTCATTTTTGCCCCCAAAATGAAACTTTTCCAAACTAAAATCAGATTTATTGGACATAATATTTCCAATGGAACTAATATTCCAATTGACAGATGTATTGAATTTGCATCAACATTTTCGGATGAAATCAAAGACATTAATCAATTGCAAAGGTTTTTGGGAAGCTTAAATTATATTCATGAATATTATCTGAATCTTTCCTAAGATGCTTCCATTCTTTTTACCCCGCTACGAAAAAAATCCTTCGCCTTGGACTGCTGAACACACTAAAGCAATAAAAAGATTAAAGCTAGGGTCAAACAGCTACCTTGTTTAGCTCTGCCTAATCCTGAATGGAAGAAAATCGTTCAAACTGATGCTTCTAATACAAGATATGGTGGAATCCTAAAATTATTCAATCCTAAAAAGAACAAAGAGGGTCTTATTCGTTTTACTTCAGGAGTCTGGAAAGGACATTCTTTAAATTACCCTACAGTAAAGAAGGAATGTCTTTCAATTGTTAAATGTGTTTTAAAATTTCAGGATGATCTTTTGAACCAGCATTTTTTAATCTGAGTTGATTATTCAGTTGCAAAATATATATTTAAAAAAGATGTTCAAAATTTAGCATCTAAACAGATATTTCCTACCTAGAATAGTATGTTGTCCATATTTGACTTTGATATTTAATATATAAAAGGAAAATAAAATTCTTTATCAGATTTTCTAATAAGATAATATTTGCAGGAATGACCAACAGAGGTCGTGGTCGCGGTCAGCGAGGCCGAGGCAGAGGTAATCTGTATTATACAGAATTTCCTAGTCTGAATACTCAATCTAGTAATTCTTCGGCTTCTTCTAGCCAACCAACAGTAAAAGATGTTCTTCTATTACCAGAACAGTACATTCCAAACAAATATGTGGAAGAAAAAGTATTGATCATTGACCAGAATGATGAGAAATGGATGGAAGATCCATATGGGAAATTAAGAGGCATTATTTAACGACTCAACAATTTCCTCCCTGTTTTAACCAGTATAGATATGTTTATGAATTGATTATCATCGAAGAAGCATCAATGGACACTAAGCATATGCTTCATGATCTTACAAAACCAACTAGTCCAATCCAATACAGTAAAACAACTGTCAAGAGCATTATGCCTCTTGCAAATTGGGGCATTAATCCTCATACTACCCGTACTAATTAGACTAGCCATATAAAAACAAAATAAAACTATTGGGATTATATTGATTCCTTTACGCGGGGATTTTATTATCAAAATCCTATTCATAACCATACTTGGTTTATCCATATCTGTCCCGATGTTCTTAAAAATGAAATTCCAAACTAGTTTTTTGTTTGGTGGGATAAATTCGGTATTACTAATGAAACTTTACCAGAATCAATTCAAATAGCATTCAAGGAGTGGCAAGTTGTTTATGCTCATATACCAGTAAATAAATATTTATCTATACTTAAATTACTTGCTCATTTCATAATCCATTTTGGAATCCCTTGGATCTAGAAATGGGATTTTCAATGTGACTATCATAATAAGATTCCCCGCCTTAAAAGAGTATTTTTTTTACTAAATGGTGGGATAAAGGGCTTAATCCTACACTACCAAAACTTTTCAAGGCCATAAAGATTCATACTCAGGCCTGCCTGGATGCTATTCCAAAAAGCCTTCCAGCACAACCCGTAAACCCATTTGTCAAAATGTAAACAGATTTGAAACAAAAGTTTTTGGATTTAACTGAAATAGAATTAATCGTTAAGACTATGGATTATATGAAAACCCAATTCTTACAATCCTTAGTCACGGATGATTGTTCCATGAAAACTATTAACAGTAATGAAGGATCTGACTAGGATGACAATGAGTTTAGCGTCTTAGCTGGAGAGAGCCAAGAACCAGAACCCACTATGGAAGATTTCTGGGATTCTCTCACCTCCATAATTTTTGAAAAGATAGAGCAAGACAAAAAAGGAAAATGAAAAGCATAAATTTATTCTCCACTACAGAAAAGATACCCAATAATCAGGAAAGTTTAACTACAGTGACTCCACCATCAGAAAAAGAGAAGCCAACTGCTCCCTCAATTATCAGAAGACGACACCAGCTGTCCTCAATAATGCTTCACTCAACCGACAATCTGTCTCACGCCATTCCACTTCCTACGATTGGGAGCTAAAGAAGAAAGATAAGGATTAACTTACGACTCCACTATCTAGGACACGCTTCAGTCCTTGATTATCTTTTTTCTTGTATAAATTAGGATCTCTCACCCATTGTTTAGGCAAAACATTCCTTTTAATTCTCTCTTTGTATTCTCTCTCTCTCTCTATTCTCTCTGTAAAGTACTTAAGATATATATAAGTTTGAAGTTTGAAGATATCAAATGCTCATCTGTAAGTTTTAATTATTGCTCCTGTTAATTATTATATTTCCTTACTTGAGCTTTTAGATTATCATACTGAAAACAATAATTGTTATAAAACAGCATACCAAACTATTACCGACAACCATAATCGTTCTTATTTTCTAGAACAGTTTAATAAATCAGAACAATTAATTGTTTTAACTAAAAATGTTATATAGGAAGAAACTTGTCGACTTATAGTTTTGGGTAAACCCCTAAATCAACAGTAATCTTATGAGATCATATATGTGATAATTTATATCCTAATATATATTTAATATGTCTTTAAAATATTCATGCCATTTTATTACATGAGATAGAATGGGGTTAATGCTTGATTAAGTGGAACGTCACCCAAGTCGTGTTTAGGACTTTGCCTTTAGACGTGTTATGGCGTTGTGGCTTTTTTCCTTTGTAAATCATTGACAGACGTGCTCTATCAACCCTCCATTCGAACTTGCCCTTATTTGGTATCATAGACATGTTTAGTTTATTGACATATTATTGAATATAATACTTATAAATTATGCATATATGATCACTTTTTATAATGACTAATTTTTCAACCTTATCTGTTACAACTATAGCTAATACTTCATCTTCTACTTTAGAAGCAACTAAACTTATTGCCTATCAGGATGTTACGGAAGCCTTAAATATATGGACTATTCCTAAAATCAAACAGAAACAATTTATAAAATTAGAACCTTTGATTTTATTAGTAAAAGGATTATTAAAACCTTTGAATATGATGTTCCCTTACAGAATAATGATTAAATTTTAAATTTATTGCATGTTGAAGATTTATATCATTTAAAAAAAAATATAAATATGTTTATATAGGACTTGTCCAAGTGGCTTTCAAACCATTAACTTTACTTGGTCAAAATACTAGTATTTAGTGCATACTTAGAGATGATAGGTTTCTAAACTGGAAAGCCTCTCTAATGGGTGCTATTGAAACCAGTCTTGCTCATGGACCAGTATATTTTAATATTTACCCGAATTTAAGTGTTGCCTTAACTGATAATAATTTGTCAAAAGTTCTAGAAATGAGAATTATATCTTATGTTTATGAGTATCTACCAGGATCTACTCCTTTTGCCATATTATTCCGTATTCATCTTAAAGTTTTGACTACTTTAAACCCTTATATCCGAAAATAAAGCCAACAAGGTCATATTGTCCTTATTGACACTAATCTTTTTAGTAGTCAAGTGGTTATTCCAATAATGATCCCTTGGGAAGAAATTACTTTTCCGAAACAATGGCAGATAACTAACAACGTTCCTACCCGGCCTATAATTAGACAATCCATTGAGGATGTTGTCCAAACCAGTAATGGAAATGTTTATTTAAAATTTCAGAGACCTTTTACCCGAAGTCGATCTATTAACAATATTTCTTATAATATTGTTTATCTTGAATCATCTAGACAGTTTGTGTCTGACCCTTTAGAATATGTTTATCAAGAGTCTAAAAAATCTAGTAATGAGTCTGTTAAAAATGAAGGCTTAATAAAAGGAATACATATTTCTAAAAATCAAATACATGGTATTTATGAAACAAATACTCCTCAAAACAAAAGACCTTATAGTCCAACTTCTAGTGACATGCATTTTGAATGTTAATGGATTTTTCTCCTAATAGTAAATTTCGAGAATGTTTAAACCAGGAGTTCATGCAGGATAAATATCAGAATTTGAGAAATTGGTATTTTAAAAATCAAGATAATGATAAATTAGCAGAAATTAAATCTAATTATTATGCTTATCTGAATAGCAACCAGAGTATTCTATCATTTACCAAATTGTATTACAATATTTTTTTTAATGTCAGAATTATACACTAAAAGTCAACTGAATGTGTTAACTGGAATTCAAAAGGACTGGATTACCGCAAGTGGTAATATTATCCAATCCATTCATCCCCCTCCTAAGTCCCTTGAACTTAGCTCTGGAAATGAAAATTTAAAACCTTTAGTCATCAATCCGTATGTTGATATACCTGAAAACCCCTATCAACAAGGAGAGATAAAAATAAAAGATATTTTACCTTTGTCTAAACAGAATAATTATACTAATCTTTTCCTTCAAGTAGTAGGAAAAGTGTTAACCGGGATAGAAGAACAAATTAATCATTTTAATGATAAATGTCAAGTTGTTCCTCACAAGATTGATCTTTAACCTGTAACCATTAAACCACATTTAGAAGTTAGTAATTTTAAAATGAAATCTTCTAAATCTGATAATAAGTTTATTAATAATCTTTTAAACAAAATAAAGATTTAAAAACTATAACTGCATCTACATCCCAGATTAACATGATGTCAGGTCAGCCTCTTCACATACCAGTAATAATAATACTGATGATAATGAAGAAGAAACTGACGATATTTCTTCTGTTCATATTTTGGAAATCCAAAATAATTTTCAGGAAATGCAGAATATTAATAAGACCACTTACAATCAGAAACCAATAAATCAAATTGCTTTATCTGGACCTAGTAGGTATTATTACCCCAGACCTACTCCCCAGGATATTCTATATGAAGAAGATTTTCTTCATTCTTAGAAATCTTACCAGGGTAAAACCATTTACGAATGGAATATTTATGGTAAGACAGAATATCAAATTTACGAAAACCATTCATCATATCATGATGTATGCAACATTCTGTAAACATAATGATAATACAGACCATCAAATCTGTCGTTTCTTAGTAAATGGATTTACCGGCATTCTTAAAGGATGGTGGGATACTGCACTTACTGAGAAACAATGAACTGAAATTCTTCAATCCTATAAGAATGAAACTGATCCTATTACTAAAATTGAAATTAAAAGAGAAGATGCTTGGTACACTTTAGTCCAAGTAATCTTTCATCATTTTGTTGGACCAGGACTTATGAATACTGATAGGAGTAGAGAACTCTTACAGAATCTTCGTTGCCCATCCTTAACCCATTTTAGATGGTATAAGGATATCTTTCTAATGAAAGTTATGCAAAGAACGGATGCCAACAGTGAACATTGGAAGGCCAAGTTTATTGATGGGCTTCCTACTTTCTTTGCTGAAATAATCCGTAAGAAACTAAGAGATAAGCATGACTGTATAAGTATTCCTTATGACCAGTATTCTTATGGCCATCTTATTTCAGTAATTATTGAAGAAGGATTATCATTATGCAATGATATGAAACTTCAACAATTATTGAAAAAATAGAATCTCACCAAAAGACACGAAATAGGAGAATTTTGTGATCAATTCTCTTATGACACAAAATTACAGTATCCACAAAACCCCTGAAAAATCTACTAAGAAGTCGATTGAGCCTCGATAGAATATTTGAAGCATTAACTACTTATATATATATATATATATATATATATATATACATTTCAAAGTCTTGGTTGGAGTTTACTTATGGTGGCGATGATCTCTGCATTTTATATATATATATATATATATATATATATATATATATATATATATATATATACCACTTTTATATAAATATCTACTTTAATTGCTTTCGTAATGTAGATATTTAACCTTCCAGTATGTGGTCTAGATTTGCCTCAATCTGGCTATTTCTAACTTTGACCGGTTCAAAAGTGTCTAAACTGGAACCGTTGAAGCTAGAATTGTTTAGATTTATTCAAATCTAGTTCTTTTTCTAGCTTTTGTACATATTACTCTTTTATGTGAGCAAAGGAATCATATGATCAAAGATTCAGCCTCTAAATCTAGATTCGGTTCCCACGATGAACATTTTTCAACTGCAATCAGCTTGTAAATTATCTATGGTGTTTGGATATCCTTAGATGGCTCTTATGCCCACAAGGAGTTTGGCACTACTATGTATCTTATTTTCTCAAAGATGCCTCGCATCTCGAAAATAAAAACAATAAATCTGAATATATTATAAAATTGAAGTATCATAGGCCTCAATTCCTATTGAGCATAAGGGTTTGAAAACCTGTTTTCTAAAGCATCACTGCTATATCTTGTTAAAATTAATCTTTTATATACAAGTCAAACCTTTTGTATATAGGTGCAAACGAGGTATAACACTACTTCCAGATAATCGCACATAGGTCCAACACACACAAACAGATAAAAAGTTAATTGAAAAGTGGCGGTAACCGTCTTTTCACGGAAATCAGGGGGTGCCTAACACCTTCCCTCCGCTTAATCAAGCCCTTGAACCTAATGAATATCGATTTCCAAGACCAGTTAAATAGTGTCCAACCATTGGGTCTTTCTACAAACCTTTTCAAAATCAGTAGAGTTGGTACAACCATTTCAAATCTACTAACTGGAAACTCTAAGTTAAATTGTCGACATTTACATGTCGGACCTTTTCAAACTTTCCTTTTCAGACAAAACTCACCCAAAATGAGAGCACCAAAAGATAAGCACGGAAATGGACACAAATAAATCCCGACATCGACAGGTGGCGACTCTGCTGGGGACTCTAGTAAGAGGGCTTAAATCGTTATTCAAACTTTTCAAAACCTTTTATCTGCTTATGTGTGAATATTGCATTTACATTGAATGGATGTGTACTAATGCTTTATTTACTGCACTTTATTTCTTCGCACCATATCTGCATGTGATATTAGTGCTTCGCATATGTCATTTCCAAATGGTGAGACGCGATGTATATGAATGTGTGTTGTGTGATTCCTCCACCAGGACGTAAACCTGTCGGTGTTTGATTACTGGACTTAAGGGAGACTAATCCCGCGAGGCTCAGGAAAGTCACCACCCAGATTAGCTCAAGTTGAAAGATCAGATTAACTTCTTATCTAGTGAATTGCAATGATTTGGGGACCTTCATGCCGAAAAGCCGTAAGCGTAGCCTAAGATAGGTCAGCTTCTGATAAATCAAACGCGAAGGGAAGTCTTTTCATACCTTCCCCTTTCAATTACTGGTAATTTCAATTCCATGTAAATGTCAATGTAATGGACAATATAAAGGAATATGTAAATATGCATTCCTTTTTCATATCAAGACCTGCCATGCTATCCTGTCATCAAAACGACTGATATCCATTTTGCAAGAGAACATTAAAACACTCCTAAAAAAAATGGACACATTGCATAGCATGTAACATCTCCATGTTTTCCTAGACTAAACTACGTATTCTTTTTGTAGGGAAACTATTGGTCCCGTTACCTATTCAAAGTCCAAGAAGGCACTAAGCCCACCGTCAGAAATGGTTACAAGTTCCTAGTTTAATCCTACTCCTATTTTCCCGAGGAGTTCGAAGGATTAAGGAATTAAATAACAGATTTGGTTGTTCTTCTGAAAGAACTAAACAAATCAACTCAGGATCCACATATACCCATCGAAACTGAATACATTGCACAAGAAAGAATTCAGGGTCCGGAAAGAGATGTCCTAGTACCTGAGTCTCAGACTGAGAAGTCCAATAAAACCCCTTAAATCACCCATCTTAAAGAAGATCAAGATACCGTTGATATTCGGAAGAAGGTTTAACAAATGGAAGAGACCATTCGGTCAATCAATGGGACTGGAACACATAGAAACATTACCTATTCAGAACTTTGCATCTTTCCTAGGGTTCATTATCTGAAAAAAATTTAAGGCTCCTAATTTTGAGAAATATGATAGATTGGGAGATCCCTACACTCACTTAAAAGTGTTCATTAGAGAACTTGGATCCTATGCGAGGATGAAAAGCCAAGGATGCAATTGTTTCAGAAGAGTCTAACTGGAGAAGCCAGAGCTGGTACGCTAGATTGGATAACTCCAAAATCCACAACTGGGAGGAATTATCCCATGCTTTCCTTAAAGCTTTCAAACTCAGATGGCTCCAGACAGGTATCAAATTACCAAAGTCAAGAAGCAAGTTAATGAGTCATTCAGAGAGTATGCACAAAGATGGAGGCGTCTGGCTACTCAAGTAATCCCATCCATGACAGAGACTGAGATGGTGATGACCTTCATTGATATTCAAGAAGCTCTATTTTATGAGAGGGTCCTAGCTGGTATAGGAAAATCATTTTCAGAAATGATTAATCACATAAAAATGGTAGAGATAGGGTTAAAATATTATAAAATTCAAGACCTCGCCGCTTTAAAAGTAGTAGCTGAGCATATCCAATCTGGAAGTTATGGGAACAATCCCCGGAGGGTCCATAAGAAGAAAGAAGAGGATGTCTCCTTGATACTGCAAGGGAAAACTTAAAAAGGCAATCAGAACTTGTCTATTCAAAGGAGAAATTATTCCCATTTGCAAGCACAATCCTCAAATCCTCCCTTGCCAAAGAGTGGAGAAGTCAAGTGTTCAAGAGTTTTCACACATTTAGGGGACTCATTGGAAAACATTTTCAAACTTTTGACAACTCAGAAGAAAATTACTCATCTCCTTCTAGCAGCCAATCCAAGTTAAAAGGGCTTCAATACAAGCAAGAGGTGTGCCTAGCATTCTAGAGCTCTAGGCCACGACACCTAAGATTGTTGGGCCCTCATGCATAAGATCCAGGACTTAATAGACAGTGGTGAGATCGTGGTGACAAAGCCCGAGAAACCATATGTTCAAGATAACCCTCTCCCTCAACACAAGGGAGAAGATGTTAACATGATCAATAGAGGTAGTGGAGAAAGTTCCAATTACCTCAAATACGTGGGTGGTTCTCCCCAAACTAGAAAAAGATAATTCTGATAAGTGAGATTATTCAGATTTCTGGTTCATGATAGAATGGGAGTTGAAGTCTATTCATGAATAGGTTAATCAACTAGCAGAACTGGTGATACATCAGCACAAAGTCACACGACAGTTGTTCGGTCAGGAGCATGCAAGTCTCCTCTCCTTTATCATAAAGAATCCACCACTGACCCAAGAGAATAAAACATTAGAGGAAAAGCTTACACGGAAAACAAGAGCCCATACCCGACGGGACTTTGCCAACAAAAGGGAGTTCACCCATTTGGGCCAACCAATGGAAGAAATCTTGCAGATTCTGATAAATGAGGGAAAAATCATAGCACTGCTACCCCTAGTCAATCCACATTCAAAAAGATTTGATGCTACCAGGGTCTGTCAATACCACTCCAATACTCGTGGCCACAACACTGAAGGATGATGGGCACTTCGTCATCTTATCCAAAATATGATTTATATCGGTGACCTGCAAATGACAGATGATGACACCGTATCACTTGAGAGTGGAAATACATTTCCTCCAGGATCGCAAAGATGGAGGAAGATCATAGTATTCATATCCTCTAAGGGATACTTGGCTGCAACACCCCATATAATTCAAACAATTAAGCTCGAAGGAGTTAAAAACCCTTTGAAGGTGGCTGCACCAGAACCACTAATATTGCCATTTAGGCCGCAATATCATATCACTGGCCTTAAGAAAGTCTCATAGAACTATAGAGAGGTTGAAGGATTAACATCAAACATAACTGTTGCGGTATCCAAGGAAAACCCATTATATCTCCCTAAACGAGTGATGAAGCCAATCATCAGTTCTAAGGGGAAAGTACCCAAGGAGAAAATTGAAGAATTCCTTTGCAAGATGGGACATAATGAAGCCAAGGTGGTGCAAAGCTTGAAAGAAGCACCTCAACAGATATCTATTTTGGACTTGGTATTCTCTTCGAAAGATCATCGGAAGGTCTTAATGAAGATATTGGAAGAAGCCCACTTGCCAAAAATGGTGGATGTTGAAAAGTTTCATCATCTGGTAGATCACATTTTCAATAGCAATATGATATCCTTCCCTGATGATGACATATCCCCCAAAGGGATGGGTCATTGTAAACTACTGCACATAAAAGTAATGTCTTCTGGATATGTGGTCGGAAGTGTGCTAATAGATGGAGGATCATCCCTAAAAATCTGCCCATATGCCATATTGGAAACAATGAAGATCAATCCCAACCGAATCTAAAGCAACCATATAGTCATCAGAGCCTTTGATAGGTCTCGATGAGATACTATAGGAGAGGTTAAATTACCAGTGGAAATTAGTCCACATATTTTCTATATATCCTTTCAAGTGTTCAAAATCACTACAATATATAATTTATTGATGGGAAGACCTTGGATTTATATGGGGGGAGCCGTCCCATCCACTCTTCATCAACAGCTCAACTATATCATCACCAGTAATCTGGTCACTGTCAGTGTTGAACTAGAATATCCTATCCAAAGTGATATGCCTTTAATCAGTTTCAATGAAGAAGTTGAGCATGTCAGCTTCTAAGCCCTTGAGGTGAGCAACAATAACTATCAACCCATCGAGGCTCCAGCTTTGAAACCCAGAGTTTTCGCCGAGGTAATGTCGGCCAGTCAAGAGATGATATCCTTAGGTTTCCAACTAGGATAAGGGTTAGGAAAGAATCAGCAAGGAATCAAATGCCCAATTCAAATTCCCATCCAGACAGGGAAGGTCGGACTAGGCTATTCCTCTGGGTCAAGTCACAGGAACCCGCAAAAGCATACACCGGTTCCTTCATCTATAATTCTATTTCCTAAACCTATAGATGCAAATTTTGTACGGCCTCTAAGGAAAATTCATGTCTCCGTGGCGGGTATGTTGTTTCCTAAGCCCAGAAAGGCTATTGGGAAAGAAGTCCTAATTCCAAACCCAGACAATGAGGAAAGGAATCAAAGGTGTAAACAAGATATAAAGAGACGGTTATCAAAGATGTAATTCATGGTGCATACCTAGGTATGAACAAGGATATATCAGATGACGATTGTTCAGATGTCATAGTCATTATTCAAGAGGAGGAGGATGATAAATTCCCCTTCATCACAGCCGTCCACTAGGACTTGACCCTCGACAATTGGAGTAGCACTCCTTGCGTTTGCCAAAAAGGGTAAAAAGGGAAAAAAAATCCCTATGCCCTATAGATATCATTAACTATTTATTTTGTAGCATAGCTGTTTATTTTGTAGCATAGTATTAGCAGTTGTTGTTTTCATGTCATGCTAACACTTTGTATGATCAAACAGTTTTATATTAAGTGAAAGCATTTTGTTTCAGGACTCCAGAGTTAGATTTGTCTAAACTTGCTGATGGAATGCCAATTTCTCACAATGACTACAACTTTGATGTAAAGTTGGACTCTGACTTGATGGAGATTGAGCAAGAGGACTATGAGGTGCCTGAGGAGATCAAAGAATAGGTCGAAGATAAACCCAAACCAAACCTTGATCAAACCACCTCCTTTAACCTCAGAACCTTAGAAACCCCAAACAAATCCAGATTGGCGTGAACCTTACCCCAAGCTAAAGGAATGACATGGTTACTTTATTAACCCAATTCCACGATGTGTTTGTATGGTCTTATGAAGGCATGATCGATTTGTCAACTGATATCGTCATTCATCGCCTACCCATTAAAGAGGGATTCAAGCCAGTTAAACAGAAGCTTAGGCGATTGAAACATTAGTGGAGTTTGAAATTCAAGGAAGAAATTTTGAAACAATTCAAAGTTGGCATCATCATGGTATCAACATACCCTGAGTGGCTATCTAATATAGTTCCTGTTCCTAAACCTGGGGGAAAGGTACGAGTATGCATGGATTATAGGGATTTGAAAAAAGCTTGTCTCAAATACAACTTCCTAGTACCATTTATCCACATACTCATAGACAAAACGGCTCAGTATGGCATGTACTCCTTTGTTAACTTCTTTGCTGGGTACCACCAAATCATGGTTGATGAAGAAGACCGGGAGAAGACAACATTCATCACTCCTTGGGGAACCTTTTGTTACAGACGGTTGTAGTTCGGCCTCATCAACGCCGGAGCTACCTATCAGCGAGTCATGATGGCTTTTTTCCATGATTTAATACATAAAGAGATAGAATTCTATGTGGATGACATCATTGTCAAATCCCAAAGGGAAGATGTAAGACCCCAAATTTTTATAAAATTGAATTTCCTCTATATAGTAAGGGGTTGATTTGATTAATGTGGTTAGTTATGGGTAAAAAGCACAAATATTTCAAATAAGCAAGTGGTTATAAAATATTCATTGTTGTTGGGGAATATTCATTTGGTCGTAGAATATTCTTGTTGTCAGGGATTATTCGTATGACGGCGTAGCCATTTGTGGGCCCCATAACAGAAAATTATCGGATGAAGAAAATGACAAGTATGAGTTTTTTTAAAAAATAACGGCGTAGTTGTTACCGTTAAAACTATTGGAATACCTGGTGGTTAAAATACAGTAATACGCGGTGTTGCACAGTGGAACACGGTATTGTACAATAATTTTAATTATTCATTCTTACGTAAGAAGTCACTACTCAATACTTGTTACAGTAATTACTGTTTAATATTTTATTTTATTGATTCAATAATTTATACGTTGATATTTTATATTATTAATTCAATAATTGTCACTGCACAGTATTTCCCATTATCAGATCAATAATTCATATTATATGAATAATATAATTAGATAACTTTATTGGAAATGTCTAAGGAAGTTTTGTCTAGGAAAGGGGTTTAATCACCTAATTGCGCGCCAGTAAGGAGAAATCATTATCGGAAAGCCCCATCTTTCTTGGGAACGACCTGGTTGTCATTATTGTGATTTTGTAATATTATTTGTGAATAATTAATTATTGATAAAAATGATAAGAAAATATTTATTTAATGGAGAAATTTTTAACGAGACAATTATTAAGAGTTGATATTTTATCTTCTTCGATAAAATAATTCACTCAAATATATTATTTTAATATTACATTATAAGTGTATGATGTAATAATATAATATAATAACGGTGATATTTTTATAATGAATGCACGATATATGAATAAATGAGGAGGAAAAGAGCAAATTAGGTCCGGAGTATTTTTGTTACAAAAAACATGTTAAATATGTTGGTGGGCCCATTTTTGACTGAAATTTGATTATACCCTGCAACATCATCCATATGTGGATTTCAGTCATTTTCCGTTTAGAATTTAGAAAAACTTTCTTCTACAAAGTTGTATAAAATTAAATTTTCCATGAAATGGACATAAGATTTATCTTTTTCTGATAAAAGTACTACTTATTATGAATTATTAAAGTTCCGAAATAATTAATTTTTAGAGTTATAAATATTTTTTAAAAGAAAATTATTTTTTTTGTTGGTGGGCCCCATTAGTGTGCTGATAAAATTGGTCAAGGAGGTGTGCAGAAAATTTTTATAAATATTAATATTTTATTAAATTTTCTGCTTTGGTGTTCTAAGCATTTTCCTATAAATAGGGTTGCTTAGGTTAGAATTGAAAATCACACCAGAATCAGAATTTTTCTCTCTCTATAATATCGAGCATATTTTTATTAGTATTTAGATATCTTGAGTATTTCTATATAGTGCAAGTTTCTTTCAGCATTATATCAGATATTTCAGCCAAAAGTACTATTCTTTTGAGGTAAATGATGTTATTTTTTTCATAAATGATATTATTTCTTTTAATATCATTATACTGAAATATTGATATGAATTTTATTGTAAAAGTTTTACCTTTTCGTGTCGGGGTTACTATTCACGTATACGGCATTATTCATAGAAAAAATAAATTTTTTCCTTTGTCCAAGTTGTCTATTATGGTAACTATCTATGATTGTATCCATGTTTTGATCTCCATTCTTGAATTTTGCTCCACAATTGTTTATTATGGATTATTTTTGAACTTGGATAAACTAAACTACGAATCACTAATCTTTATTTTTATTATCTCACTGGATTCATTTTCTTGAAAATATTTATTGTCATCCTCAGTCCTAAATGGTGACATAACTTAATATCTTTGGCATGTAGTGCAAAGATAAATGATTACTTGATGAATATCTTTGGCCTGTAGTGCACAGATGAATTATTACTTGATGAATATCCTTGGCCCATAGTGCAAAGATGGACAGGTGTTCAGATGAACATAACCAACTGGTGATACAAATGAATATCTTTGGCCCGTAGTGCAAAGATGAATATTTGGTTCAAGATGTATATTGATTGATGTCACAGGGATAAAATATTGATGATGGACTTTTAAATCATAGAATATAGTAGACTTCATTCTCTACTTAACTCTTCTAATGAATTGTAATTTTCGTTGCGAATATTGATCTAAACTTGTTGTCTATTATATTTTATCCAATTTATTGAAGGCTAACGATAATTTATTTTTCATTATCTTAGTCATAATATTCTTTACTGGGCTATTTGAGCTTATCATTTTTCCTTTTTGTTCCATTTATCTTCTCAGAAGGCAAGAATATAACGGGAACTAGTCGGGGTATGGAGTGATGGTTCAAGACAATTATTATAGTAGTCCTCAGTATTTTGTAAAATAGTGTATCAATAATTGTAATAAAGACTTTATTTGAGTTTGGATATTATCTAGAAGACAATATTTGTATTACAAGTCACAGTATATGTGTTTTTGTATTTTGCACGACAATTGTAATAATGAAGTTTGTAGTTATTTTCTGTACCATGTATTTGGTGACTCAGAATGAGTTGTGTGGACCTATTTTTGGGGCGTCACAGTTGGTATCAGAGCTTAGGGATATGGTCTCTGGCGGAGATCGGGGAATAGAATTAGGAGGGGAGAGACGAGTAAATTCTTCGCTAGTGTGTCCTACCTAAGCTTATTTTGTATTTAATGGGTCAATCGGAGCATAGGGTTAATATGTGATATGTTAATTTGTTTAATTAACCCTTGTTTTGTGACAATATTTGAGAATGGCATCTGAAAATGTTTAGAGGAGCAATAGAGCACATGAGACTATTGAGACATCGACAATCAACAACCAGGATAATGTGCATCAGGAAGGCAATATTCCTCCTGTAAACAACACCATTGATCAAACGATGAATGATGGAATGTTTAGAAGCTTTTTGCAGTTCATGCAAAACCAGACGAGAGAGAATCTTGTTCAAAATACAGGTAGAAACAATGGCAACTCACGTCTGGTAACTACTAAGCAATTCAAGGAGTTGGGACCGTTGGAGTTTTTGGGAAAGCCGGATTCGATCAAGGTAGAAATGTGGGTTAAGAAAATTACCAAGATATTTGACGTATTGGAATGCACAGAGGAACAGAAGGTTCCATTCACCACCTTTATGTTCCGTGTTAGGCAGATTACTGGTGGGAATCTATGAAGCGTACCCAGCCTGTCGTACTCAATATGTCTTGGGAAGCATTCCATAAACTATTCAATGATAAGTATTTTCCTGAAAGTATTCGTCATATGAAGGAGGTAGAGTTTATCAGACTGGAACAGAATAACATGATTGTGTCCCAGTATGAGGCTAAGTTCGCGGAGTTATCCAGTTTTGCACCTCATTTGGTAGAGAATGAAGAACATATGACATGGATGTTTCTTAGAGGTTTGAAACCCGAAATTCGTCAATACCTCATTTCTGAAAAAATTTCTCTATATTTAGATGTTGTGAACAGGCCTCAATTATTAGAGCGAGATAATGAGTCTGTTCAACCGAGGGGACCATAACCAAGGTCGTACCGGTGGCAGCAGTCATCAGAGCAATGACAACCAGCGGGGAGGAAAATATCCAAACAGAAGCGGTAACCACTCTGGTGGTAATCGTGGCCATGATAGTAGAAAAAGCGAGTCGGGAGGAGATTTCAAAAAGAGAAGGTACAACAATGACAATGTGAAGGCGTCAGCACCAGCATCAACTATTTCTAGGGGAGGAGAACGACCATCGGTCGTATGTTATAAATGAGGGAAAGAGGGACACATCAACCCAAACTACCCATAATAATTCAAGGTGTGTTATAACTGTGGAAATGAAGGTCATATAGCTCGAGATTGTCCTATAGCGAAACCAAGTCCAGCAGGGATGGTGACTCTAAAGGCTGTCCCAGACAAGTCAAAGTCGGTGGTACCTGGAAGAGAGTTTGTCGTGACTTCCCAAAATACGAGGAACTTGAACAAAGTTATCACGAGTTAGTTAATCATAAATTCCTGTGAAGTTTATACCTTATTAGATATCTTACTAAAATTGATTTTTTTTTGTAAGGTTGTTAGTTTTCATATTCTTAACCAACCTATTATTCGAATTCAAGCAACCAAACCACTAAAGTCAAACACTTTCATATCAAGCCATAAAGCCATTCATTTATTTGAATAATATTTATGTTGTTAATGAATTTACTGATGTATTTCCTAAAGAACTTCATGGCCTATCCCCATAGCGTGAAGTAAAATTTTATATTGACCTTGAACCCGGTACAAAACTCATTTCCAAAACCCCATATCGAATGGCTCCTATTGCACTTCAGGAGTTCAAAAAAAAACCCAACTATAGGAGTTGGTACACGAGCCTCTATCTGGTGACTTCCTTTGTGGAATACACCAAAGTCAGAATCTCCGTAGGGGACGCCATATTCATGTGGTGGTAAACTGATAGGTGCCATTGTGACGTGCTATCAAAGATTGGGATATGAGTCACAGTTGAGAGCAACCTAAGTCAGTAATTGAAATACGTAGCTTTCTAGGCTTAGCTAGTTATATATTATCAGAGATTCATTGAAGAATTTTCGCGAATCACTACTCCATTAATTCAGCTGACTCAAAAAGATACAAAATTCGAATGGAGCGAGGAATGTGAGAAGAGATTCCAAGAACTCAAGAGGAGACTCATTTTGGCACCTGTTCTGACCATACCATCCTAGAAAAGCAAACGAGGTAGCTGATGCATTGACTAGAAGATCGTATGTGTAAGACCCCTACTTTTTTTAATAAAGAATATTTTTTTCTCAAAATATATTTTTGAATATTATGGTGTGGATATGATATAATGTTATAGTTGTGGGTAGTATTTGAAAATTTTACAAAGTAAACAAGTTGATATAAAATATTCGATTGATCGTGGAATATTCGTTTTAACAGGGAATATTTGTATGACGGCAAAATCATTGGTGGATCCCACAATGGAAGTATTGTCATAGTTAGAAAATGATAGAAATATCTTTTTATAAAAATAATGGAAAAAGTTTTACCGTTAAACTGTTGAACTACCCAGTGGTAAAATTACAGTAATACGCGTGGTTGCATAGTAGCACACGGTATTGATTATTGATATTACGTGAGAAGTCACTCAGTTATACTCAATTATTGCTACAGTAATTGCTATATAGTATCCCATGTTATTTGATTTAATTATTGTCATAGTATTAATATTTTTATATTATTAAATCAATAATTGAGACAACAAAGTTATTCATATTATTATTTTCAATATTGACGATGTCTATAAAGTTCTGTCGAAGAGAGGTTTGGTCACCTAATTGCGCGCTAATAGGAAGATATCCTTATCGGAAAGCCCCCTCTTTCCTGGGAATGATCTGGTTGTTAAATATTGTGAGTTATAATATTAATGATGAATAATTGTTGAAGTATTAAGAATGTGTTTATTGAAGATAAGTGAATTACAAAAGTTAGAGGGGAATAATAAAAATTTGGAAAACTTTAGGGGTACTAAAGTATAATAAGTTAAATCAATCTGGATCATTGATGGTGGTTGTAATAGTAAATCAATCTGGACCATTGATGGTGGTTTTAATAGTAAATCAATCTGGACCATTGATGGTGGTTTTAATAGTAAATCAATCTGGACCGTCGGTGGTGGTTTTAAATGTAAATCAATCTGGACCATCGGTGGTGGTTTTAAAAGTAAATCAATTTGGACCTTCGGTGGTGGTTTTAAAAGTAAATCAATCTGGACCGTCGATTGTGGTTTTTATAGTAATCAATATGAACTGTCCGTTCTAATAGTAAATCAATCTGGACCGTTTATGAATTAGTTACAATTTAGTCCATTCTCCTATAAATGGAAGCTTAATTCTTCTTTCATTCTCACCAATTCACTGAGATTCACAAGAGACACTATAGAGAGAGAAACTATAAAAAGCAAAAAAAAAAGAGAATTCTACTACTTCACTATTGCAGTATCCAGCCTTCTACTAAGATAAGGGGTATTATTTCTTTCGTATTCATAAAGAATACTATTTTTCGTATTCATCATTTAATATGTCGGAATAACCTGTCTACGCGGATTACGTACCGTATAACAGGTGAAAATCCATTTGCAGTTTTGTATGTTATTACTTTTCATATTCTTAAATCTAAACTTACTATGGTAAGTATTGCTTCTATAACCCTTGAAATTAGTGGAATATCCTTGAGTTTTGTGCTTCATCCATTATCATTTTATTGGAATATTGATATGAGCTTTCTTATTTAATGTTAATATTTTCACCCGGGGTACTATTCACGGGTTACTATTCACCCAATTACTATTCACTATAATATTATTCACTCAGGTATTCGGGGCACTTTTTATGCCGGGATACTATTCATGAGTTACTATTCACCCAATTACTATTCACTCAAATATTGTTCACTCGGGTATTCGGGACATTTTTCATGCCGAAGTACTATTCACGGGGTAATATTCCCAAAGTATTACTCACAGAGTACTATTCACGGGGTACTATTCACCAAAAAATTTATTTCATTTCAGTCAAAATTATTTTTGATACATGGATATTATCCTTGAATTTTACTCCACAAAGCAGTATCATGTTGACAATTTGGACATTATTGAATTCTAGATAAATTAAATTATAAATCTTTAAAAATTTATCCTTTGCTTTCTTTTAAATTGTATTCTTATATTATTATCATCATCCTCATGCTTATATTGTGATAAAAGTCATCTTTGGCTTACGTGCATTGATGGACTGTTGATTGGTATGATTATGACCACGGATAATTCGGTAGATCATGACTATTGATGATTACACGGATATTCTTGGCCTGTAGTGCAAGAATAATTTGTGGACGTGATACTAATGAATATCCTTGGCCCGTAGTGCAGGGATGATTTGATGATGTGATTTATTTATTAAGCTGAGTCCCAGCGATAAAGTTAATGATAAACTTTTTAAATCATAAAAGATAGTAGATGTCATGCTCTACTTGACTCTTCTAACAGATTGTTTGTTTCGCTGCAGTTAAACTTGTTGTCTATTATATTCTATCAGTTTAACATTGTTGAAGGCAAATGATAACTTATTCTTCATTATCTTAGTCATAATATTTCTTACTGGGCTAGTTGAGCTCACCCTTTTACTTCCATTGTTCTCTTGAGAAATGAGAACGTAGTCGGAACTAGTCTGGGAAGCGGGTGATGGTGAGAGATGGTGTTATAGCAAATTCCTCACTATTCTATAAAATAGTGTGACAATAAATGTAATCAGGACTCCATTTGAGTTTGGATATTGTCTAGAAGATAATATTCGTGTAAAAACTCTCAGCTCATGTTGTATAATTAAGTTTGTATTTATATTCAGTACCATGTATTTGGTGACCCAAGATGGGTGATGTATACCTATTTTGGAGGTGTCACAGTTGGTATCAAATCTTAGGGATATGATCCCTGGCAGAGATGTGAGACAAGAACTAGGAGGGGAGAGACGGGGAATTCCTTCGCTAGTATGACCTACCTAAGTTTATTTGGTATTTAATTGGTCGGTCATAGTATAGGGATAATATGTGGCATAACAATTAACCCTTGTTTTGTGTCAGTGTTTGAAAATGGCATCTGAAAATGTTGAGATAAGCAATGAAGCACATGAGATTGTTGAGTCACCAACGATCAATATCCAGGGTAATGTGCAATAGGAAGACAATCATCCTCAGGTAAACAACAACAATGATAAAATAATGAACGATGTGATGTTCAGAGGCTTTATGAAATTCATTCAACATCAGGCGAGAGTGGCTCCTATTCAAAATAAAGGTGCAAACACTAATAACTCTCGAATGGTCACTGCTAAGAAGTTCAAGGAGCTGGGACCATCGGAGTTTTTGGGAGAGCCAAAACCACTTAAGGCGGAGACGTGGATAAAGTAGATCACCAAGATATTTGATGTCTTGGGATGCTTCAAGGAACAAAAGGTTCCCTTTGCCACCTTCATGTTGAGAGGAGAGGCAAATTACTAGTGGGAATCAGTAAAACGTACTCAGCCTGCCGCACTCAAAATGTCTTAGGAAAAGTTCCAAGAACTGTTTAACGACGAGTACTTTCCCGAAAGTATTCATCACATGAAGGATGTGGAGTTTATCAAGTTGGAACAAAACAATATGACCGTGTCGCAGTACGAGTATAAGTTTGTCGAGTTGTCCCGGTTCGCATCCCATTTGGTTGATAATGAGGAGAGAATGACGTGAATGTTCTACAAGGTTTGAGACTCGAAATATGTCAATACCTCATTTCTCACAAACTGTGTTTGTATTTAGATGTTGTAAATAGGGCTCAGTTATTGGAGCACGATAATGAGTCAACCCAACCAAGAGAGAGCAGTCGGCAAGTCGATAATACTAGTGGTAGCAGTCATCGAAGCGGTGACAACAAACGTGGAGGGAATCGACATGCCAGAAATGGTAACCACTTCGGTGGTAATAATGACCAAGATAATAGAAGTTGAAATTTTAAGAAGAGGAGATTCAATAATGATGGAAAGACGTCAACACCAGCACCTGTTATTAAGGAAGGAGAATGACCGCTGGTCGTATGTTACAAATACGGAGGGGAGGGACACATCAGTCCAAACTATACGCAGTAGTCCAAAGCATGTTACAATTATGGAAGAGAAGGTCACCTAGCCCGATTTTTTCGTGCACCAAAGTCAATTCCAGCTGGGATGGAGGCATCAAAGGCTATCCCAGACAAGAAAAAACTAGTAGTTCAAGGGAGAGGGTTTATTGTAACCTCCCAAAAAGCGAGGAATCCGAACGAGGTGATCACGGGTAAGCTAATCATAAACTCTAGCGAAGTCTATACCTTATTTGATACCGATTCCACCCATTCTTTTATTTTTCCTATTTGCGCTCAACATTTAAATTTGACTCCGGAGAAATTAGACTTTGATTTATCTGTTGAAACTCTGTTGGGAGAAACCTTCATTACATCCACTTTTTATAAGTCTTGTTTGATTCAAATAGGTAACCGCACATTACCTGTCGATCTTATCTCTTTAAAAATACTTGCATTCGATGTGATTTTAGGAATTGATTGGTTCACTACTCATCATGCAAAAATTTGTTTTCATAAGGTGTTAGCTTTCATATTCCTAACCAACCTATTTTGTGAATTCAAGCAACCAAACCATTAAAGTCAATCATTGTCATCTCAAGCCATAAAGCTATTCGTTTATTGAAAAATGGATGTCAATCTTTCTTAGCTCATGTCACGGATTTAAACAAAAATACGTCAATTTTGAATGATATTTCTATTGTTAATAAATTTCCTGACGTATTTCCTAAAGAACTTCTTGGCCTACCTTCAGAGCGTGAAATTGAATTTTGTATGGACCTTGAACCTGGTACAAAACCCATTTCCAAAGCCCCATATCGAATGGCTCTTATTTAACTTCAGGAGTTAAAGACCCAAATACAGGAATTATTAGACATCGGTTTCATTTGTCCTAGTACGTTTCCTTGGGGTGCTCCTATTCTCTTCGTAAAGAAGAAAGATGGAAGTATGAAACTTTGTATTGATTATTGGGAGTTGAATCATGTCACCATCAAAAATAGGTACCCGTTGCCATGCATTGATGACTTGTTTGACCAGTTGCAAGGTGCCAAATTCTTTTCAAAGATCGATCTTTATTTCGGATATCATCAGTTAAAGATTAAAACCGATGACATCCCAAAGACTGCTTTCAAAACTCGGTATGGGCATTACGAATTCCTAGTCATATCTTTTGGATTGACTAATGCTCCTGCTGCCTTCATTGATATAATGAACCGAGTATTCAAGGAATATTTGGATCACTTTGTGGTCGTCTTTATTGATGATATCCTTACTTACTCCAAAAGTTGTGAAGATCATGGGAACACTTGAGGCTGATACTCCAAAAGCTTCGTGAGAACAAGTTATATGCCAAGTTGAAGAAATGCGAGTTTTGGCTTGAGGAAGTAGCATTCCTTGGGCATGTAATATCAAATTATGGAATATCTGTTGACCCAGCAAAGATTGAAGCAATTCAAAGCTGGGAGAAACCTAAGTCAGTGACCGAAGTACGTAGCTTTCTCGGCTTAGCTGGTTATTATCAGAGATTCGTAGAAGGGTTTTCTTGAATCGCTACTCCATTACCTCAGCTGACTCGGAAAGATACAAAATTCGATTGGAGCGAGGATTACGAGAAGAGTTTTCAAGAACTCAAGAGGAGACTCATTTTAGCACATGTTCTAACAATATAATCTGATTCAGAGGGATTTGTCATCTATAATGATGCTTTAGGCAAAGGTTTAGGATGTGTTCTCATGCAACATGGGAAAGTCATAGCCTATTCCTCACGACAACTCAAAGAATATGAGAGGAATTATCTTACTCATGATCTAGAGTTGGCAGCTGTCATTTTTGCGCTTAAGATTTGGAGGCATTACCTGTATGGAGAGAAGGTGGAGATCTATACGGATCATAAAAGCCTCAAATATTTATTCACTCAAAAGGAACTCAACATGCGGCAACGATGATGACTTGAGCTGTTGAAAGATTATGATCATACCATTCAATACCATCCTGGAAAAGCGAATGTAGTTGCTGACGCATTGAGTAGAAGATCATATGCTGGTACGAGTGCGATATTGTCAACGCAAAGGCCCATTTTGCATGACTTACAAAAGATGGAGATAGAGTTAAAGAATCCAGGGACCAATGTCATGATGGAGAATATACGAATAAACCTGACTTTAATTGATAAAGTTAAAGCTGCTCAAGCTATAGACTTGGAGTTGATGCATATGAGGAAGAAAGTGAAAGAAGGTATTATTCTGTAAGCAAGAATCGATAAAGAAGGAATACTTTGAGTCAACTCCAGACTTTGTGTTCCTAAAGATTCTGACTTGAAGTATAAAATCATGATGGAGGCGCACATCACACCGTTTGCAATCCATCCTGGGAGTACCAAAATGTATCGTGATCTTCGACATACATTTTGGTGAAGCAATATGAAGAGAGAGATGGAGGGGTTTATCTCAAGGTGTCTAACATGTCAACGAGTCAAGGTGGAGCATCAAGTGCCAAAAGGTCCATTGCAACAACTTAAAATTCCAGAATGGAAGTGGGAGCACATTACTATGGATTTCATCACTGGTCTTCCAAAGGTTTCTCAAGGCATAGATGTAATTTTGGTCATTGTTGATAAAATTACCAAGTCTGCTCATTTTTTACCGATACGAGAAACTTATACACTTGAATGTCTTGCTCGTATGTACATAAATAAGATTGTAAGATTGCATGGTATTCCAGTATCCATAGTTTCTGATCGAGACCCAAGATTCACTTCAAGATTTTGGGTTAGTTTACAAAAAGTTATGGGCACAGATTTACAATTCCGTTCGGCATATCATCTTCAAACGGACGGGCAGTCAGAGAGGACTATTCAAACTCTTGAGGATCTATTAAGACTCTGTGTCCTTGACTTCAAAGGAAGTTGGGAAAAGTTCTTACCATTGGTGGAGTTTTCCTACAACAACAGTTATCAAGCAAGTATTGGCATGTCTCCATTTGAGGTGTTGTATGGAAGAAAGTGTCGTTCTCCATTATGCTGGGATGAGTGGGTGAAGGAACGTTGTTGGGACCGAAATTGGTACGTATGACTACGGAAAAGATTTAAACGATCGGACAACGTATAAAAATCTCACAAGATCGACAAAAGAGTTATGCTGATCTTCATTGAAAGGACGTGGAATTAAAAATTGGAGATCATGTGTTGTTACGTGTTGGTCCATGGAAAAGAGTTACGAGATTTGGAAAGAGAGGAAAGCTCAATCCTCGATTCATTGGCCAATTTGTAATCCTCAATCGAGTAGGAACTGTGGACTATAGACTCGCCTTACTACCAAGTATGTCTCGTGTTCATAATATTTTTCACATATCTATGTTACGTAAATATGTGAAAGACCCGAATCACATTATTGAATTAGAACCGGATGAGATAGTGGAAGATTTAACGTATGAAGAGACAATTGTTAAAATCTTGAATAAGAAGGATCATATTCTATGCTCCAAGGTTATACCTCAAGTCAAAGTTTTATGGAGAAACCACGATGTGAAGGAATTGACCTAAGAGTTAGAATCTGAAATGAAATCAAGGTATCCTCACGTCATCGACATATCAGGTACGTACCCTAATTTAGAGGACGAAATTTCATAAGAAGGGGAGGTTGTAAGACCCCAACTTTTTTGAATAAAGAATAATTTTTCCCGAAAGATATTTTTGAATATTATGGTGTGGATATGATATAATGTTATAATTGTGGGTAATATTTGAAAATTTTGCAAAGTAAGTAAGTTGATATAAAATATTCGATTGGTCGGGGAATATTCATTTTAATAGGGAATATTCGTACAACGACACAATCATTGGTGGATCCCACAACGGAAGTATTGTCATAGTTAGAAAACGACAGAAATATCTTTTTATAAAAATAACGACAAAAGTTTTACCGTTAAAATGTTGAACCCGGTGGTAAAAATACAATAATACGCGTGGTTGCATAGTAGCACGCGGTATTGATTATTGATGCTTACGTGAAAAGTCACTTAGTTATACTCAATTATTACTACAGTAATTGCTGCATAGTATCTCACGTTATTTGATTCAATTATTGTCACAATATTAATATTTTTATATTATTAAATTAATAAATGAGACGACAAAGTTATTCATATTATTATTTGCAATATTGACGATGTCTAGAACGTTCTGTCGAGGAGAGGTTTGGTCACCTAATTGTGCGCCAATAGAGAGAAATCCTTATCAGAAAGCCCCCTCTTTCCTGGGAATGATCTGGTTGTTAAATATTGTGAGTTATAATATTAATGATGAATAATTGTTGAAGTACTAAGAATGTGTTTATTGAAGATAAGTGAATTACGAAAGTTAGAGGGGAATAATGAAAACTTGGAAAACTTTAGGAGTACTAAAGTGTAATAAGTTAAATTAATTTGGATCATTGATGGTGGTTGTAATATTAAATCAATCTGGACCATTGATGGTGGTTTTAATGGTTTTAATAGTAAATCAATCTGGACCATTGATGGAGGTTTTAATAGTAAATCAATCTGGACCGTCGGTGGTAGTTTTAAAATTAAATCAATCTGGACCGTCGGTGGTGGTTTTAAAAGTAAATTGATCTGGACCGTCGGTTGTGGTTTTAAAAGTAATAAAAATGAACTGTCCGTTCTAATAGTAAATCAATCTGGACTGTTCGTGAATTAGTTACTATTTAGTCCATTCTCCTATAAATAGAAGCTTAATTCTTCTTTCATTCTCACTAATTCACTGAGATTCACAAGAGACACTATAAAGAGAGAAACTATAGAGAGCAAGAAGAAGAGTATTCTGCTACTTCACTATTGCAGTATCCAGCCTTCTACTAAGGTAAGGGGTATTATTTCTTTCGTATTCATAAAGAATACTATTTTTCATATTCATCCTTTACTATGTTGGAATAATAACTCTGCCTTGATTACGTGCATCGTATATTATTGTGAAAATCCATTTTGATTTCATATGTTATTTCTTTTCATATTCTTAAATCTAAACTTACTATGATAAGTATTGCTTCTATAACCCTTGAAATTAGTGGAATATCCTTGAGTTTTGCGCTTCATCCAGTATCATTTTATTGGAATATTGATCTGAACTTTCTTATTAAATATCATTATTTTCACCCGGGGTACTATTCACGGGCTACTATTTACCCAGTTACTATTCACTATAATATTATTCACTCGGGTATTTGGGGCATTTTTCATGTTGGGGTACTATTCACCCAGTTACTATTCACTTAAATATTGTTCACTTGGGTATTCGAGGCACTTTTCATGCCGGGGTACTATTCACAGGGTACTATTCTCGAAGTACTATTCATTGAAAAATTTATTTCTTTTCTGTCCAAATTATTTTTGATACATGGATATTATTCTTGAATTTTACTCCACAAAGCAGTATTGTGACGCCCCCAAAATAGGTATACATCACCCATCTTGAGTCAACAAATACATGGTACATAATACAAATACAAACTTAATTATACAACCGTCGTGTAATATACTACAAAACATAACTGAGAGTTTAAACAGGAATATTGATTTCTAGATAATATCCACTCTCAAATAGAGTCCTCATTACATTTATTGTCACACTATTTTATAGAATAGTGAGGACTACTAATACACCATCTTGGACCATCACTCCGTTCTCCGACTAGTCCCAGCTATATTCTCATTTCCTGAAGAGAACAATGAAAGAAAGGGTTAACTCAACTAGCCCAGTAAGAAATATTATGACTAAGATAATGCAGAATAAATTATCCATAGCCTTCAACAGTATAACAACTGATAGAATACAATAGACAACAAGTTTTAGATCAACAACTGCAGCGGAAATAAGCAATCCATTAGAAGAGTCAAGTAGAGCATAAAATCTACTATCTTCTATGATTTAAAACATTTTTCATCAACTTTATCGCTTAGACTCAACTTAATAAATAAAATTGAATCATCCCTGCACCACGACCAAGGATATTCATGTAATCATTAATGGTCATGATTATACCGAATAATCCCTGGTCATAATCATACCAACAACTGTCCATCAATGAACTACAGGCCAATGAGGACTTTTACCACATCATTCGTCACATTACGGTCATGATTATACCGAATAATCCATGGTCATAATCATACCATGTCCATCTATGCACGTAAGCCAAAGATGACTTTCATCACAATATAAGCATGAGGATGATGACAATGATATAAGCAATAATCAACCAAAATCAAATCAAACAAAATCAAGGATAAATATTAAAGACTTTAAATTTATCCAGAGTTTAAAGATATCCAAATTGTCAACATTATACTGCTTTGTAGAGTAAAATTCAAGAATAATATTCATTTCCCAAAAATAATTTGGATAGAAAAGAATATATTTTTTGGGTAAATAGTACCCCATGAATAGTACCCTATGAATAGTACTTTGGTAATATTACCTCGTGAATAGTACCCCGACATGAAAAGTACTCCAAATACCCGAGTGAATAATATTCAGATGAATAGTAATTAGGTGAAGAGTAACTCGTGAATAGTAACTTATGAATAGTAATCTGGCATAAAAAGTGCCCCGAATACCCAAGTGAATAATACTAGAGTGAATTGTAACTGGGTGAATAGTAACTCGTGAATAGTACTCCGGGTGAATAGTAACTCATGCTTATATTGTGATGAAAGTCATCTTTGGCTTACGTGCATAGATGAACTATTGATTGGTATGATTATGACCAGGGATAATTCGGTATGATCATGATCATTGATGATTACACGAATATTATTGGTCTGTAGTGCAAGAAAAATTTGTGGACGTGATACTAATGAATATCCTTGGCCCATAGTGCAGGGATGATTCGATGATGTGATTTATTTATTAAGCTGAGTCCCAGTGATAAAGTTAATGATAAACTTTTTAAATCATAGAAGATAGTAGATATCATGCTCTACTTGACTCTTCTAATGGATTGCTTGTTCCGCTGCAGTTAAACTTGTTGTCTATTATATTCTATCAGTTTAACATTGTTGAAGGCTAATGATAACTTATTTTACATTATCTTAGTCATAATATTTCTTACTAGGCTAGTTGAGCTCACCATTTTACTTCCATTGTTCTCTTCAGGAAATGAGAACGTAGCCGAAACTAGTCGGGGAACGGAGTGATGGTCCGAGATGGTGTTACAGTAGTCCTCACTATTCTATAAAATAGTGTAACAATAAATGTAATGAGGACTCCATTTGAGTTTGGATATTGTCTAGAAGATAATATTCGTGTAAAAACTCTCAGCTCATGTTGTATAATTAAGTTTGTATTTGTATTCAGTACCATGTATTTGGTGACCCAAGATGGGTGATGTATACCAATTTTGGGGGTGTCACAGTATGTGGGTAAGAGTGCGATGTTGTAAACACAAAGACCCATTTTGTACGACTTAAAAAGGATGAAGATAGAGTTAAAGGCTCCAAGTACCCACGTGATGATATCAAATATACGAGTAGAACCGACTTTAATCGATAAAGTTAAAGCTGCTCAAGCCACAAACCCAGAGCTGATACGTATGAAGAAGAAAGTACAAGAAGCTGTTATTCCAGAAGCAAGAAACGATACTTCGATTCAAGTCCAGACTTTATGTTCCTAACGACTCTGATTTGGAGTACAAAATCATGATGGAGGCACACAACACACAAATTGCAATTCATCCTAGAAGTACTAAAATGTATCGTGATCTTCGACATACATTTTGGTGGAGCAATATGAAGAGAGATATCGCGGAGTTTATCTCAAGATGTTTAACTTGTCAACGTGTTAAGGCAAAGCATCAAGTGCCAAAGGGTCCATTATAACCACTTGAGATTCCAGAATGGAAGTGGGATCACATTAACATGGATTTCGTTACTGGTCTTCCCAAGGTTTCTCAAGGCGTAGATGCAATTTGGGTCATTCTTGATAGATTAACCAAGTCTGCTCATTTCTTGCCTATACGAGAAACTTCTTCACTTGAACGTCTTGCTCGTATGTATATAAATGAGATTATGAGATTGCATGGTATGCCAGTATGCCAGTATCCATAGTTTTTTATTGAGACCCACGATTCACTTCACGATTTTGGGTTAGCTTGCAGAAAGCTATGGGCACGGATTTACGATTCAGTTCTGTATACCATCCTCAAATGGACGAGCAATCAGAAAGGACTATTCAAACTCTTAAAGATCTATTGAGACTTTGTGTTCTAGACTTCAAAAGGAGTTGGGATAAGTACTTACCATTGGTAGAATTCTCCTACAACAATAGTTATCAGGCAAGTATATGTGTGGCTCCATTCGAAGCATTGTATGGATGAAAGTGTCGCTCTCCAGTATGTTGGGATGAGGTGGGTGAAGCAACATTATTGGGACCAGAGTTGGTATGTATGACTATAGAAAAAATCCAAATGATCCGACAATGTATACAAATGGCACAGGATTGACAAAAGAGTTATGCAGATCTTCATCGAAAGGACGTGGAATTTATTATTGTGGATCATGTATTATTACATTTTTCTCCGTGGAAGGGAGTTACAAGATTTGGAAAGAGAGGAAAGCTCAATCCACGATTTTTTGGTCCATTTGAGATTCTTGACCGAGTAGGAAATGTGGCCTATAGACTCGCATTACCTCCAAGCATGTCTCGTGTTCATAATGTTTTTCACATATTTGTGCTTCGTAAATGTGTGAAAGACCCAAACCATATTATTGAGTTGGAAACAGACGAGATAGCTGAAGATTTAATGTATGAGGAGGTACCTGTTAAGATTTTGGATAGGAAGGACCAGGTCCTATGCACAAAGGTTTTACCACAAGTCAAAGTTTTATGGAGGAACTATGTTATTGAGGAAATAACCTGGGAGTTGGAATCAGAAATGAAAGCGAGGTATCCTCACCTTTTTGAAACACCAAGTACATATGTCAATTTCGAGGATGAAATTTCATAAGGAGGGGAGGTTGTAAGACCCCAACATTTTATAAAATTGAATTTTCTCTATATAGTAAGGGGTTGATTTGATTAATGTGGTTAGCTATGGGTAAAATGCGCAAATATTTTAAATAAGCAAGTGGTTATAAAATAATCATTGTTGTCGAGAAATATTCATTTGGTCATGGAATATTCTTGCTGTCGGGGAATATTCGTACGACAGCGCAGCCATTTATGGGCCCTTTAACGAAAAATTGTGGGATGAAGAAAATGACAAGTATGAGTTTTTTTATATAAATAACGGCTTAGTTGTTATCGTTAAAACTGTTGGAATAATTTTGTGGTAAAAAAAAAAGACTGATGTCTGGCGGTGTTGTTAAAGAGAGCAGCACGGTATTGCACAATAATTCTAATTATTGATTCTTACGTAAGAAGTCACTACTCAATAATTATTACAGTAATTACTGTTTAATATTTTATTTTATTGATTCAATAATTACTACATTGATATTTTATATTATTGATTCAATAATTTTCACTGCACAATATTACCCATTATCAGATCAATAATTTATATTATTTGAATAATATTATTAGATAGCATTATTGGCAATGTTTAAGAAAGTTTTGTCTAGGAAAGAGGTTTGGTCACCTAATTGCGCGCCAGTAAGAAGAAATTCTTATCAAAAAACCCCCTCTTTCCTAGGAACGAACTAGTTGTCATTATTGTAATTCTATAATATTATTTGTGAATAATTAATTATTGATAAAAATGATAAGAAAATATTTATTTAATGGAGAATTTTTAAAGAAACAATATTAAAAGTTGATATTTTATCTTATTCGATAAAATAATTCACTCAAATATATTATTGTAATATTACATTATAAGTGTATGATGTAATAATATAATAATATAATAATGGTGATATTTTTACAATGAATGCACGACATATGAATAAATCAGGAGGAAGAGAGCAAATTGGGTCTGGATTTTGTTACAAAAAACATGTTAAATATGTTGGTGGGTCCCATTTTTGACTGAAATTTGATTATAGCCTGCAAGATCATTCGTATGTAGATTTCGGTCATTTTTTGTTTAGAATTTGATAAAACTTTCTTCTACAAAGTTGTAGAGAATTAAATTTCATATGGAATGGACATAAGATTCGTATTTTTTGATAAAAGGGATATTTATTATGCATTATTGAAGTTCAGAAATAATTGATTTTTGGAGGAGTTATAAATATTTTTTAAAAGAAAAACATTTTTTTTGTGTTGATGGGCCCCACTGGTGTGCTTATGAATTTGGTCAAGGAGGTGTGCAAAAAATATTTAAAAACATTAATATTTTATTAAATTTTCTGCTTTGGTGTTCTAAGCATTTTCCTATAAATAGGGTGCTTAGGTTAGAATTGAAAATCACACCAGACTCAGAAGTTTTCTCTCTCTAAAATATCGAGCGTATTTTTGTGAGTATTTAGATATCTTGAGTATTGATATACATTGCAAGTTTCCTTCAGCATTATATCTGATATTTCAGCCAGAAGTAATATTCTATTGAGGTAAGGAAGAGATACAAAGAGATGCTACGGAAGTGTCCGCACCATGGTATGCCAGATTGGATGGTGATCAACACATTTTATAATGGATTGGGATGGCGGTCGAGGCCAATTGTAGATGTAGCTGCAGGAAGAGCATTATGGGCAAAGAGTTATGAAGAGGCCTGTAACCTTACCGAGACAATGGCAGCGAATGACTTTCAAAATCCTACATCTAAGATGCCACAGCCCAAAATTGTAGGTTTGTTGGAAGTGGATGCTACTACAAAGTTGTCAGCACAGATGGCAGCTATGTCGAAGAAAATAGATTCATTGGCAGAGAGCAAAGCGAAAAAGGTTGCCTTCGTATGTGAGATTTGTGCAGGGTCACACTCGACAGATCAATATGCTATCAGCTTGGAGTCGGTACAGTATGTGAACAATTACAGGAAAGACCAAGGAAAGTTTAAGAACACATACAACCCCAACAACCGCAATCATCCAAACTTCAGTTGGTCAAATAATCAAGGAATTCAGTGAGAATCGGTTTTGACCAAATAATCGATTTGATCATGCCAGTTGATGATAGCAGTTTACACCAAGACCACCTTTTCCCCCAGGATTTTCTCAACAACAACAACATCATACTCCATCTGCATCTCAGCAAGAAAAGAAATCAGAAATGGAGGAGATGATGATGAAGTACATGGAAAACACGGAGGTAATGATCAAAAGCCAAGTAGTGGCTATTAAAATCTGGAAACTCAAATAGGGAAAATAGTGATCATGCTTAACAACAGGCCCCAGGGTTCATTGCTAAGTAATACAGAGGCAAATCCATGAAGGGAAGGAACAATGTCAGGCTATAACACTCAGGTCTGGGAAGCAGTATGCAGAAAATTCACCAGGCGCGGTCGTGCCTGGTTTACAAGGGAATGACGCGCGATGGAGAGCAGTTGGCTGAGCAGAAAGAAAATCATGAGGATTCTGAGTTGCAGCAAGAAGAGAAGGATTGAGCAGGTTCAGATAAAAAGCCTAAGAGTACAGTACCACTAGTTCACCCTAAAGTTCTGTATCCACAAAGATTGAATAAGCAGGGGGAGATTAAGTAGTTCAGCAAGTTCTTGGAGGTTTTTAAAAAGCTACAGATCAACATACCTTTCGCTGAGGCATTGGAACAGATGCCGAGTTATGCAAAGTTCATGAAGGGTATATTGTCAAGGAAGAGGAGATTAGAAGAGTTTGAGACAGTGGCCTTGATAGATGAATGCAGTGCAGTGCTTCAGCGTAAACTACCTCCAAAGCTGAAGGATCCGGGCAGTTTCACAATTCCATGCACGATCGGGAAGATGAGCTTTAGTAAGTGTCTATGTGATCTTCGGGCAAGTATCAATTTGATTCCCTTGTCAGTGTTCAATTCGGCTCCAAGGCCGACAAATATTTCTTTGCAGCTAGCTGACAGAGCCATCACGTATCCACGAGGAATAGTTGAAGATGTATTGGTGAAAGTGGACAAATTCATCTTTCCGGCTGACTTCATCATTTTGGATTACGAGGAAGATAAGAGTATACCAATCATACTTGGGAGACCATTCCTAGCTACAGGAAGGACCTTGATTGACGTTCAGAAAGGGGAACTCAATATGCGTGTTCATAATTAGGAGGTTATCTTTAACATTTTCAAGGCGATGAAGTTCCCAACAGATGAAGAGGAATGTTTCAGAGTTGATTTGGTGGACCGTGTATTAAATGATGAAGTTGAGAGTCTGGTGGATTATGAACCATTGAGGAGTGTCATTGCTAAAAATTCAGAATTGGAGGATGAAGAATTTGATGAACTTATGCAATATCTGGATACCACTCCACAATTCAGAAAATTCAGAACACCTATCGAGCTGTTGACGAAAGTTGGAGAGACATCGGTAAAATTAAAGCCATCTCTTGAGACACCTCCAGTACTTGAATTAAAACCACTTCCAGATCATCTTAGGTACGCATTTTTAAATAAAGATTCATAGCTACCTGTGATTATTTCCTCTGCACTAACATCTTTTCAGGAAGATAAACTGCTACAAGTGCTTAGAGAGTTCAAATCAGCTATCGGATGGACCATAACATATATCAAAGGGATCAGCCCTTCTTTTTGCATGCATAAGATCCTGTTGGAAGATGATAGTAAGCCGTCGGTGAAGTAGCAAAGAAGGCTTAATCCGATAATGAAAGAAGTAGTCAAGAAAGAGGTACTGAAATGGCTGGATGCAGGCATAATCTATCCGATTTCAGATAGCTCATGGGTGAGCCCAGTGCAGTGTGTACCAAAGAAGGGTGGTATGACCATCGTGACTAATGAGAATAATGAGTTAATTCCAATGCGAACAGTGATAGGGTGGAGAGTCTGCATGGACTACCGCAGGTCAACAAAGCTTCAAGGAAAGATCATTTTCCACTACCGTTTATCGATCAGATGTTGGATAGACTGGTGGGTCAGGAGTATTATTGTCTTCTGGACGGGTATCCAACTATAATTAGATTGTGATAGCTCTAAAAGACCAGGAAAAGACAACCTTCACATGTCCATACGACACTTTTGCTTTCAAGAGGATGTCTTTCGGGTTGTGCAATGCTTCAGCCACCTTTCAGAGATGCATGATGGCTATATTTTCGGATATGGTGGAGCAGAATGTGGAGGTATTTATGGATGATTTCTCAATCTTCGGGGATTCGTTTGATTTATGCCTCGAAAATTTGGTGATGGTTTTGAAGAGGTGTGTTGAGACAAATTTAGTGCTAAACTGGGAAAAGTGCCATTTCATAGTACAAGAAGGAATCATACTGGGATACAAAGTTTTGAAGAAGGGACTCGAGGTTGATAGGGCTAAGCTAGAAACGATTGAGAACTTACCACCACCTACTTCCGTAAAAGGTGTTCATAGTTTTCTGGGACATGCATGTTTCTATCGTAGATTCATCAAGGACTTCTCCAAGATAACTAAACCACTATGCAATTTATTGGAGAAGGATGCACAATTTAATTTTGATGAGGCTTGTGTGTCGACATTTAAGCACTTAAAGGGGAAACTAACTTCATCATCAGTGATTATTGCTCCAGATTGGGATTTACCATTTGAGCTGATGTATGATGCCAGTGATTACACAGTAGGGGCTGCCTTGGGTCAAAGAAAGGAAAAGATGTTTCACGTGATCTATTATGCTAGCAAGACCCTTATAGATGCAAAGTTGAACTACATCACCACAGATAAAGAGTTATTGGCAGTGGTGTATGCCTTTGATAAATTTTGAGCATATTTGATTGGCACAAAGGTGATAGTGTACACGGATCACGCGGCAATTTGACATTTAGTTGCAAAGAAGGATGCCAAACCTCGGTTGATCAGATGGATTTTATTACTGTAGGAATTTGATTTGGAGATCAAGGACAGAAAGGGCATTGAAAACCAAGTGGCGGACCACTTATCACGACTAGAGAATTCGGAAAGGGAGGCAGAAGACAAAGTTTTAATTAATGAATCCTTTTCAGATGAGCAGTTGTTTATGGTGAAAGGGGAAGTGCCATGGTTTGCAGATTACGCGAATTATTTGGTAAGTAAGATGGTACCTTCTGACTTGGTGGGCTATCAAAAGAAAAAATTTATGTACGATGTCAAATGGTTTATATGGGATGAGCCTTATTTGTTTAAACAGTGTGCTGATCAAATGATATGAAGGTGTATCCCGTATAGCAAGACCGAGGGGATTTTGTAGGATTGTCATTCTTCTATGTATGGGGGTCATTATGGTGGAGAAAGAACAGCGGCTAGAGTACTACAAGCGGGATTTTACTGACCGACAATTTTTAAGGATGCATACAGTTTCGTCCAGAGGTGTGATAGATGTCAGCGAATGGGGAACATCTCAAAAAGAAATGAAATGCCGTTGAATACGATCCTTGAAGTAGAAATTTTTGATGTGTGGTGGATTGATTTCATGGGACCATTTGTTTCTTCTTGCAGAAATCTCTACATCTTATTCACAATGGATTACATGTCAAAATGAGTAGAAGTGGCAGCTCTTCCGACAAATGATGCCAAGGTAGTCCTCAGGTTTTTACATAGAAGTATCTTCACGAGGTTTGGGACTCCAAGGGCAATCATTAGTGATGAAGGCAGACATTTCTATAACAGGCAGTTTACAACTTTGTTGGCCAAGTATGGGGTGAACCATTGTATTACTACAGCTTATCACCCATAAACGAATGGCCAAGCTGAAGTGTCAAATCGAGAAGTCAAAAGAATCCTTGAAAAAGTTGTGAATTCCACGAGGAAGGACTGGTCTTTAAAGCTGGATGACGCTGTGTAGGCATATAGAACCGCATACAAAACTCCATTGGGCATGTCACCTTTTTAGCTCGTTTATGGAAAAGTCTGTCACCTTCCTATGGAGCTAGAGCATAAGGCATATTGGGCAATTTGGAAGCTCAATTTTGATTTGAAAGCTGCAGGGGAGAAACGCCTACTCCAACTCAATGAGTTGGATGAATTCAGACTACAGGCATATGAAAATTCAAAGTTGTACAAGGAGAAGGTGAAGAAATGGCATGATCGCAAGATCCTAGATAGAACATTTGAACCAGGAAAAAGGGTTTTTCTTTTTAACTCCAGACTTAAATTTTTTCCTGGGAAGATGAAATCAAGATGGTCAGGGCCATTTACAGTGAAGACTGTCTTTCCACAAGGTGCGATAGAAGTGTTTGATAAATTCTCGGATCAGTCTTTTAAAGTGAATAAGCAGCGATTGAAACATTACTTTGGTGGTGAGGTGGATCGACAGAAAGTCACCTCAATTCTTTCTTCGACATAAGATTCAGCGACAGTCAAGCTAATTGACTATAACTTAGCGCTGGATGGGAGGCAACCCATTATTTGTATCTCTATTTTTTTTTATTTAGTTGAGGTTTTCTTGTTAATTCATCTTTATTTTTAATTGTGATAGATTATTGTGTTTTATATAAGTGAGTGTGTAGTTGTATCTGAATTGGACTATGTTTGAGTATAGTATATAGTTTATTTGGTCAATTATGCTTATTCCGTAGTTCACACTTTGACATGAGTAATTGTTGTCTGTATAGGTACCTTAGACTGAAGTCATTACTATATTGCAAGATTATAATGAGAAAGTTGGCGAGACAGAAAGCAGAGGGACACGTGGCAATTTGCAAGAAATAATCTTGATGAGAAAATGGTACTCGCGTGCCCGCACCTCATCTTCATGTCAAACCCGCGCAGCCGCGCGTGACACTGGTTTGAGAAAAAAAAATTAAGTTTAAAACAGGTGTTGTGACTTATTACTCATATCAAGTTACATAACAGAAGGCGTATGCTCTTGCTCTCCTCCACACGCACGTCTCATCATCTCTCAGCAGTTACAAATTCAAGCCATACATCTCTCCTCCACCACGTGATCACCCACGATTCTACCCACGTTCAACCTTTACTCAACCTCTACACTGCATTATAAAGTTAGGGTTTCCGATTGGGTTGTACAGAAATCAGTTTGGGGATCTTCAGACTGGTTATCACTCATTATCAGCAAAGTAATCTTCATCTACTCTATCAATGTCAAATGGGACCAAAGAGAGCACGTTCTAGTTCGTCTTCATCATCGTCTTCCTCTAGTAGTCAAGGGGAGGATGTTATGGATCATACTAGATTTCTGAGCCTAGGAGAACAGACGGAGTATTACAAAATCGTGGCCAAAACGTTTGTAAAGGAGCGCGGTTTCAAGCTTGAGAAACAAGATGGTCAATTATGGAATATGATTCAAAAAAGGGGATGGTTTGGATTGACTGCCACTCTTATGCCTGCCCCCATGGGTATCATCCGAGAATTTTATGCGAATGAAAAAGACACGATGAGTGGCTTATCCATGGTTCGTAGATTTGAAGTCGATTTCTGACCTCCCACCATCAAAGCAGTTTTTAGGCTCACTGACACACCACCGACTGGGACTGATAATTGGGTAAAAGGTGCACATTTGGAAACGGATCTAGAATTAGTAATTACTGAGTTGTGCGTTCCAGGAACGAAGTGGACTTATAAGGCCTGCACGAATCAGCCTCGAATATTCCCAGCCTCAGCCTTGAATCAGTATGCAAAGGCGTGGAATTTATTTATTTGTGCCAAGCTCGTTTCGTCGTCTCATTAGCATGAAATCACAGCGGAGAGGGCAATCATTTTGTGGGGCATAATCACAGGCAAATACATTGATGTGGACCATCTGATTCATCAAAATATATTGCGTTATCTGCGGGGAAGCACTACAGGGAGTATTCCATATGCCTCAGTTGTAGCTATGTTATGTGCTCATCAAGGATGCTATTGGGATAATGAGCAAATGAAAAACTCAAGCCAAGATACCACTCACGCAACCATTGCAAAATTCAAGGATTGGGTAGGAGGTACACCGCACCCGAGAGGAAAAGGCTTTATCATCCAACCCGCATCCCCAATGCCTCCACCACAACCCACACACAAAGCTGAAGCGGGAACGTCGGCTCAAGTAACTGCTGCTACGGGGGATCGACAGCTCCGAAGGTTGGAGCGAAAGGTCAACGCATTGTACGACAACTTCGCATCATTTTCTACGGGTCTGACGAGGTCATTGGCGGAGGAATTTGCACAGCAAGGGACTATGCTTGAGTGGCCACAGTTCGGGATGGCCGTGCCATATCCACCACCAGATTCACCACTCGAAGAAGGTGGTGCTGTTGAGCACTAGGGGAGTTTTCTCTAACCCTATACCTTCATTCATTGAGGCAATGAATATTATAAGTGTGGGGGTATTGGGGTAGTAGGGTAGTGCATATAGTATTTGCATGTTTAGTTTAAAGTTTCATGTTTAGTTTAAAAGTTTGCATATTTATGTGTTAGATAATAATTGCATGTTATATTGTTCTATTTTTAGTCATCATTACTTGTGTTAGTATATGTTTAGTTGCATGTCTCACAGTTATAGTTTTATGGAAATTTTGTATAGCCTATGATGAAAGTGAATTTTGAAGGATTGTTGAGTATTTTGGAAAACATGAGCTTAGATATAATGTTTTACATGATTTAATTCATGATGCTGTCTAAATGCTTTCGGCTTGCACTGCGTTGTTCACAATTGCTTGTAGGCTTAAGAATGATGTGTTTCACTGCTTAATAGGAAATGTGGTTTCAAAAAGAGAAATCTGTGGAAAATGGACTTAGACTGTACAAAACATTGATAATCAAACTTTGGGAACACATGGGTATGCTATGTATAAAAGAAAAGAAAAGAAAAGAAAAAGCTATCTTGAAACCTTCTTGAGCTAAATGATTGACTCTTTGGAAGGAGCGAGATGGAGTGTAAAACGCACTCGCTGAAAAAAAGAGAGAAATAAACACCGCGGGAAAGAGCGAGAATCACCCTCGTGAGTAAGAATAAAGCAGTTTAAACCCATTATTGAACGTCAGTTTGTTTTGATATGTTGGAACGGTCTTTGTTGCATAAGTATACAAGAGTCTTGATTTAGACTGTAATTTCCTGTTTTGAGCAGTTTAACATGTGTATTCTTTGCTTAAATCAAGTTTTGGTGAACACAAAACACACACACACACATCATCTTTATAGCATAGATGAATTATTTGAGTGTATGATATTATGCCTATAGTTTGGTTTGAATTTGTATTCTCGAATCTAGATAATTCCCTGAGGCATTTTGGAACTGAAATTTTGTTATAGTTGGAACAATGTGAGACTAGTTGCATCATGATATAGTTGCATAGCTTGTAGTTGCATCTTCAGTGTTTATTAGTATGCATTGCTTGAGGGCAAGCAATAGTTCAATTTTGGGGGTATTTGATAAGTGGGTTTTATACCTACTTATTGGATATCAATTCACGAGAACTATGCCCATCCTAAGTACATTTTAGTGTGTTTTTAGTTGCATATCATGATATTTTGCATTGCATGTACTTAGAACTCCTTTAGTGTAAAAGTGTAGAAAATGGCATGAGCTCGGCATTGGTAAATGGCATGTGATCAATGAAGGCATAACATGAGGATCGAGTGGACAAAAGAAGCTAAGCAGTGGTGAACAAAAGAGCAAAAGTTGCATGTCAAAACATCAGTAGCAGTTTGGCAAGGAAGAAGTAGTAGCAGAACCTGAGGTTGCACAATTCAGAAGCCGCACGGCCGCATGGCCAACAAAGCTTCAACACGCGCGCCCGCGCCATTACCCGGACTGAACAGATTTTAGACACCCGCGCCCGCGCGACGATTACAAAGGGAACTCGCGTGCCAGCGCGGGACATCTGCAGCTGCTAATTAATTTTATTTTAATTTTTAATTTATAAGAGTTTGGGTTGGTTAAAACAATTCTAGTTGTTACCAAACGCGACTATCTTCAATTTTTATGTACTTTTCATAAGAGAGAACTAGGGTTTACACTTTGAGAGATTTCCTTTGATGAACCAAGCATAAACGTATAATTTTCTACTTCTTCTTTGGGAATTAAATCATTGTGGATGACTTACTTTATGAGTTATATAAGGGCTTAAATTCAATATTGCTGTAATTTCACATAGAAATATAGTGAGGTTGGTTTTATTGATGATTACATTGTGTTTATTGAATGTGGATGTTATGTAAGTAGGTCATAATACATTGAAAAATGGTTATGTCTACATTAGTGTTCTTGGCTACTTTTCTGTAATACATGAACAATCTTGCATGATGATGGTAATTAGATGAACTATTAAATGAAGTTAGGATCCCATTATTTCAAGATTTGATTTATTACTTTTATATTCATCTTTTAGTTATTATTTGAGTTTAGAGTAATTTCCAATCATAAGCATTAGTTTGAGCATATAAAAATAGTGATTTAGTTGATGCATAATAGTTTAATTTAGAATCCTTTCTCCGTGGATCGATACTCGACTTACTCTGTATTACTTGTTGACACATGTATGCTTGCATGAGTTAGAGTCCTTTTTATTAGAAGTAAAAAAAGAGGCAACATCCAACACGGCATCCCTCTTAGTAGATGGAGGTAAATCTATCAGCTCCTGCCCTAGGGTGTCCATGCGAGCCACGAGATGTACAACCATCTGTATGGTGCTACCGTGTTCATCAATGAATGCACTCATCTCTTCAACAATGTCAGCAGTATGAGATCTAAGTGCAGTACTATCTGTAGTGGCAACATCTCGGGTAGCTAGAGCCTCATCCCGCTCAACAAAAGCTGCATCCCTAGATGATCGAGCCTCATCCCGCTCAATAACAGCAGTATCCCTGCGAGCTAGAGCATCATCTCTCTTAACAAGAGCGACATCTCTATTAGAAAGAGCTGTCAACATGAATGCCCTAACCTGATCCCTCTTAAATGTCATTAGATGTAAACTTTGCTCTAAATACTCTGTAGAATGTGGAGCCACAACAGTAGGAATACTGGGGGAATCAACCAGAGATACTGACGAACCAGTAAACAGCTCATCCACAATGGAAGAATCAAGGTACTCCATAGGCTCCCTATCAACAGAATTAATACCCGGATCTGAGGATGCAACCCTAGCCAATGCAACCCTAGCCGATGCTATCTATGTCTCCAACCATGCAGAATACTCTGGAGAGCGACATGGATGGCCAGTCAAAAAGTTAGCCCTCTCATGACGAGTCCAACATGCATAAATCCTGGACAAATCATCTGTTGACAGAATCCGAGATGACAATCGCTGACAACCCACTACCCCGTCAAAGGAATGAATATCCTGAAACTGGTCAAATTGTGCCATAACAACTAGTGGATTATATGTGGTCACCCCCCCTTTAAACCATCCAGAGGAAGATAGTCTATGCCAACTGCATGAGTGATAAAGCTATTGGGAGAGCTGAGCCCTGAACATGGCAAAATATCAAATGGGTCCTCGATCCTTAACAAGAAAGCTAACCAAGATGTTGCGTCTGTACACTCAGCCGGCTAAAAGTAATATGACATAGTTATCTTATGGGAAAATTAATACCCATGACGTTTGAAAGTGCCAATTGGTCTCAAGTGTGTCATAAACCACACAGACAATAGGACCGCACTGCCTATGAAAACCCCCATTGAATAGGAATGGAAAAACATGGTCGACCTCAAGGTCTCTGCCAAAATCATAGGTAAGATGGTATGAACCTCCCGGAGAGCATGGACTACCATAATCACACCGATATATAGATGGTCCATGTACAACGGCATGTACAGATAGGCCACTATGCACATCAAGAATATGTCTACACGGGCGACACGCCAATCACCCTCAGAAATGGTGAAGTCCTCAGAATATCACAGTAACGACCCAAATCTGTCAATCAAGAAACTCATGGACACCATATGCCCCGAGGAAATCTCGTCCATGGCAACTCTGCGCTTTAAACCTGTCAAGGTCATAAACCGCCGGCTCATGTCACCGACAGCCATCTGAGTGCAAGGTCGATCCAATGGCAAGTATGTAAAATGATTATACTCCTCCAATATAGGAGTCAACTTATGGGTATCAAACCTAAACACATGTCTATCTGGTATCTAATGCTCAAGCATGCCCTCTACAAAGCCCGGTGGAACCTCAAATGTCAGGAGGGTCATAGAGTGTCTCAACAGCTGATCAACTGTCACTCGATCTAGGGATGACAAACTGTCATACCACGATCTCAAGGAAGAGGCCACCAACATAGGTGGGGTATGCTCAATCCGGCTAACAGTGGATGAAGACATCTGTAGAGCCGTATCATAAGACCATCCAGGGATCAATGCTAAACTCATCTCTGGAAATGTATATCCATGTCATAATGCATGCATAATAAATGAAAGATGACATATGATGTAGGGAATAAAAAAAATTATACATACATTCGTAAGTACATCATCATCTAAACACATCATCTCTGTATACAACTAAAAATTATAGGAAAATGGCCAACAACTGCCCAACATCTAACAGAGGCCTATCAAAAGATATAACGAGATTTGGGGCACAGCCGCCCAATATCTAACAGAGGCCTATCAAAAGAAATAACGAGAAATACATCAGAAGAAGTCAATGGTGTTGATGTCCACATCATCCAATCTACCATCTGATGTAACTCCTCCTCAATCACTGAATTTCTTCCAGAAGGGATATCAGGCCGATACAACGGAGGATCTATGTGACTCCCCCAGAATAGGTCCATACAATCCATTCTAAGTCGCCAAATACATGGTACAAAATTCAGATACAAATTTCATTTATACAACTATTAATTGTCGTGTAAAATATGACAAAACATACACTGTGAGTTTTAATACAAATATTATCTCGTAGACAATATCCAAACTCAAATAAAATCATCATTATAATTATTGTCACACTATTTTACAAAATAGTGAGGATTACTAAAATAACCATCTTGAACCATTACTCCACTCCCCGACTAGTCCCAACTACATTCTCACCTCCTGAGAAGAACAAGGGAACCAAAAGGAAAAGGGTGAGCTCAACTAGCCCAGTAAAGAATATTATGACTAAGATAATGTTGATCAAATTATCCTTAGTCCTCAACAGGGAAAAATATGATAGAATAAAATAGACAACAAGTTTTAGATCAATAATTGCAGCGAAAATAACAATCCAAGGAAGAAAAATAAAATAAAGTTTAAGTTAATTTAAAAGCTAAGAAATTAAAATAAAACCAAGCTATTCAGATAAGTTGTAGCGAAACATGGCCTTAGATTAGAATGGTCCTAATTTTAAAACAACCAAATAAGAAAAGAGGGAGAGCTGCTCGGCTATGGTAAGAAAGAGAAAAGATAGCAGCTGATTCGACAAATTGAAGCAGGAGGTGTGTTAACTAAATCAAATATATTCTAGATTATTCAAAAATTATCATAATTAATATTAGTATATGAATTGGTGATATCCAAGTATATGATATATGTATGTACATGAATGTATTTGAAATGTCTTAGAATATGTAATGGTTAGGTTCATGTACATGAATATGGTCATTATTAATGTATATCTAGAAGTATGCTATGAGTCCTATAAATAGTCTTGTATTTTGTTCATTTGAATCAAGTAAAATCAAAGTGTTCTTATATTCTCCAAAGTTATATTTCACTTCCTCCCTAAATTATATTCTCTTCCTAATTATCCAACAAAGTGGCATCAGAGCTAGTTAAAAAAAGGAGCATCCGGAGTCAATTGGCAACTAACAGAGTGGCATTCTTTTTTTTTTGTCTGAATGTTGTAATCACCACGGGTCCACCATCCAATATGATTTTCTCTTGTTCACAGCAAATGTTGGCCTAAGTTTGCTTTTATTATATCCCCACCCGCTTCATCTCATAGTTGCCTTGCGAAGTTAGTGATGCGTGTTTTTTTAAAAAAAAGGAGCATTGTTTTATCTATTTGATGGCAAATTCAAACAATCTAGTCTCTCTAATTACTCATTTTAATGGAGAAGACTGTGATTATTGGAGCCATAATATGAAAGTATTATTGATTTCCTTCAAGTTGTGGAGCATTGTTAAAGATGGCAATGAAGAACTAGAAACTGAAGAGGGTTTGTCACAATCCCAGAAAAATAGTCTGAATGAGAAAAGAGAGAAGGATAACAAGGCGCTTTTCTAAATTTATCAAGCAATTAGAAGGCCAATTTTTGATAGAATTTCGAAGGAAGAAACTTCAAAGGAAGCTTGGGATATTTTGCAATCAATATATAAAGGTGAAGAAAAGGTAAAAAAGGTACGAATCCAATCTTTGCGTTTAGAATTTGAGAAGTTGCAAGAAAATGAGACTATTGCTGATTATGTTTTAAAAGTTACTTCAATTGTTAATCAAATGGCAACCAATGGAGAAGTTTTGCAAGATCAAAAAGTAGTTGGGAAAATTCTTCAGAACTTACCACAAAAGTTTGATTTTATCGTGGTAGCTATCAAAGAGTCCAAAGATGTGTCAAAACTGTCTTTGGTAGATTTACAAGCTTCTTTAAAGGCACATGAGTTCCGTGTTAATCAAAGAAATCCACCTTCAAATGATCAAGGTCTCAAGTCTTAAATTACGGGAGGCCGAGATGCTCCCCGTGGTCGCGGTCGTGGAGGAGGTCGTGGACGTGGAAGAGGTGGCTTCCAAGGAAATAGAGGTAGAGGCTCTATTTTTCGTGGTAATGGAAGAGGATCACAAGGTAACAATAATAATTTTAAGGAAGAGGATCACAAGGTAACAATAATAATTTTAAGGAAGAGTAATTTGAGTTTTCAAACAATTCTCAAAGAGGAAGTGGTCGTGGTATTTATCAAAGAGGGAGAAAATGTTATATTGAATGTTTTCATTGTCATAGGCCTGGTCATAAAATTAGTGAATGTTGGTTTGCACCATCTAACAAAAAAGAATCTGGATTGGTGTATGAAAATGAATCAGTTGAGAAAGATTATTCAGAGTCATTATTAATTGCTTGTCAAGAAAATAATATTCATGTTTGGTATTTGGATAGTGGTGTCAGCAAACATATGACAGGGAATAAGGATTTATTTTCTACCCTGGTGGAGTCAAATTTTGGGCAAATAAAAATTGGAGATGCTAGAGCCTATACAATTAAAGGAGTTGGAGAAGTCACTTTCAAAACAAAATCTGGAAAATTTGAAAAAAATGTCGGATGTTTATTTTGTTCTAGGCATCAAAAGCAATTTGCTAAGTACTGGACAACTTTTGAGAAAAGGGTTTGATATATTCTTTCATGATAAATTATGTACTCTATCAAAAAATAATCAGGTTGTGACAAAGATTAGCTTGGCTGAGAATAATTTATTTCCACTTCCTCTCCAAGTGAAAAAAAAGAAAAGTTAGTGTGTGTGGCCATTTTTGGCACGCTATTCAAACCACCTATCGTACCCAAAATAGTTGACTAATATTTTCTGAAAATAGTCTCATATACCAAGTATAATATATTCGCGATCCGATAAGCGAGCTAAAAAAATAAAAATATGCAAAGTTGTTATGCCGCTAAGGGCCGACTACCAGCAACAGTAGCAGCCCATGGCTGCGCTATGCAGTAGTCTGGTTAGGCAAGTTTTGGCGTAGTCTAGGATTGCGTGGTTTATCCGAAACACATAGCTTATATTTTTTTAAAAAATAGGTGGATATACCACCTATGATGGACTATGAAATGTTATAAGGTAAACACGTAATATGTTAACATTTCTAAAACTATATTGAAGCGTATAACACGTAAAAATTTGTATATCGAAAGAAAAATATTAAAAGATATACATTGAAAACAAATAATTTTTGAAGTATAACACAAAAGCTATGAAAACGAAATCAAGAGTTCGTTAAATAAAATATATCGGTACATAGATAAATAATTATAATCATGATTATGTACAATATTACATGTCTATCTATAAACTAAGAATATGCAATGAAAACTTGAATTTAAGAATAAAAGGCATGATCTGTCTATATGATGGGTTATGTATGCAAATAGGAAGTGTCCGGATAATATATCGCGGATAGCCACAAATTGTGAGATAAAAATATAGTAGATTTATATTTTAGAAGTCATTTTGAAATATTTTGAAATTAAAACTATTATATCAAATAATAGTTTCAAAAAGATATAGACGAAAGATAAACTACAAGTACAAAAAAGATAGCATGATTACGTTATAAAATCTCGAGTTTTTTATTTTTTTAGAGTGAGATTTCCGTGAAGTTGATTATAAATAAATTATAAACCGAAAGTATAATGTATTGACATTCTCAAAGCCTTTTTGGCATCAAATGGTCAAGTCAAGTGAAATAATTTAACGCACAAAAGAATTTCAAAACAAAAACAAGATTTTGTAAAGCAAAAACAAGAATTTTTTTATGTGGCATATGTGTGTGTCTCATATGAATGAGTATGTGTATAACATGGCTACATACGTGCATAGAATACATGATTGTAGTATGTTTATAAGTGTACGTAGCTAATGTGCGCCTATACATGAATATTAAATGTGTAGGATACTTGACAAGTAGTAAACTATTTGTGTAATCTACGCACAAGGCAAGTATCTTAACCTTTGCATTTACTTTATGCAATGGTTCTTGGTAAGCAAATATCCTATTTACAACTTCCTAAGTTCTGTACAAGCAAGTTATTGAATTTTTATTCAATCTACTTATTGATTACAAGTATCTCAATATTATTTTCATGTGATTCATATATAATTAAAATTGTTCTTTTCTTTGTGTATTGAGTTTGGCTATGTAAGTGTCCTCACTTGTATAAATTGTTGTATTTGAGCAAGTATCCTTAAACTCAAAATTCTTTGATATAGCAAGTTTTGATACATTCTATCGAAATTTTAGTATGTATACATAGTTTAAAAGCAAACTGAGTCATTTGATTTGGCTAGACATAGTTTTAAATATTTCATTAAATCTTGAAATATTATTTGAGATTAGATATAATTGTCCAACTAAATTATTTTGGTTTGGACTCAAGTCTGAGTAGAACATCCATGAATTGGAAAAAATTTATTTGCACTGAGGTGGTAACGATGAACGCAAATGTCGTTCTTATAGCTAGTGTTGATCAACACAGGACATAAAAGGCTGATCACCCACTGTACCTGTAAGTCAGACAGTTTCAGATGAATTTCTATCCAAACCTTTTTGAACTTGAATATATAAAGTTCATGGTCTATAGTCAATATGCCGTTTCAAAAATATAAACGATTTGTTATTTCAGTTACTTCACAACTATTGATTCGTTGTAGAAGAAAACTCACAGAAAATATTTAATCCTTTTATACAGTGTTCATTAACTGTTATTACTTGCTGAGCAATTGAATGCTCATTCTTGCTTTGAAATTAAATGTTTTTAGTTGAGCGAGATCGAACAGAAGGTTTTGGCAAGGACAAGGGTAAAGGGAGGCTGAATGAATAGTTGGAAAGTGTTACTTGTAATAGTTAAAGTTTTGTAATGTGATAATATATTATTTATCATGTAATAAAGTACTTAAAGGTCTTCGTACCTGAGAATAGACAACTTTGATGTAATATTTTCAATTATTTAATATATTAAGCAATTTGTATGAATAGTATCGTGGAGCACCGAATACAGGTTTCAAGTATCCAGATTTAGGGCATCACACATTTTTTCATTTTTATGTAACAATTTATTTTTAGAAAAAAAAAAATTTATGACTTTACCATTATTATATGTATTCTTAATAATAGAATTTTAAAAACAAAACTAAAAATAGAATTAAAATACAAAAATAGTAAAAGATAAATAAAAAAATTGATACAATTATTTTTCAAAAAAGAAATTAATTTTTTAAAAATAATTATTATTTAAGTAAAAAACTTAGAAAAATTTTACATTTTTTAAAAAATGAGTAAAGTTTATAAAATATAGATTCAAAAAATAAAACTAAAATATAAAACTTTATTTTTAGAAAAAAAGAAAATTTTATTTTTAAAAATAAGTAATGTTTCATACAATATAGATTTAAAAAAATTAAATGAAAAACTTTATTTTCATAGAGAATTTTTTTTTAAAATATGTATAAATTTTAGAAAAATAATTAAAAATTAAAAATTTTAAACTTTAATTTTTTTGAATCTATATTTTAACAAATTACTCATTTTAGAAAAAATAAAATTTTTAATATTTTTCCTAAAAATTATAATTATTTTAAAACTTTTTTAAAAAATATTTATTTTAGAATATTAAAAAATTTATTATTTAAAAACAACATTTTATTTTAAAAGATTAAAAGTAATTATTTTAAAATAATTATTATGTTTAAAAAAATTAGTTTTAAAAAATAATTAATTAGTGAAATTGGGGTCGGGTCAAACTAGATCGGGTTGGGTCAAAATTTGGTTAAAAATGGGTCAGGTTGGAGTCAAATCGGATAAAAAATGAAAACGCCCAAAAAATATCACTTTAAGGGCTTAATTGACGAAAAATAAAATTTAGTGACGATTTAAAAATGGGTTGTAATTTGGAGAGACAGAAGTGTAATTCAGCCAATTACTTTCAAAGCTATGCAAGCTTCATAAATTCTCATAACCAACCATCAATCCACATGTTTAGCTAATTATTTTTACTTAGGCATTTTTATAAATACCTTGAATGCATGTGTATAAAACTCATGTTTTTCGTGATTTGAAACACAAAAATTCAATCTCCACACTTCAATTTCATCCTTATATCGTCGGAACCCTTCATGGATCCACTCTTGCCCAAAGGCAAGAATGTTAAATTTCAGTCGAATATGTGACGTCCCCAAATTCGGGTATATTCCAACCCGACATATGGTGCTCCACGGTAATCATAACTATACAATCTTTCTATTGAAAACACAACATAATGAATGTAATTACTATCTTCTTATTACAATAAAAGTGAAATCATTTCTCAGATTCATAAACCGATTACATTGTTTGTTGTTTATAAGGTATAATACGTACAAACATACCAATCTATTACACGATGGTTAATTATCCATCTTACCTTTGCCCTTATCTCTCTTAGCATTCTCAGTACGTACATCCTTAACTGCAATCATATAATTCACGCAAGAAGTGCGCATAACATGCTCAGCAAGTTTAACAAAGGATAACATCAATACCACATTCATGAATTATATGACAAATCATACATAACAGAACAAATAGTTATGAAGTATTATGAAACAGTAATACTTTAACAATTCATAACATCAATTCCCAAAGTATAGAATATATTAGGAATTCTGAACCGGTCAATAGACCATGAATAGTAGCTTTCTGTTTTCATACTTGAAAAGGACATCACAGCATTAAGGCTGTACATCCGCATTACTTACGAGCACTTCTAGGTGATCAGCTTATAGTACTCTATGTTGATCAACATTCATCCGTTAAACGTATTTACGTTTAAGTTTTGGCAAACTCGCGTGCCCATCGAATAATCAATGAAAAATACTTGTGTTTGTTCATAGACAAACCTCACCTTCAAATCCGTACCAATTACTTGGCATATGATAGCGTTAACATTTCTATATAGAAAGATATGTATACAAATCAATCTATATCTTACGAGTAGTCTAGCCGAGTTAAAACTGGCATTGACCCTTTCTTTAAAACCAATCATGCAATTCAGTACAATGAATAACATAAAACTTGACTAACTTGAAAGTTAGACAAGCGTTAAGAAAACTTGCCTTTCAGCATCTTCAAATAACTTAATCGACTGATCACAGCCTTTACAGAATCTACATGATATATTCACATAGCATACTGTAATTAGCTATCAAACAATTACTCACATTGTTTCTACCAACTTCCTTCTCTTCTATGTCTTATTTAACTTCATTTCATTAATAAAGTCAATTCGACTTATTACCATTCATCCCGACTTATTAACAACTTACGTTATTAACCGGATTTTATCATCATTGAAGAAGTACTAATGTTATTTACCGATTATGGTTCCTTAATAACACTTTGTATTCTTTGTTCACAACTTACGTTAAATTCCTAAGTTTCATTACCATATACATTAGTATATGTAATATAGGAATAGTTTTAGTACACTTATTAAGTGTATAAACTTAACACATATAGGTCTCGAAACAATTGAAGTTCAAACCTAAGTTGTCTAACAAAGACCACCTTACCATTGGCCAGGTGGCGTGGCCTTCCTATACTATCATGGTGGCTGTGGCCAGTTCTGATAGATCTAAGCTCGGTCTCTGCACACAATACATGAAACTCCTTCACATGAGTGGTATTATGGCGCCACTCTGTAGTAGGTAATGACACTGTACCGGCTCTGCGATGCGACACTTTAAGCTTTGTTTGGCGCCGCGGCGCCAGACCTCAGCACCAGAAATATTCAACAGATAAAAATTTTGGTGAGTTTCCCAGATTCATAACTTCTTCATTATAAGTCAGATTTGGTCCGTTCAAAAGCCTACAAGTCATAAATTACATACTCTATGCGTTAATATAAGAATTCTACACTTTCGAATCCTTTAACTCGAAATTCACTATTAAGTTCATTTTTAAGCATTCGTTAAACGTTAATGAGCGTTCAATACTCGTTTTCTTTGTTTTAAGTCGGAATCCGATGATTCTTGAGTCCACGACTCTTAAATACCCTATCTCATGTGTTGACATTGAAAAACAACATTTTCAAGTCTCACGACAACTTTCGACTATCAATTTGGAATTTCTATGTTTTCAACGTTTAACGCCTAATTACGCAAAATTCACCATAACTTCGTTACTAGTGCTCTATAAGCCAAATCACATGGAATACTCCATTGATTTCATATCTACATCCTTACCAAGCAAGATGCACATATATAAGTATTGATGGAGTTTAATTGTTCATCAACAATCAACCTCAACAATCAATATTTTCATGATTTAAAACTTACGTCAACCCTTACGATTTCTATGTCTTCATGACTTATAAAGATTTCACATATTACAATTCATCCTTATTCCTCCATAAGAGGCATACACCACCAATTTATGATTCTTCATACTCAAAGAAATCAAAAGAGATGGAACTATTATTAAGGAATATTACCTTAATGAATCTTGGTGTTCTTGAAAGAAACTCTAAGGAAAAGCTTCAAGGTAGATTGATGGCTTAAGTCTAGCTTTTTCTCTGTCTCAATATAGGTTGAATTCTCTTTGAAAAATCACAAAATGGCCAACCTTTGCTCTCTATTTATAAGCAATTGAAATGGAGGGAAAAATAGACATTCTCCCCCACCTCCTTACTATTCCCTACTTTATCACCAAGTAAAATACTTGGTGATCAAGTAGTTATCTTTGCCTGCACACCAAGTGGCCGGCCCACCATGCCCATAGGTCATCCCCATGGGTTGCCCCATGGGTTTTACCCATTCGGTGACCCACTGGTTCGATCCACGGTTCGATATCTTGGATCAGGCTTAATCAACTCTAACATTGGGCTTTAGTTTGGGCTCAACCACCTAATTCATTGGGCTTACATACTCAATTTCTTAGACTTGGCATAATCCAAATCTAATTGGATCACTTTAAGTCTTAACTTTAATTCCATAATAACGATCGTATTCGACACGTATAATTCATGTATTCCTTCCATATAATACTTGTACAATAATCGTATTGTACTTCGTATTAGCTCTTTGTATTATACATAGATACTAAATAGTAACATACTTGTATAACAAACGCTTTATCATTATCGCAATTCTTTCTACGCGTCTTATTTCCTTCTCGGAAATCATTCTACTCAATCCTTAGGTTTTAAGTCCGCAAGCGAAAACTTCGTTTGCCATAAATGAAATATTATTAGATATTTCATCTTATCTCAATATTCTATTATTACGTGTTTCTCCAAATTTCAAAATAATTTCCCGAGCAGAAACTAATGAATAGTATTTTTACAAAAATTTCTCGAAAAGCATTTATTTTCGTCTTAGAAATTCTAAACAATTAATTCTAGCACGTAGCCAGATTACTAACCATATTAGCACATTCTAGGTCATAGAACGACCTTCAAATAGCTTACTCACAAAATAAATTAATTAAATTCATTTAATTCACATAATCAAATAAAAATTTAATTATCATAAAAATCCAATTTTCTCGGGCGTTATAGAATATATATAGAAAAAAAAATTATAATTAAAAACTATAATTAAAACAATTCTTATAAATTAATAAGGATGTAACGACCTCAAAAATAGGGACCAATTTCAATCTCGATCTTACGCGTTATAATACATTCCCATTATAATTCTACATCTTCAATTAATCTTATAATTGATAAAAGTGCATATAAATTTAAAGTTTAAATTTTTTTATAACTTTCTTTCACTTCTTAAATCGTAACCTTTACAATTCGTCTTATCTCAAAAAAAAATCATATATATTATGATTCATTTCAACAGATTACATATAGGTATATCAAACTCAAACTTCCATACTTGACTTATTTTTTATTTAATATTTCCAAGTTTAGTACAATTTCATTCGTATTCAATACAATATTTATGAATAATCACATTTCATAATCTAACTTTAAATATCTCTTGTATACATTTATAGTATCTGATCCTGACAGAATTTATAGCATTCAACTCATCTAGTATACTGAAAAAAACTTTACTAACTGAATCATATTAAGTTCTTCGTATCAATATGAAAGACAAACATCCAATGTCTTACTTTATCGGCCCTCTTTTTTTCACTTAAAATCCCGTATCTTCTGAACTTCTCAACTGCAAAAGTATATTTTGCAAGTATGAGTGTGACGGCTCAACAAGTCTAATAGTTAACACATTTCATACATCACATATAATACATGCTTTGTATTTTATAATGCAACATACTTTTCATGCAATGCATTTTGTATATATATACATCAATCATACCAACTAAATATCAATAGCTATCTAAACCCATTAATTAATCATTACCAATTAAAAACATGTAGTTTCATCGAGTGCATACTTTAATCATGCTCACAAGTAGTTCACATAATACCAATAACTTTGCACATAATTGAAAAACAATTCATGTATATCTACAATCTCACATTTAATTCACAAAAAACTGAAAGAACTTTCTTGGTTCATTATACGCTCACCGAATGTCCATGCTTTACTTTTCTTTATCGGTTGATAAAAATCAATTCATTTTTCTTCACCGCATAACCTTTTGTTGGTTTGATATAATGGCCCAGCCCTGGCCTATTCCATTTTGCTCAACAACAATCTTCTATTTACATTTCACTCCATCTTTACATATTGCTACAACTCTTCTATGATCATGTTTTCCTTTTTCTTATGTCAACCCCTTGCCCCACTGCATAGCTCTTAAAGTATGTTTGAATTCTTTTGCATTCTTTGGTGGTTCATCATCATCTTCACTTTCTGATCTCTCTTTACCAAACTTTAATTTCTCTGAGCTTGCATAACATTCCTTCATGTGGCTTATATCAATGTTAGGTTTCACCTTCAGAATTTGTACCACATGATCAATTTCAACCTCACTAATATTTTCCCCATTTGTCTATGCATTCGGCTCAATATTGTTCCCATTTGTCTCTGTATTGTTCTCTCCATTACTTGTTTCATTGCTAACATTAAACCTAAGCACATTGTTCATCCCAATATTTTCCACTCATTCAACTTCATGTTGCACACCTCCTATCTCAAATCAATCAACAATTTAATCGACAACCTGATCTCTTACAGCATTATTAATATCTTCATTGTTCATTGTATGACCTTCTTCATTGTTGCTAACAAAAGTTTCCTTAGTAAGCACTATATTATCTTCTAGATTAATTACTTCTTCATCATTATTCACTTCAGTAAGACACTCATATGCTCAACATATATCTTTACAAGAATTTCAAGATTTTTCAAAGCAGTAGACACCATCAAAGGCGGAATCAGGGGGTCCCGGGGGGAGGGGGTCACATGACCCCCCACCTTAGAATCTCTGGGGGTTATTTGCTTTCTTTTCCCTTCCTTTTTCTTTTATGTACTTTCTTTTCTCCTTTGCTTTTCCCTTGCTTTTGCTTTTGCTTTATCATCAAAGTGAGGCAAAAAATGTAGTAGTGATTCTCTCTATAAACTAATTAAAAATAAAAAGCTAAAGAAATAAATCAATTTTTTTGGATCCCACTATAGTGACCATAAGTTCACCATAGTTCTATCCTATCAAGATTATTAAATCTCTCTTCTTCTATTTTTTTTTTATTTTTGTTGCTGGAATTACTTCTTTCAAGCTAATTAATTTCATGAACTACACTATAAGATTTTGAATATATAATATTATAATTTGTAATTTATCTATAAAAGTAGCTAATAAGTTTACTAAAAATTTTGAAGTCGATTAATAGTCTCATAGTTAGGAAATATATATATATATATATATATATATATATATATATATATATATATATATATATATATATATGTGTGTGTGTGTGTGTGTGTGTGTGTGTGTGTGTGTGTTTTTATTTAAAGCCATTAGACTCATGTTGCACAAGTAGCTTTACACGGTATTTACAAGTATCTATGATTATTGATGCTTACGTAAGAAGTCACTCAGTTTTATTCAATTATTTCAACAGTATTTGCTGCACAGTATCTCATATTATTGATTCAATTATTATCATAGTATCATCTACACAATATTTTATATTATTAAATCAATAATTGAGACGATACAGTTATTCATATTATTGTGACAATAATTGAATCAATAATATGAGATACTATGCAACAATTATTATGGTAATTATTCAATAAACTGAGTGACTTCTCACATAAGCATCAATAATCAAAGATACTGCACAATACCGTGTGCTACTTTGCAAGCACGCGTATTATTGTACTTTTATCACTGGGTATTTCAATAGTTTAAGGTTGAAGTTTTGTCATTATTTTTATAAAAAGGTTATTTCTGTCGCTTTCTATATTCGACAGTAATTTCGTTGTGGGTCCACCAATGATTGTGCCGTCGTACGAATATTATCCGACAAAGAGAATATTCCATGATAACTTGCTTACTTTGCAAAATTTGTAAATATTACCCACAACTATAACATTAAATCAAATCCACACCTTATTATTCAAAATGATATTTAGAGAAAATTAAATCTTTATTCATAAAAGTTGGTGTCTTACAATTGTCATTCTATTCTTTATTAATCTACGGGAGTAACCTGTCTACGCGAATTACCGCATGCATGGTGTGGCCCTTTGTATTTATTCTTTATTAATCTGCGAGAGTAACCTGTCTACGCGGATTACCGCATGTATGGTGAATGACCATTCGTATTCATTATTTATTAATCTGTGGGAGTAACCTGTCTACACGGATTACCGCATGCATGGTGAAAGACACTTCGTATTCATTCTTTATTAATCTACGGAAGTAACCTGTCTACGCAGATTATCGCATGCATGACAAATAATTCTTGGTATTTATTCTTTATTAAATTATGGAAACGATATGTCTATGCAGATTATTGCATGACGGGTGAAAATCCAATTGCAGTTTCGTATATTCTTTTATACTCGTATGAGATATCATTTCTTTTGTACTCATCAAGGGATATCGTCTTCTGTCATATTTCTCCATTTATGGTACGAATTTATTGTTTATTTTCATAACATTATTATTAAATGGTGGAAGCCTTTGAAATTAGTTGAATATTCTTAATAGTTTGTGCTTGATCTAGTATCATTCCACTATTGGTCTGAACTTTCTTATTAAATGACGGAATACTATTTATGTCGGGATACTATTCATTTGGAATACTATTCATTCGGGATACTATTCATTTAGAATACTATTCATTCAGGGTACTTTTAATTTGAGTACTATTTATGGGGTACTATTCACGACAAAAATTGATTTCTTTTCTATCCAAATTATTTTGCTACATGAATATCATTCTTGAATTTTACTCCACAATTGGTGATCATGTTGACAAATTGAATATTCTTGAACTATGGATAAATTGAATTATAATTCTCTAATATTTGTCCTTGATCTCACTTGATTGATTCTTTATATCATTGTCATCATCCTCGTGCTTATATTGTGTTGAAAGTTATCTTTAGCCCGTAGTGCAAAGATGAACTGTTGATTGGTATGATTATGACCAGGAATTGTGTATTGGTATATTCATGACCTTTGATTTACAAATAAAGGTTTGTGGTGAAAGTCCTCTTTGGCTCGTAGTGCATAGATGGACAGGTGTTTGGCTTGATCGTGACCATTGGTGATAAAAACGAATATCCTTGGCCCGTAGTGCATGGATAATTTGTTGGTGATATATACGAATATCATTGGCTCGTAGTGCATGGATAATTCATTGATGTGAAATGTTTATTGGGAGCTATCGTTTACACTCCTAAATTAACATCACTTCTACTTTACAAATTCAAACAATTAGCACAATAGTAAGCAATGATCGATCCCATAGAGAGTGATTTGTTTTATATTTATACTATTATTTTGATAGAAAATAAAGATAGGGGTTTTTAAAAAAAAAATTAAACTAAGAGAACAAGAATTAATGATGAAGTTAACCAAATATATAAAAACTTCAGTTTTGCAGTTCAGTTTCACCAAGTACAACAATCAATTAATCAAATTATTATTATTTTCCCTTCAATAAAACTATTAGCCTTAGATAACAATAAGCTCTGCTATCCGAAATTCTCCTTAGGTTATCACTGTATGAAACAAACTCTCCACCAGATCCTAACTAGCATAAAACCTAGAATAAGCTCTCTAGATTTAATATGATAGAAGCATTAAGAAATAGAGAATTAGGTTAATCCAAGCAAAAAACACATAATCTTGATTTGTTTAACTTGTTTTCTGATAATCTTAGCAATAAATAAAAGCTTGTCCACAATTATTATTACCAAGTTGCTACTTATGATGAAGACAGATATCAATTACACGTAATACCAATCTTAATCTAGCAGATAATAATGATCAAATTCACTCAATTAGACATATCAAATTAATTAGATCAATTAGCATGCAATCAATGAAAATAGATTATCAGAAGAAATTTCACACAATAAGGAATAAATAATAATACTCAATTAATCAATTACGTGTAACAAGGTTTCACCTCCCTTTTAGAACTAAATGAAAAGAACTAGCCTGACATGCTCTTGAGTCTACACTCCAATAGATGATAGTTGATAATTGAATGAATAAAACCCTGACTATCATCCTCTATTTTTAGTGCTAGACAAAGTCCTAAATCCTGTGAGAATTAGAAATCCAAATCCTAAAAGTAATTACAAACCATAACTAGTTTCCATAAAGAAATATAATCTAATTTGGAATCAAATCTTTGTCTAAAGGAAATCCTAAAGCTAATAGAAATATCAATCCAATTCCATGTAGAAGTCTGCCAAAATATGCTTTTAGAAACTTTCCAAAAATCCAAAATTTTCCAATTTGCCCGCTCAAATTCATTGGGGAATTTTCATTTCTGTTATGACGTCATTTGGTAAAACGAGCATAACTTTTGATCCGGAAGGAGTTACAAGGCTTGATACCTATCAAAACGAAGATATCGACGAGATATACAACTTTTATTATTTGAGAATTGACAGATTCGGATTGCATCAAGGTCGAAATCGGGCTACAAGTGACTGCTATGTAAATCGCAACTTCCAAGCTTTGAGGTTCAATGTTCGTTTAGTAAAAAGATCATAACTTTTTCATATGAACTCCGATCGGGACGATTCAAGATGTTCCAAAAGTTAAGGAAAGTCTCTACAATAAAATCCAATTCCAAAGCAAAGACCATGCATCCAACTTAATGCTAAAAATCCTGCAATTTTCTCTTTTTCCTCATTTCAGCTCCAATTCTTCCTGAAATCATTAAATACCTTAATAAGCTCATATACACATGAAACATGCAATAGAAATAAACATAAAGTAATAAAAATAAATGAATAATATGCATTCATCATTTATTGATTGGTATTACATGGATAAAATATTGATAATGAATTTTTAAATCATAGAAGATAGTAGACATCATTATCTACTTGACTCTTTTAATTCTCTCCTGAAATCATTAAATACCTTAATAAGCTCATATACACATGAAACATGCAATAAAAATAAACATAAAGGAATCAAAATAAATGAATAGTATGCATTCATCATTTATTGATTGGTATTACAGGGATAAAATATTGATGATGAATTTTTAAATCATAGAAGATAGTAGACATCATTCTCTACTTGACTCTTTTAATGGATTGTTGTTTCCATTATATTTGATGATCTAAAACTTGTTGTCTATTGTATTCTATCAGATTTTTCCCTGTTGAGGACTAATGATAATTTGTTCTACATTATCTTTGTCATAATATTCTTTACTGGGCTAGTTGAGCTCACCCTTTTCCTTTTGATTCCATTGTTCTTCTCAGGAGGCGAGAATGTAGCTGGGACTAGTCGGAGAGTGGAGTAATGGTCCAAGATAGTTATTTTAGTAATCCTCACTATTTTGTAAAATAGTGTGATAATAATTGTAATGAGGATTTTATTTGAGTTTGGATATTGTCTACGAGACAATATTAGTATTAAAACTCAAAGCGTATGTTTTGTCGTATTTTACACGACAATTAATAGTTGTATAACTGAAGTTGTATTTAATTTCTGTACCATGTATTTGACGACCCAAAATGGGTTGTGTAGATCTATTCTGGGGGGCTTCACAGTATGTAAGTAAAAATATCATTCAGCACTACGTACTTCCTACTCATTCAATTACAAAATTTTGGATAAATCATTTAGACATATTCAAACGCATTTAGAGTTTAAAAATTATTAAAAAAATAGTATGAATGATATATTCAGTCAGATTCAGACTTATTCAGATCCATTCAGAAGTAAACAAATAATCCCCAAGTGTTTTAGTGTGTGTGTTTGAATTTGCAGGTGTGTGTTATTTTACTTATTTTAGATATTTCCTTATTTTATTTAATTATTAAAATGAAACTATTTAGTTGAGTTTATTTATGCCTTTAAAAAAGCCCCAACTGATTAATAGGTGGATTGAATTAAACTCGTGTTACCCGATTGTTTGCCATATAGAGAATTTTACCAATTAAGAGGCTATATCGAAATTGGGTGGCAAGTTGGAGGGACAATTTTTCTTTTCTTTTTAGGTTGCAGAAACAATATCAAAGCATACAATCATATTCTAAAGCAGGGGAAACATGCGATAATGGAATTTAAATTTTTCTGCAATCACAAGAATCACCTTATGAAATATTATTAATCGATTAACAAAGGAGATAAAGAATCATACCCCTGTAAAACAAAACTTTCTCATTTACGAGTTAACTCCAAATCCTTTGTGCCCTTCTTTTTGAATTCCTCCGATTAAATTCCAATGATCAATGTTAGCCATCAAGTGTTTGGCCTCTAGAGGAGATCCACTAAGAAATAATATGAACTCAAGAAGTAGGTATTGGAAAACCCTAGTTTCTCTCTCTAGAGAATTATGAATATTCTCCCAAGTCATGTGGAATAGTATATAACCCTAATCCATAATAAGACTACTCTTATTTATACATATGGAAAACCCTCCTATACTATTTAGGAGTAGGGTTTTATTTAATTATATTCCTAATCTAATTATGAACTAATACGATAATGTTAGGTTTGTAAGATTCATGAACGCAATCATATTGCAAAAAATAAGCAGAAGCATAAAATAGAGTTTTAAAATTTTACAAACCATATACTCGGATCATCTTTTATGCACAATTATTAATTAAACGAAAAGATGAAGAACAAGAATTATACCCTTGAAGATTCGAGCTTTCTCAGATACAAGTTCACCTCCAAATCCTTTTCGCGTTCAACTTGAATCCACCGGGTTTGGTTCCTTCCTTTAATCAATGTTAGCCACTCAAGTGTTTGGCCTCTAGAGGTTATCCACCAAGAAAGAAGAAAGATTCAAGAAGATAGATATTTGGCAAAATCCTACTTTTTCTATCTCTGATAGAAAAGGGTGTACTCTCCAAACTATTGGAATTACGTCTTCACGTATTTTGTGAAAGTGTCAACTCTACCTCACCCATAATAAGACTTCTCTTATTTATAAATGTGGGCAACCCTCCTTAACAATTAAGGAATTATGTTTTATTTTAATTAATTAAATTCCTTTAGTTAATTAGGCTCCTAATATTATTAGGAATAATTAATTAAACTCTTTTAATTAATTAGCCTCTTAATCTTATTAGGATATTTGAGAGTACTTTTATTAATTAATTCTCAAACTCATTTAGAAATTAAATAATAATAATAGTAGTAATAATAATAATAAGACTCCTTTTATTAATTTATATTTAATATTTCTAAAATATTAAATATTAAATATTAAGCTATTTAATTTATTCTATCACCATAGATTAAATTAAATATACTTAATTTATTATTACAATTATGCCATTTGCTTCTTAAATAATTATTCTTCCTTTTATGGTGTGACCCTTTAGGTTCTCCATATTAAACCAGTTGTGAATAAATTAATTAGAACAATTCTAATCTTATTTAAATAAATAAATTAAACTATTAATTTATTTAAATAAATAATATTTATTCTATAATAAGGATAAGCCTCCCTAGAGATTAACGACTTTTTAGATAATATAGATTTCAACATTAATCATAAAAGAACTATTGAGTAAATAGTTATCGTACAATTCAATCTGTCCACCATACAATGTTCCAATTAAATATAAGACATGAAATTACTGTCCAGTCTTAATTTATTTAATTATATGTATTTCGATCCTTAAATGCACAACTCCAAAAAATACAAATTAGAAACTCCTTTCTAATTTTATTTTGACTTGGCCAAGGACTACTGGGTTGTCATTTATCGAATCACATAGGACATTTCTCTTCTTTTACTAGAAGCGGTAGATTCTTTATTGATCATACATTATCTCCATGTATAACTTATTATACCCAACCATACCCTTTGATATACCCTAAGGGTCTTAAGGAATAAGTCAAAGTATAACTCATCATACACAAGATACTATGATGATCTCAAGTCCAAGGATCACTTGTACTACTATCACTACAGGAATTCATATTGACATGCAAGTAAAACTCCATTAGGTATTCCTTAGTGAGTCACGTTTAGTGAACTTATTCTCTAATAAGCACCTACATAATTGCTTTAGTGTCTCCACACAAATGATCATGAGATCAATCATCCTCATCCAATGAGCAAGCAACGTATGTACCAATCTATCCGGATTCACTAATCCCCAATTTAGTAATCCAACGATTGAGAACTATTTTAGTTTTAAGCTTTTTAAGAATTTAGATCTCATTTGAATGATCATCATCATTATTCTAAAAGCATTGCTTAAAACTATGGGTTTATCACATATTTTTAAATAACATCATGTAGATAATTAAAAGCCTTTAATAAATTAATACTTTTTATTAATAAATGAATAAGATTGTTACAACGTATATGCTTTATCATCAAACATGATTGGCTTGTGTGCATACTACTTTCAATTTCCCACTTGCACTAAAGCCAATCGCCATGGTGTCTCATACCCTTCTTCTCTAAGTGACGATTATCCTGCTGTTGGATAAGCATTAGTTAATGGATATGTAATGTTATTCTTGAGAGTTCACTATCTCTATAGTGATTTCCCATCTTTCAATGATTCCTATAATCAAATGAAAGTGCCACAACACATGTTTAGATCCAAGATGAGACTTAAGAACTATTCCTAGTTCTGTAATGAACTTTTCATCCAAACAATCAACTTGCAGCTTCATTTACAGCTATATACTTTGTCTTTATCACTAAACCAATAACTCTTTGTTGTTTAAAACCTTTCCAATTCACTGCATCACTGTTTAAGATAACCCTTTACCTTAAAGTGGATTTTATGTCGTCTTGGTCTGTCAGAAAAACTTGAGTCTGTTAAGCCCTCTAGTTTTAATTTAGACCCACCATAAATTTTAATCACATCCTTAGTGTTGGTTAAGTACTTTAAGATGTTTTTCACTGTCTTACATTGATCTTCTCCATAATATGACCGATCATCATCAGGTCTCATACATTTCATTTTATACATGATAGTTACTCATGCGATCTCTCTTTTAGGAGTCTATGTGGACTATTAAGAGAGATACACTCCAGGGCTCATCAACATGAGACATCTCTTGAAGTTTGTCATGCTAAACAACTTTAGCATCAAATGAATATACGTTCCTGTCAAGCATCCTCTTGAATCTAACTATATAGATTTGTATGCCCAATTAAGATATTCTTCCCAAATCATTCTTGGAGGAATGTTTAGACAACCTTATCTTTACTGATTGTAGCATTAGTATGTCATTCCTTATCCATAGTATATCAACATATAATATTAGGAATGTCGCAGCGGTCCTACTGACCCTTTTGTACACACTAGGTTCATTCTATTTGTGATAAAATCAAACTCTTTTGATTTGTTTCATCAAAATAAATTTTCCATTTTTGAGAAGCTTGCTTTAATCCATTTCTTTGAGTGTCTACAACTCTTACCTTATCGTATGTAACTGGATCATCATCTTCTATGATACGTACCTCATCATCATATTCCATGATGAATCCATACCTCCCAGGTATGTTCAGTACTATTCTAGATTTATGATTCGATTGTGGTACAATAGTTCTATCTACAGGTTCCTCTTATTTGACTTATAGTGTTTTGTGGTTCTTGAACTCTTCAAGATCTATTATCCTACCACTAGTCCCTTTAATGATAAGTACCTTTATCTTAGAACGTAGCGTGTTTCACAACAAACACCTTTTGCTAAGTAGGATTATAGAACATATACCCAAAACTTACTTTAGGATGTCCCACAAATCTGTACTTGTCAAATCTTATCCCAAGCTTATCCTTTGAAACCATAACTCTTATGGAGTCTCGGGGCTGGATTTTGAGGTTACCTTTTATAGATATGCATCCATTTCTTGGGTTTGACTTTAGAAGGATATTGGAATGTTAGTAAAATTATTATGGATCGCACCATGTCCAACAATGTACGATTTTACTTTTAGATACACCAATCAATTATTGCATATCAAGAGGAGTCCATTATGAGAAAACCATTTGAGATGATTTAGAAACGTGTTGCATAAGTATTCCTTCCTCAATCCTATCGAAGAATTCTAATACTTTTCCAATTTATTTCACTTCTGAATTCTTTGAACCTTTCAAATAATTCACACTTGTATTTCAGCAAATAATACACACATTCAACTCTTTGAATGATCATCTCCTTTTCTTATACTAATTTGTTCAATATTTAAAATTATTTTCACGTAAGTCAAGTATACAAAATCCATTAAGTAATATTCCAGTTCTATACAAAATATTATTATTATATATAGAACAATAATTGTTCTAAAATATAATACCAACAAATTTTATTATCCAACAATAAAATGGAAATAATGTTTTAACGAGAACTGAAATACAATAACAACTTATTGACTTAATAGACTTGTTTGTAAGCAATGTTAAACTATAAGTTCCTATGGCTAATGCAACAACCTTTGCTTCATTTCCAACACATAAGATTACTTATCCGTTGTTTAGCTTTCTGCTTCTGCTTGGTCCCTCCATAAATCTATATTTATGATAACCAAAGCCGGTATCCAATACCCAAGTAGAACCTTGACTTAAAGAAAAATTTGTTTCAATCATGTACAAAAACTATATTTGTAACTGAAGCTTCACTAAGCTTCTTCTGGTTATCCTTACAAGATGTTTCTCGCAGTTTCTTTTCCTGTGTCCTGGCTTATTTCAATGGAAGCAAACTCTTTTGCTATCCATATCAGTTTTGTTCTTATTATCCTTTGTTTTTGCCTTTCTATTTACCTTCTTAGAATCGTTCTTCTTTTTAGAAGATCCTTTGTCCCCTACCAGTAAGACTTGGTGTTTCTTGGTTGGATAGTGACTCTCAACATTTTTCAACATGTTAAGCAAATCAGTGAAGCTGATATCTAGCTTGTTTATATGAAAAATTCACAACAATTGTGAAAGGAGTCCGGGAGTGAGTGCAAGATCAAATCTTGGCTCAACTCTCCATCAATGACAAAACTCGTTGTCCCAATCAATCAATCAAATTGAGTGTGTTAAGGACTTTTATATGTACTGTAGTGTCATCAGTCATTCTAGATCGGAAGAGCTCCTTAGATATCTGATATCTATCAGTCCTACTTTCCTCACCATCAACTACTTGATGTGCAGGAATATAGTAAAAGCATTCATAGTTTCATGATGACACTGAAGCCCATTACTCATGGATGCGAGCATGATGCTTATTGAGCCAACTGTGCATCATCTTGCCACTTTCTAAAAGTAACAATCTCTTCCTCAAAGGCTTTGTTTGCAACCATTTCAGGGATAGGCGTACTAAGGACATAAGATAGCTTTTCAGCTATGAAAACTATTCTCAAATTCCTTAACCAATCCGTTTAATTAGGTCTGATTAATTTAGCATCTAATATGCTATGCAGTGATAGTAATTTTAGACATTGTATAATTCTGTAAATGAATTTGTAATTAACAACATTTTAGCATACATTCTTTTATTAGCTACCAAAATAATTTAGGTCTTGTTTTAAATTGGTATCTCCCACTATTTTCATCAAATTATATTACCCTCACTTATATAGTTCGGTAAAATCTAATTAAAGATTTGCTAGTGAGAATAAAAATCTCATTTTAAATGTATATAGCCTTGTGGTGACACAACAAAGTATATATAAATAAATAGGTAGACAACTCTTGTCAATTACATCATCATGCAACTCCTTTTATTTTGCCAAGTAGTGGCACATCCGAATCAAAATTATCTAAGTTAAGTCCAACCTAACACTTCCATATATTCAAAAAAGAAAAACATTGTCCTTGTGGTGACACAACAAAACAACATTGTTCAATTTTCTTTATAAGCATCAAATGTGATAACATTAACATCTCAAAGAATTAAGATAAGCCTTGTGGTGACACAATAAACTTATAATAATTAATTGATATTCTAATATTTTTATCATGCTAGAAGGCGACGTTCGATATTCTAAATATCTTTGAACGCTTAGGACTTAATATAAATCTTTGAGGGGTTTGTCATTAATTTGTCTCATCTAGTTTAGCGCACATATATATATATATATATATATATATATATATATATATATATATATATATATATATAATACGCGTCAGATTAATTAACATGCAAAGCATGTTTGCATAATATATAATATATATAGTATAAGCATGCACATATAGAATACTATATTCTACCCAAATTGATTATGAATTTTTATTCTATTTTGGTTCACTAGAGACACCAATTGAACCAAAAGGTCAAACCCTAGGGGTGCAAGAATTAATATTTAAATATAACTATTATATTTAAACCCGGGCTCCATTACAAACGAGTCTTCAAGCGCTCCTTGCTCCTTGATGTCCAATTCTTCAAAATTAATTCTAACTATTCCTATTACAAAACTATTTAAAATAAATAGAAACCTTGATTAGAAGTCAAGTAGAAGTACATAGGAGTGAGTTAGAATTTACATTAAGAAAAAAAATTAGAGAAGACGAGGTACGCAGACTCCATTTAATAAAACTCATACATTCACGTATCCAACTAAAATAAAATCCAATCACATTGGTCAATAGTCCATAATCAATCCCATTTATTATCATACACACCACCATATGCATCAATAAATAACATTCATCTCATTAATAATAATAAACCTTCAATATATATTGATATCATTTAATGGGTAAATTTAGTTAGCATAAAATTTAATTTTGAATCAAAATAAACTCCTTTATTTTAATCTAAATTTAAATCAAAATAAACCTGTTTTATTTTAATTTATCCAATTTTGAATAAAATAAACTATTTTATTTTAATCAAAATCTTTAATCAAAATAAACCCATTTCTTTTAATTAATTATGGAATCCAATTCTAAGTCAAAATAAACTCTTTTATTTTGGATAATATGAAATCTTATTACATATCTAAATAAACTCTTTTATTTAAGGAAACCCGGATTTTCTTTCCTATTCACAAATAAACTCCTTTATTTTGAATAATACGAAATCTTATTCCATATCTAAATAAACTCCTTTATTTAAAGAAACATGGATTCACTTTTCTATTCACAAATAAACTCCTTTATTTTGAATAATATGAAATCTTATTCCATATGAAAATAAACTCCTTTATTTAAGAAAATACAGATTCTCTTTCCTATTCACAAATAAACTTATTTATTTTGAATAATATGAAATCTTATTTCATATCTAAATAAACTCCTTTATTTAAGGAAATATGAAATCCAATTTTAACTCTAATTAGTTATCATAGAATCTAATTCCAACTCTTGTGATAACCTGAGAATTTATACGATTAATAAAATCTTAATTGATTAAATAAAGGTTGAATAATAAGACCTAGACTGGAAATAAGGAATGGATTTTAAAAAAATGTGTGAAAGACTTATATGGTTTTGTGTGTTGTTATATGTGGGTAAATGCAAATGAATAATATGTGTTTGTTTTTATTTGTTTATTATAAACAAATAAGAGAAGCTAAGGTAACCTAATTATAAATTAGAATTAAAAAATTGAATAACTTAAGGGTTATGATACGGGAGAATATTAGTATATATAATATATACTAATTCTAAGAGATTTATTTTATACATCTCAGTTAATTAATTTTATAACCTAATTATAGCAAGTCTAATTGGGTTAAGAAAATAAATGTGCATGAGTAAGGATTTATGTTATAATTAAGAAAATGAAAATCCTACTTAAATAATTAGGGAATGGTAATATTAAGAGTGATGGAATATGTTATTTGTTATGGCCCAAGGAAACTAAATTTGTAAGCCCAAAAAATTAAAGGAATGGCCCAACATTTAGCCCAATGGGAGAGGGGCATTTTAGTCATTTGATATACTAAATATTTCATAAAACAAAAAATCAAACTTGGACAATCTAAGGCCACTTGGCCGGATGTAGAGAAGGAAAAAAAAGGGGAAAGCATGTGTTGATTGTTTACTTTATTAGGTGAACAAACCTCCTATGTGTTACTTGTTTATTTCTCCAACATTTTTATTCATTCTTGCAAGCAAGCACTTAGTAATTAAGCAAGAGAAAGCATGAGAGTTATTGGGAGATAAATGTGAGATATACTAATATATCTACACATTTGTTTTTACTAAACCACAAAAGCTATTTCATTTCTCTCTCATCCTATTACTTTATCTTAGCTAACAAAAACAAAACTAGAAAGAGAGAGAGAGAGCTATTATTTTGGCAGCTCCAAGAGGAGAAGGAGAGGAGATTTTGATCTTCATACACCCAAGATCCATCTCATATTTTAGAAGGAGAAGAAGGAAAAGCTAAGGTATAGCAAAATTTCTACTTATGTAGTCTAATTTCCTTTTTGGTTTGATTTGATTTTTGACAATATGAAGTTATGATATTGAGGTTTAAAACCTTAGATCTATGTGTATATAAGTGTTCCATGTTTAGATCTAACCCTTTTGAGGATCAAAAGTTAGATCTAAAGTATGAAATGGAAGCTAAGTTTTTCAAAATATAGAAAATCCTAATTTTCTTAGCCTTGACGGTGTTTAATCTTGTGTTTGATGATTGTTTGATGAAATAAATCATGTATCATGGTAGAATCATGAGTATATGAGGTATTAGTAAGTGTTATGATGAGTTATGTTGGTTATTATATGAAAACATGAAAGTTTTCTTAGAAGACACCAAGAGTTAAAAATCAGATTTTTGTGAAAATGAAACACGAAATTCAAATGACGATATCTCTTATTATATTTTGAAAGTGTGGTAAAATCCTAGAGTTATATCTATGAGTTATATAACATCTCCAAGTGGAATCACTGAAAAATGTGTTGTAGATTTTCGAGTGAACTAATTTTAGCAAAGGAGTTAAAAACTGTTAAAGGAGAAAAAGCTACTGCCAGAACTTTGTAAGGGAAGTTTCGGCCACTTAATTTATGAGAAAAATTTTGCCCTTTTGGGACATGAAACTATATGTTATAAAGTACATTCCGTCCAAAAATGAGCTCATTCCGACTTAAAATGACAAAGTTATGACCATTTCAATTTTTGTGATTTTCCAATGAAAACGGCTATAACTGGAGTTCTATAACTTCGATGGCCATGAAATTTAAACTGGAGGCTCACATTAATACGCATAAGATTGTTCCAAGAGATGGGAATTTTAGGAGTTGAGCATGATGGGGCTAAATTCTTAAACTACACACTAAAAATGATTTTTAAAAAATACTAAAGGAAGTTGGGAAATTATGGAAAAATACTTTTTGTGTATGAAATATATGTATATGTGTTTGGACAAAGGATAGAAAAATAATAAGTGATTTGGTGTTTTCATGAAAAGGATATGGAATCCAGCTTGCTGGATTGAATAATTTATGAATCCAGTTTGCTGGATTGAAGGATAATGAATCCAGTTTGCTAGATTGAAAAGCAGTTTACAAAATTGAAAACATGTTGAATCCAGCTTGCTGGATTGCAATCCAGTTTGTTGGATTTGGAATCCAGTTTGCTGGATTGCAGTTTGGTTTGCTGGATTGGTCATCTAGATGCTAGATTTGGAATCCAGGTTGCTGGATTTAGAATCCAGTCTGCTGGATTGGCAATTTGGTTGGTAGATTTAGAATCCAGGTTGCTGGATTAGTATTTGACTTATTATATTTTAAAGAATAACTTACAAAATGAAAAAGCGAGTGTTAAATCATAATTGATATGATATATTGATTAAAGAGTTATCAAAGGATGATAATAATGCTAATGTTGGAAGGTGTTATCTAATATTTAATTATGTGATTAAGTGTTAGATAATTGATTGATAAAGTAATTGTATTATGATACAAAGTATGATATACTGATTAAAAGACCAATCTTATTAATGATAGGTCATACAAAAGAAGTTAACTTAAATTGCGTAGCAGTAGTCAACGAATCAGGCAAGTTTCCTAACTCAACCTTGAGTTATATCTTTTCAAATATTATGGTGGATAATTATTGTTGATTAGACCACGTCTGAGAATTTATTGTTGATTATTCGCAGTTAGTGCATGTTTATTAATTCAAATTGAATTAGTGAGTCAGAGAATATATATTTGGAGAATAATTGTTATTGGATATTCACATCCGTAGAATCTATTAGTGATTGCAAATAGTACATATAATTCCTGTCTACTGTTGAATCATGTTGAGAAATGTCTTAGCAAATTGTTCTAGCTAGACGAACATTTGTTAGAACTTGATTGGTTCGAGAAGAGAAGATAAGATAAGAGAATTCAATTATTATTGATAGATTGATGCCAATTGTTTCAGCTATATCAAGAAAATAAATTTGATAAGTTCGAGAAGAGAAGAGAATAGAAGTGATTAGATTTTAAAATCATTGTATTTCGTCGTTAAATCAAATTTTGATTCTAAGACTGAGAAGAACAACCTTTTATATAAAGGGAACATTTTTGGTTGTATATTCGACCATTGCGCGTGTTTTAAGTATTATGCATAATATAGGGTACAAAGAGTTGACCGCTCTAAGTACTTGTAGAGGGGTATGATTTAATCTTTATGATTATCTGATACACCTGGGTATATCAAAGTATATATTTGATAGTTACTCGAGAAGAGAAGTTCAAGATCCTTTCTAATCACTCATCATAACTCTGGAAAATATTTACATCCTGTCATTTGGGTATATCAAAGTAAATCTTTGATAGTTACTCGAGAAGAGAAGTTCAAGATCCTTTGTGATCACTCAACATAAATTTTGGAAAATATTTCCATCTTGTTAATTGGGTATATCAAAGTAAATTTTTGATAGTTACTCGAGAAGATAATTTCAAGATCATTTGAGATCATTCAGCTTAAACTTTTGAGAATACTTCTAACTTATTATTAAATTGAATATCGTAGAAACTTTGAAAGTGTTGTACCCTTTCATTATTGAACTATTGTGTTGCATAGGTTGTGAGAAGATTGGTTAGAGAAGAACAAATTGTTCAGCTATTTTAAAGTTCCCCAAACTTTGGTTGCATTCTATCAAAATATATAGTCAGTTGTTCTAATTCTTATACATTCATTGTATATCTTAACTTATGGAGCAAATTTATTGCTCACCCTTGTTAAATAAAACTTTTTAGCTAGGGACGAAGTGGCAGGAGGTGCTGTGAAGAACAAAGGCAAATGCATAGTGATAGAGTAATTATGATTAACATTATTATTATGTTATATTTGTAAACCCTTTTTGTATATCTAAAGGGTATGTTTGTATTATGAAGGTCAGATAACCTGGGACGAATGTATTAACTATATCAGTTAATGTGGTGTAATATTCTATTCATCAATGAATGGGTAGTTAGATGTTAATTATATTATGGATCGTGAGCACCAAACTCTGGGGTCGTGTAACCCTTGATTTGGGGGGGTTACAACTCTAATTAGTTAGCATGAAATCCAATTTTAAGATTATAATAAATTTTTTATTTTAATATTAAAATAGTTAAGAATAATATATATATATATATATATATATATATATATATATATATGTGTGTGTGTGTGTGTGTGTGTGATTAGGATTAGATCATATATATATTAGTAATCTAACTCTTACAGGATTAGATTATATATATAAGTAATCTATCTTGTTTTATAACATGCTTTCATTTTTAACATGTCCAGGATAAGTAATCCGTGAAGCATGTCCGTGATTTATAACATGCTTTCGTTTTTTATAAATTTTATACAACAAATTATGCCCAATTAAATTGTTCTAAACACATATCAACATACATATCAAATCAAAACAATTAATAATTCGCATAAAGGTTTGGCTCTGATACCACTTTTAGGTTTGTAAGATTCATGAAAGCAATCAAATTGCACAAAATAAGCGGAAGCATGTAAATACAGAGTTTTAAAACTTTACAAACCATATACCCGGATTATCCTTTATGCACAATTATTAATTAAACGAAAAGACGAAGAACAAGAATTATATCCTTGAAGATTCGAGCTTCCTCAGATACAAGTTCACCTACAAATCCTTTTCGTGTTCAACTTGAATCCACCAGGTTTGGTTCCTTCCTTTGATTAATGTTAGCCACCCAAGTGTTTGGCCTTTAGAGGTGATCCACCAAGGAAGAAGAAAGATTCAAGAAGATGAGTATTTGGTAAAACTCTAGTTTTTCTATCTCATAGAAAAGGGTGTACTCTCCCAACTATTGGAATTACGTCTTCACATGTTTTGTGAAAGTGTCAACCCCACCTCACCCATAATAAGACTCATCTTATTTATAGATGTGGACAACCCTCCTTAACAATTAAGGAATTAAGTTTTATTTTAACTAATTAAATTCTTTTAAGTAATTAGGCTCCCAATCTTATTAAGAATAATTAATTAAACTCTTTTAATTAATTAGCCTCCTAATCTTATTAGAATATTTGAGAGTACTTTTATTAAGTAATTCCCAAACTCCTTTAGAAATTAAATAATAATAATAATAGTAATAATAATAATAAGACTCCTCTTATTAATTTATATTTAATATTTCTAAAATATTAAATAATAAATATTAAGTTATTTAATTTATTCTATCACCATAAATTAAATTAAACATACTTAATTTATTATTACGATTATGTCATTTGCTTCTTAAATAATTATTCTTCCTTTTATGGCGTGACCCTTTCGGTTCTCCATATTAAACCGGTTGTGAATAAATCAATTAGAACAATTCTAATCTTATTTAAATAAATAAATTAAATTATTAATTTATTTAAATAAATAATATTTATTCTACAATAAGGATAAGTCTCCCTAGCGATTAACGACTTTTCAGTTAATATAGATTTCAACATTAATCATAAAAGAACCTTTAAGTAAATAGTTACCGTACAATACAATCCTTCTACCATATAATGTCCCAATTAAATATAAGACATAGAATTACTGTAAAGTCTTAATTTATTTACTTATATGTATTTCGATCCTTAAATGCACAACTCCAAATAATGTAAATTAGAAACTACTTTCTAATTTCATTCTACCTTGGCCAAAGACTACTAGGTTGTCATTTATTGAATCACATAAGACATTTCTCTTTTTTTACTAGAAGCGGTAGATTCTTTATTGATCATACATTATCTCCATGTATAACTTATTATATCTAAGCATACCCTTTGATATACCTTAAGGGTCTTAAGGAATAAGTCAAAGTATAACTCATCATACACAAGATACTATGATGATCTCAAGTCCAAGGATCACTTATACTACTATCACTACAAGAATTCCTATTGACAGACAAGTAAAACTCTATTAGGTATTCCTTAGCGAGCCACGTTAAGTGAACTTATTCTCTAATAAGTACCTACATACTTGCTTTAGTGTCTCCACACAAATGATCAAGAGATCAATCATCCTCATCCAATGAGCAAGCAACGTATGTACCAATCTATCCGGATTCACTAATCCCCAATTTAGTAATCCAACGATCGGGAACTATTTTAGTTTTAAGCTTTCTAAGAATTTAGATCTCATTAGAACAATCATCATAATTATTCTAAAAGCATTGCTTAAAACTATGGGTTTATCACATATTATAAAACAACAACATGTTGATAATTAAAAGCCTTTAATAAATTAATACTTTTTATTAATAAATGAATAAGATTATTACAAAGTATATACTTTATCATCAAACATGATTGGCTTGTGTGCATACTACTTTCAGATAATACTCTTATTAATTAATTCCTAAACCATCTAGGAATTAAATAATAATAATAATAATAATAATAATAATAATAATAATAACAATAATAATAATAGTAATAAGACTCCTCTAATTAATTTATAATTAGTATTTCAAAATACTAAATAATATATATTAAGTTATTTAATTTATTCTATCATCATAGTATAAATTAAATATACCTAACTTATTACTATAATTATGCCATTTACTTCTTAAATAAATATTTTTTTTTTTTGCAATGTGACCGTTTAGTTTCTCTATATTAAGCCGGTTGTAGAATAAATTAATTAGAATAATTCTAATCTTATTTAAATAAATAAATTAAATTGTTTAATTAATTTAATAAATTATATTTATTTAACAATAAGGTACGTGACACCCCCAAATTTGGGTGCCTTTAAACCCCAACTATGGGTCATCACGGTTCCCTTTACTAGACATAATCATAAAGACAAAAAGGTAATTACTAAATTATTACAAACCATCTGAATTTAACTTCCCAGGTTCAATGACCTTTACAAGTTTGGAAGCATAATAATATAATAATTATTATATCATTCTACTTAATAAATATCATTCGTAACTTAAACTATTACATCACATATTTTATTCGAAAACTTTTCCTTTTCCTTTGTCTTTCTTACCTGAACTTTCACCTCTCTCAGGCTTAGCTGATTTTTTTTATAAAGCAAGAATTCTACACATTTAATTAACAATAATATGCCAATTAGCCACATAAAAACCCCACATATTGGTTTACATTGCATTATTACCTATTGTATGTTGTTTGCGTTTTATAATCTAATTATTGCGACAATCTTCTTTAAAAAAATATCTTATGGCATTCGGGAATGCCACAACAATCTTAATGACTCCTTATAATAGTTTATATCCACTAATATTTATTTTATAATATATTTTTTTTATTTTTTATATTCTTAAGTTAGAATATTTTTAAACAATGTCAAAAATATCGCATGTCGTTGTGACATAACACGGAGATACGCTCGTGGGATGCCCAAACCGCCCCGACGTGCACCACATCGTTCAATGTTCCACGACAGGCCCCGACGTGCATCACGGTACTTGGCATTGAACGGCGTCAAAAACAGCCCACAACATGCCTGTGCCCAACCAAACGCCTAGAAAGCTCATTGGTGAGGCCCCGATGCCGACAATGAGGCCCCAGTGCCCCAACGCCCCAACACGTGCCAATCATGCAGCTAGCGTGCCCGACGTGCGTCGCCTGACACTATTTTGACTATTCGGACCCCCTTTTTCCGAACCTCAAAACTTGGTCGTTATAAGTCAGATTTAGTCCGTTCTCGCATCTTTTTGTTCCTTGTAATAACATCGAATACAAATCCCCTTGGGTGGAATTTTTTTCAGGTTAATTGTCAGGCCAAAACAGTGACTTAAAAGTGTTTACCCGTAACAGTTTACTAGTTTTGGCAATTTTGACTAGCCTCCTTCCGAAGGGCATAACTCCCACCTCTGAACTAGAAATAAGGACACTCCTACGTCCACCGACTCTTTAATTAACGTACTACATAGTCCCCAAAACAAAAAAAATTTCTAGTAAACCAATCGGAATAGAAATTTGTCCGAAAGTCAGGGTCACACTGACTATTCTTAGTCTTGGCAGTTTTAACTAGCCTCCTTCTGAAGGGCATAACTCCCATTTTCGGACTCATAATGAGATAAATCTTACGTCTACGGACTCCTTGTTTAACTTACTACATAACCCCTGAAATGAAAAAAATTTCCAACATACCATTTGGAACAGAAAACTGCTCAACGGTCAGAGGTTACACCCGTTTTTAGCTTTTTAACTAGTTTTACTTAAAAATTCGTCATGGCTTCGTTATAAAAACTTTTTCTTCCGTTATAATTATGTGATGTTCATGAATCATAAGAGTATAACATGACACTATAGAACTTAATTTTTACATTTCATAAGCTACCTCAAAAGGCCATCAAAACATCCCATAACAGTCCCCTAATTATCTGTTCTTTATATTCCTTTACGCATAAGTTTGTATTTTCATTTTAGATTCCACTTTTCATGCTATTAAAAAGTAGTTTAACATATGATATATATCCTTAGCACTCCAAGATCCTTCCATGATCTTCAAATAATACCAACCACCAACAAGGCACTTCTTATCATACTAAAGAAAACTTTAAAAAGAAAAGAGATGAAGAGATTAGGGACTAAGGCGTACCTTTTCTTTCTTCTCTTTCTACTTGATCTTGGAAAAGCTTGGAAAATTAAAGCTAGATGCTCTTCCTTTCTCCTCCTTGTCGCCCTTTCTCTCACTCTCTCTCTCTATGCTCTCTTGCTTTTCTTTTCTTTCTTTTCTCTTTCTAGCTTATAGAAAACTTAACCTTTCTTAGGTTAGACTACTTAAATATCACTAAATTAACTAAGGTTAGACCACTTAAGGGCATATTTGGCTAATTAAATAGATTAAAGAGGACAAAGCATTTAATGGCTTTCTTGTGGAATCAAAACTTACCAAATATAGTAAGTGACAGACCACTTTGGCCCCCCTAGCCATACAAGGCCACCTCTCTTACTCTCTCACTTTACCAAGTTTAATTCACCTTAAGCTCAAATAATGCTTGCAAGACACATGGACATCAAGACCTTAATCAAGTGACACATGTCTCTACAAAGATTTTACTTCAAGCACTTAGGTTTTAACCCTAAGCTTAAGTCAAGGCTCAACCCTAGGCAAGCCAGATTAACCCTAGGCTTTAACCCTTGGCTCAACCCTAGTCAAGCTATTTTAAGCCAAGCCTTTTTAATTCCTAGGCTCAATTTGGCTTAGTTAGTTTCAAACTTATTAATTCCTTCTAATTTCTTTTTACTTGGTTACTCTAACTTTTATATTTAGTGAAAATATTGAATTTCTCATTTTCAAGATTTGATTTCACTTTTCGTCCCATTTTTCGAACAAATAATATATCCAAGTTAAAAAATTCGAAAATACGAAAACGCGTTTTTAGCGTGAATAGTGATTTTTGTCTTTTCTGATAAAAATATTTTTATTGGAGATTTCGTATCCCTTTTCCAAATAAATGCTATGCAGTAATTCGAAAAGTTCTAGAAACGAAAAAGCATTGCGTTTTATGAATAGTGATTTAGCTTTTTTCTCGAAATTTTTTTATTTCATCAAAAATTTCCCACGAACATTCATAATCACATTATACAAGATCTAGGTCAAAATCAACCTTCAATCACATAAAACACAAAAAAATTTCATATAAATATTGATTTTATTTAATAAATATTAATAACACTTCTTACAAGGATGCTACATTCTCGATCCTTACATTCTTCCCCCCCTTATAAAGATTATGTCCCCATAATTATAATACAAGGTTACATAAAAAGGTGGACATAACTACTTCTCATTTTATTTTTGAGCTCCCACGTTGCCTCCTCGACATTGTGGTTCCTCCATAATACCTTTACCGAAGGTATAACTTTATTTCTTAGAACTTTCTCTTTCCTATCAATTCTCTAAATAGGAATTCCTTCATATGTTAGGACTTTTTCAAACTGTATATGCTCATATTCTATTACATGTTTATAGTTCGGTTTATATGGTCTTAAAACTAACATATGAAACACATTATGTACATGCTCCAACTTCGGGGGTAGGATTACTTCATAAGCTATCTCCCCTATTCTTTTTAGTATTTCAAACAGTCTTATGAATATTGGACTAAGCTTTCGTTTCTTCCCAAATTGTATCTTCCCCTTTCAAGGAGATACCTTTAAAAATACATAACTGCAGACTTCAATGTATTTCTTCTTGAGATGTTGATCCGCATATTTCTCATGTCGATCTTGAGCTTCAACAAGCCCTGCTCTTATTACTTTATCAATTTCAGCTTTTTGTTGTACCAATTCTGGTCCCAACAGTCGACTTTTCCCTACCTCATCCCAGCACAATGTCGTTCTGCACTTTCTTCCATATAATGCTTCATAAGGCGACATGCATATACTTGTGTGATAACTATTATTGTAAGCAAATTCCACTAGAAGTAGCTGGTCACCCCAATTTCCTTTAAAGTCCATGACATAAGCTCTCAACATGTCCTCCAAGGTTTAAATTGTTCGTTCACTTTGTCCATCTATTTGAGGATGATATGTCGTGATCAACCTCAGTTGCATTCCCATTCGATATTATAAAACTTCCAAAAATTTGATCTAAACCTCAGATCCCTATCCGACACAATCAAAATTTGCACCTCATGTCTTTAAATAATTTCCTTGGCATAAAGCGTTGCTAACTAGTCAAGGTTGAATCTAATCTTAATTAGCAAGAATGTGCCGACTTAGTCAAACGATCCACTATAACCCATATAGCATCGTAACCCCTTTGCGTATTTGGAAATCCTACCAAAAAATCAATAGCGATATGCTCCTATTTCAATTCTTGAATTTCTAATGGTTGCAATAACCCGCTCAGCCTCTGAGGCTCAGCCTTTACCTTATGATAGGTCAGACACTTGTTGACACACTTTGAGACTTCATTTTTCATGTTCGACCACCAAAAATATTGTCAAAGATCTTATTACATCTTAGTAATACCTGGATGAATCGAGAACCTTGAACTAAGGGCCTCTTGCAAAATTTTCTCTCTCATTTCTGGTACTGGCGGTACCAAAATTCTTCCTTCAAACCTTAATACTCCTTTTTTATCTAATTTAAAGTTTACCTCTTCTCCTTTCGCAATTCTCTTCCTTAATTATATCCTGACATTCCTCATCTCCAATTTGTCCTCCTTTCACTTTGTCCAATAAGGTTGGACGAGTCTTTATCGCAAATAATTTTTCCCTAACTCTTTTGGAAATCTCACCTCCAACTCCATTTTAGGCATCACTGTTACTATCTCTTATTTAGTCGTTAATATTAACAGCTTCTCCTGACCTTTTCCACTTAAAGCGTCTGCCACTATATTTGCCTTTCCCGGGTAATATAGAATTTAACAATCATAATCTTTTATTAACTCTAACCACATTTGTGACGCCCCCAAAATAGGTTTACACGACCCATGCTGAGTCGCTAGATATACGGTACAAAATTCAAATACAAACTTCATTTATACAACTGTTAAACTGTCGTGCAAAATACGACAACATATAAGTTGTGAGTTTCAATAGAAATAAAAGTACTCACACTCCAAACTAATGATACTTTCCATAAAGGTACAGTTGATAACTGTTTTTCGGAATTAAAATCTTTGGAAAACTGTGACACCCCCAAAATAGGTATACATCACCCATTGTGAGTCACCAAATACATGGTACAGAATTTAAATACAAACTTAATTATACAACTTTCGTGTAACATACGACAAAACATAGCTGAGAGTTTTTACACGAATATTGTCTTCAGACCATCACTCCGTTCCCCGACTAGTCCCGATTACGTTCACATTTCCTGAAGAGAACAATGAAAGCAAAAGGGTGAGCTCAGCTAGCCTAGTAAGAAATATTATGACTAAGATCATGCAGAATAATATATTGTTAGCCTTCAATAGTGTTAAACTGATAAAATATAATAAACATCATGTTTAACTACAGCGGAACAAGTAATCCATTAGAAGCGTCAAGTAGAGCATGATATCTACTATCCTCTATGATTTAAAATGTTTATCATCAATTTTATCGCTGAGACTCAACTTAATAAATAATCCACATCATCGAATCATTCCTGCAGTACGGGCCAAGGATATTCATTAGTATCACGACCACGAATTATCCATGCACTACGGGCCAAGGATATTCGTGTTTTCACCAATTGTTATGATCATGCCAACAACTGTCCATCAATGCACTACGGGCCAATGAGGACTTTTACCACATCATTTATAATATTACGGTCATGATCATACCGAATGATCCCTGGTCATAATCATACAAATCAACAGTCCATCTATCCACATAAGTCACAGAGGACTTTCATCACAATATAAGTATAAGGATGATGACAATGATATAAGAATTCAATTAAAAGAAAGCAAAGGATAAATTTTTAAAGATTTATAATATAATTTATCCAGAATTCAAAAATGTCCAAATTGTCAACATGATACTGCTTTGTGGAGTAAAATTCAAGAATAATATTGTATCAAAAATGATTTGGACCGAAACAAAATCAATTTTTGTCATGAATAGTACCTCGGGTGAATAGTAACTGAGTAAATAGTACCCCATGAATAGTACTTTGGGAATAGTACCCCGTGAATAGTACTCTGGCATGAATAAGTTAAAACTTATCAAGAATGCTCAGAATAATATTTTCATGAAAAGATACTGGATGAAACACAAATTTCAAGGATATTCTACTAATTTCATGGAGTATAGAAGCCAAAACTTAACAAAAATGAGTATAAAATTCTAAATCTTAAACGAAATAATATTACTTACATACTACAGAGTATGTAAGAAAATATTATTTCTAACGAGTATTGAACAAAAATAATATCACTTACCTTAAAAAGGAGATTATTCCAACTTGTATAGCGGGGATATTCTTGAAGAAAACTTGAACTATTTTTTATGCTCAAAGCTTTCTTAAACTCTAAAGAAATACGTTCAATATTATAGAAGAAGAATTCTTTGATTCTGGTGTGATTTTTAATTCTAACTAAGCATCCTATTTATAGGAGAATGGAAAGGATACTATTTGAATTTTAGAATCACGGACTGCACAGGAAAGGGGTCATGGGAAAAGTTTGTTCGGCTGAAATTATTTTTTGATTTACTATGCAAATATTATGCAGGCACTATGCAAACACTATGCATAATAAAATATAATATATTCTATTTTTCATAAAAAAAACAAACAAAACTTATTATATATTATATATATAATAAAAACCTTCCCGTGACAAATTCTGCAGATTCCTCCCCCCGCCAAAAGTCTTCCATACGTGGGCCCCACCATATGTCATCATCATATCTGGGCCCCAACTTTTTGTAATATATATAAATATATACTGAATAACTTTATACCGATTAATTTAAAAAATGGGTAAATGGGGGTCCAAGTAATACGCCAAAATTCAAAACAAATATTTCATAAAAAAATCCCCTTAATATTTTTAACTACATTTATTCATCATTATTATAACTCGCAATAATAACAACCAAATCGTTTCCAGGAAAGAGGGGGCTTTCCGATAAGAATTTCTCTCTATTGGCGCACAATTAGGTGACCAATTCCCTTTCCTCGACAGAACTTTCTAGACATTGTTAATTATGAAAATAATAATATGAATAATTTGTCATAAAATTATTGATTTAATAGTATAAAATATTGCAACAATAATTGAATCAAATAACGTGAGATACTATGTAGCAATTACTGTAGCATTAATTGAATAAAACTGAGTGACTTCTCACGTAAGCATCAATAATCAATACCGTGTGCTAATATGTAACCACGCGTATTACTGTACTTTTATCACTAGGTATTTCAATAGTTTAACGGTAAAACTTTTGCCGTTATTTTTATAAGAAAATATTTATGTCGCTTTCTCATTCCGACAATAATTCCATTGTGGGGTCCACCAATGATTGTGTCATCGTACGAATATTTCCTGTTACAATGAATATTCCCCGACTAGTCGAATATTTTATGACAACTTGCATACTTTACAAAATTTATAAATATTACCCACAACTATAACATTATATCAAATCCACACCATAATATTCAAAAATATATTTCGAGAAAAATTAATCTTTATTCATAAAAGTTGGGGTCTTACAACCTCCCCTTCTTATGAAATTTCACCCTCAAAATTAGGGTGCGTACATGATATGTCGAAGAGGTAAGGATATCTTGATTTCATTTTAGATTCTAACTCTCAGGTCATTTCCTCAACATCGTGGTTTCTCCACAAAACTTTGACTTGAGGTATAACCTTGAAGCGTAGAATATGTTCCTTCTTATCCAAGATTTTAATAGGTAACTCTTCATACGTTAAATCTTCCGCTATCTCGTCTGGTTCTAACTCAATAATGTGGTTTGGGTCTTCCACATATTTAAGTAACATAGATATATGAAAAATATTATGAACACGAGACATACTTGGCGGTAAAGCGAGTCTATAGGCCACAGTTCCTACTCGGTCAAGGATTTCAAATGGGCCAATGAATCGAGGATTGAGCTTTCCTCTCTTTCTAAATCTTGTAACTCTTTTCCATGAAGCAACACATAACAACACATGATCACCAAAATTGAATTCCACGTCCTTTCAATGAAGATCAGAATAACTCTTTTGTCGATCTTATGAGGTCTTTATACATTTCTAGATCATTTGAATCTTCTCTGTAGTCATACGTACCAATTTTGGTCCCAATAACGTTGCTTCACCCACCTCATCCCAACATACTGGAGAACAACACTTGCGTCCATACAACACCTCGAATGGAGCCATGCCAATACTTGTTTGACAACTATTGTTGTAGGAGAATTCCACTAATGGCAAGAACTTGTCCCAACTTCCTTTGAAGTCAAGGACACAGAGTCTTAATGGATCCTTAAGAGTTTGAATAGTCCTCTCCGACTGCCCATCCGTTTGAGGATGATACGCCGAACTGAATAGCAAGTCTGTGCCCATAGCTTTCTGCAAACTGACCCAAAATTATGAAGTTAATCTTGGGTCTCAATTAGAAACTATGGATACTGGCATACCATGTAGTCTTACAATCTCATTTATGTAAATACGAGCAAGATGTTCAGGTGAATAAGTTTCTTGTATAGGTAAGAAATGAGCAGACTTGGTCAATCTATCAACAATGACCCAAATTGCATCTATACCTTGAGAAACCTTGGGAAGACCAGTAACGAAATCTATGGTAATGTGCTCCCACTTCCATTCTGGATTTTTAAGTGGTTGCAATGGATCTTTTTGCACTTGATGCTCCATTTTGACTCGTTGACACGTTAAACACCTTGAGCTAAACTCCGCGATCTCTCTTTTCATATTGCTCCACTAGAATATCTGTCGAAGATCACGATACATTTTGGTACTCCCAGGATGGATTGCAAACATTGTGTTGTGCGCCTCCATCATGATTTTATACTTTAAATCAGGGTCGTTAGGAACACAAAGTCTGGAGTTGACTCGTAGTATTCCTTCTTCATAGATTATTACATCCGGAATAACATCTTCTTGTACTTTCTTTATCATATGCATCAGCTCCAGGTCTTTAGCTTTAGCAGCTTTAACTTTATCGATTAAAGTCAGTTCTACTCGTATATTTGACATCATCATGTGGGTCCCTAGAGTCTTTAACTCTATCTCCGTCCTTTGTAAGTCATACAAAATGGGCTTTTACATTGACAATATCGCACTCATACCCGCATATGATCTTCTACTCAATGCGTCAGCTACCACGTTTGCTTTACCAGGATGGTATTGAATGGTATGATCATAATCTTTCAACAGCTCAAGCCAACGTCGTTGTTGCATTTGAGTTCCTTTTATGTGAAGAAATATTTGAAGCTTTTATGATCCATATAGATCTCCACTTTCTCCCCATACATATAATGCCTCCAGATTTTAAGTGCAAAAATGACTGCTGCCAACTCTAGATCATGAGTAGGATAGTTCCTCTCATATTCTTTGAGTTGTCATGAGGCATAGGCTATGACTTTCCCATGTTAGCTAAGCTGAGAGTCAAGAAGGCCAAGAAGATAGCATTCAGAAAAGGGGCAGAGCACAAAGAAGATCAGGAGAGCCATTATACAAATCACCATGAACCGAAAGCTGAAACAAAACAAGTGCAGTACCATGTATACAAAACATTCAAGAAGGGTTCAGGGATTGCTAAGTGCCAGAAAAAGTCTACCAAAAGCTCAGAGACTTAGCAAATCCAGATGGTGATGGTGCACAGCTGACATCAGATGAAGATGTGAAGAAAAGAGTGAAGATCAGCTGCACTAGAGAAGATGTGGTCCAGACTCAAAGGAAAATGCAAAGAGGACCACGCCAAGCTACTAAGTACAAAAGATGTTCAAGCTTAAAGACATCTTAGCAGCTCAGCATCAACAACAACAACAACTACAACAAGAAGCTAAGGCCAGAGGGGTCCTTGTCAGAAGGGACTAAATGAAGTTCCAAGCCTACTGGGCTTGAAGAGTTCCTAGGGAACTAGAGGAGTTCCAAGCCTACTAGGCTTGATGAGTTCTTAGTGAATTGAAGTTCCAAGGCTGCTGGCCTTAAAGGAATCTTAGTGATTCAGGGTGCTGCCCTTCCTTAGTGGAAATCCTGCTAGTTGAAAGTAGAAGAGTGGATTAGGAGCTTGAGTCTCTAAACCACTTAAAATCCCTTGTTTCATTTAATTTATGTCATTTACATTATGTACCTAACTACTATAACTTCTATGTATGTATTAACTACTTACAACTTAACTAACTCTAAGAACAATGTGTGTATGATTATTAATATATCAATGAAGGGGATCTTTTACTTATTATGTTGTGCTTGAAAAGATTCTTATGTTTGTCATATGCTAATTCATTAGTAATACAAAATAAAAGAGAAAAGTATTTGAAAATTAAAAGGATCTATTTAACACCCCCCCTTCTAGATCTATAGTGTGCCTACTGGGAACTAACGATTGGTATCAAATCAGGTTCTCATGCTATATTCAAAAGCTAATCGCTTTGAGTCTGATCCTAGCCACAAACATTTTTCTAAATTTAGTTTAGTAGTAAGTCACTCTTAAATACAGATGAGCTAACAAGTTAGAAATATTGTGTACAGGTAAATGTGTATATACACCTGAAGCTGCTCAGATTGGTCCATGTTCTTAAATGCCATAAGAACAAGACTAATCCTTGATCATAGTCAATCTTGTAGTTTGAAGAGCAGATATGAGGAGCTCAAGAGGCATCAATAACAAATAGTCAAGCATCCACCATACTGAAAGATGAAAAGGCTATATGTTCTAAGAAGTACTTATTCAGAGAAGAACGAAGAATCTCTCAAATCTATATTTGGCCAACCAACAGCTGAATGTGAACTTTTTGGACTCAAGGTTGTCAAAGAACTAAAGATGTCAAGATTCTCTGAGCCTACATCTTCAAGACTATGACTGATTGATAAAAGGAAAATTGGAGCAACAAGCTGTCAGAAGTGAAGGAAAAAGTATGCACATCAATGCCTAACCTCAGTATATCAAGATAAATGATTGTCAAGAAACTGACAATGTAAAGGTACGGTTCCTCATCAGTATAAATGTGTACATCATATTGCGTCACTGATAAGTGGGTTTTACACCTACTTATTGGATATCAATTCACGCTAATTATGCCCATCTCAAGTACATTGTAGTATATTTTTAGTTGCATTTCATGTTATTTTGCATTGCATATACTTAAAACTCCTTTGGTGTAAAAGTGCAGGATATGGCATATATTTGGTGATGTAGATGGCATGAGGCGGATGGATGCATGGCGTGAGGATCAATTGGAGCAGGGAAGCTAAGCATGGGTGTTGATGGACAAGGAAATGAGCAAGAGCAGATCGATTCAACGGCAAAGTGACAGAACTAGAAATCAAAAGCTGCAGAAGCACAATCCAATGCATGACGGCTTATATTAAAGCGACACGCGCATCCGCTGTGATTACAGCTAGGCTAGGAGGTGATACTACAAGTCGACGCGCATGAGAGGATTATATAAAAGAAGCGCGGTCGCGCCATGAATGAATCTTCTCGATCTTGAAATGTTTTATTTTAATTTTTAATTTTGAAGAGTTGTAATCAATTAAAACTATTCTAACTGGTTTCAGACGGATCATTCAGTACTTTTTACGTATATTTTTCATATCGTAACTAGTGTTTACACTTGGAGAGAGATTCCAACGTAGAATAAAGCCTAAACTCCATCTTTTCTAATTCTTCGTGGGATTTTCTATCATTGTGGATTATTATTGTTATGTTGCTGGGATTATATGAGGATTTGAACGTTAATAGTGGTTGATAATCAGCAATTGGGTTTGATCGTTTCTATCCCTTCTCTTTCAATTGCTTGCTTATTATCCATGTTTAGCTTTGATCCCATAATGGCTTTTAGTTCAGTCATGAACTAAACTCCATTATGGGATTCTAACGGATTTTAATATGTAGTTTAATTGCATGCTTGATGGCTGGACTATTTTTGCATATCAATAGGAATTTCTATCATGGTTATTTTGCATGGATGAATGCTTGAGCACCATTCATTTCAGTACTTGTATAGAATTGACAATGAACATGTGAGTATGGATTGTAATCATGATAGCATTCGTATATGGGGAAATTTTGCAAGGCTTATGTATTTCGTGAATTAGATAGACATATACTAATTCACCGTATGAGTTAATATAAGGGCTTGTGCTTAAATTTAGTATAGTTGCAATTTCACATAGACATATAGTGATTTTGGTTATATTGATGATTACATAGTGTCTATCGCCTATGGATACTGTGTGAGTAGGTCATAGTGCATTGAAAAATGGCTATGACTAGTTTAATGCTCTTGACTACTTTTCTATGATATGTAAACAATCTTGCATGATGGTGGCTATTAGATGAAATATTGAATGAAGTTAGGATTCCATTATTTCCAGATTTGATTTAACACATTCTTATACTTATTTTAGTTATTATTTGCCTTTAGAATAATTCACCATTTTACTCATTAGTTTAAGCATATAAAAGTAGTGATTTAGTTGATGCATAAGAGTTTAAATTAGACAACTTTCTCTGTGGGATCGATACTTTACTTGCTCTGTATTACTTGTTGACACATGTATGCTTGCATGAGTTAGAGCTCTTTTGTTATAACTGAAAAAGATGCAACAAGTTTTTGGCACCGTTGGCTGGGATAGGCGTTTAAATTTAAATAATTATCATCAATTTTAAGCTATATTGTATGACTTAGACATATCTATTCTTATCTCATTTCTGTTTTTGTTTTGTTTGTGATTTCAGGTACTTTTAGATTTTTATGCACACAAGATCATCTAATTCCGAATTAACACCAGCGCAGGATAACATTAACGGAAGGGGTTGGAAAGCAGGTTTGCGGAGAAATTTGCAAGCCCATTTAGAGAGTATTATATTTGACATGGCAGAAGAACAAAGAGAAGAGCACAAGGCTCTAAGAGATTATTCCATGCCGAATATAAATGGACTATATTCGAGCATAGTCAGACAGGCGATAGCAGCGAATACTTTCGAGATTAAACTGGGCACTATTCAAATGGTGCGAAATTGATCTGATTTGGGGGGTGTCTTGCTTTTGGATGATCTGAATGAACACTTGTTAAGTTTCATTGAGATTTGTGACACATTAAGATATAACAGTATGATGGAGGATGCTATCAGGCTTAGGCTATTCCCATTCTCATTGAGGGATTAGGCGAGGAGTTGGCTTCATTCTTTGCCATCGGGGTCAAGCACTACATGGGAGGACTTAACACAGAAATTTTTAGCCAAGTTTTTCCCAATGGCTAAGATGACAAAGATGAGGACAGCTATCTCTTAGTTTGAGCAACAACAGGGCGAGTCCTTATATGAAGCATGGGAGAGATATAAAGAGATGCTAAGGAAGTGTCCACATCACTGTATGCCGGATTGGATGGTGATCAACACCTTTTACAATGGATTGGGATGACAGTCGAGACCTGTTGTAGATGCAGCTGCAGGAGGGGCATTATGGGCGAAGAGCTATGATGAGGCCTATACACTTATCGAGACTATGGCTGCAAATGATTTTCAGAATCCTACATCTCGGATGCCACAACCCAAGGTTGCAGGTGTGTTGGAGGTAGATGTTATTACTCATTTGTCGGCACAGATGGCTGCTATGGCAAAGAAAATAGATACACTAGCAGAGAGCAAAGTGAAAACAGTTGCCTTCGTATGTGAGATTTGTGCGGGGTCACACTCGACAGATCAATGTGCTATCACTTGAGTGATGACAAGATGTGAGTAATTACAGGAAAGACCAAGGACAGTTTCAGAACACATACCACCCCAACAACCGAAACCATCCAAAATTCAGTTGGTCTAATAACCAAGGGAATCGTGAGAATCGATTTCGGTAGAATCAACACTTTCAACACACGGTGCCTCAAATACGGTTTACATAAAAAACCACCATTCCCACCGGGATTTTCTCAACAACAACAACATCACACTCCAGCTGCACCTCAACAAGAGAAAAAAATCAGAAGTGGAGGAGATGATGTTGAAGTACATGGCAAATACGGAAGTTATGATCAAAAGCCAAGTAGTGGCTATTAAGAATTTGGAGACTCAGATGGGGCAAATGACGAGCATGCTTAAAAACAGGCCCCAAGGTTCTTTGCCAAGTAATACAGGAAAAAATCCAAGAAGAGACGGGAAGGAACAATGCCAAGCGATCACATTGAGATCTGGGAAAAATATTGCAGACACTGCAAGTCGCGCGCCCGCGCCTGTTTGTATTGAAGATGCTGCGCCTTGTGCATGAGGCGTAACAGTGAATGCTGAGAAAGAAAATCTGGACAATTCTGAGGTGCAACAGGAAGAGAAGGATAAAGCAGGGTAAGTTGAGAAGCCTATAAATACAGTACCACCAGTTTACCCTCGAGTTCCATATCCGCAGTGATTAAACAAGCAGAGGGAAGATAAACAATTCAGCAAATTTTTGGAGGTCTTTAAAAAGCTGCAAGTCAACATACCTTTCGCCGAGGCATTGGAACAAATGCCAAGCTATGCAAAGTTCATAAAGGGTATATTGTCAAGGAAGAGGAGATTAGATAAATTTGAGATGGTAGTGTCAGGAATATACATGTGAATGATATTCCTGTTAACATATGATTTGATTATGATATATATATATATATAAATGAATATGCAAGTATGTTTGCATTAAGAAAAGCTGTAAAGTCCTTCGACAGATAATAGAAACATATGTACAAGGACTTAGAACGAATTGATCAAATGTGTTAGGTTGATCCTACATAAGCAAAACAGCTTTGTAAAGTCCTTAAAAAGAACTGATGTACAAGGACTATAAATATAGAAAGATCAAGCATGTTAGATTGATCTTATGATGTAATAGATAGGCTTATCTGATTGTCGAGCACTGCACCAGAAATCATAATCTGCCATGAGAGTCAAGAATAACTCGAGAGCTATCGAGGCAGAATCATAGTCTACAAGATAGTAGATCTCAAAGTTCCTAGACTGCCAGGAGAGACGAGGAAGGATCGTAGTGTGTCGAGTAGCACTTCCTCGGAGCCGTAGTCTACTGAGGAAGTCATGTTCAGAATCGCAGAGACAACCTACCTACGAGCCGACCGAATATCTGCAAAAGCCAAGTCAAGAATCGTAGACTACACTCAGAGTTGTAGAGTTTACTAAAGGTAGAGATCGTAGTCGAGCAAGATCAGATGAAGACAACAAGCACAACGACAGAAATCGTAGTGTCAGGATCTGATCTCAGAGTCGTAGTGTCTGCATAGCCAAAGCTAAATCGCAGAGTGAAGAACTAAGACCTCAATAGATGTGCTCATAATGTCAAAGCAGAATCATAGAGCAAATATGATTCCCAACAAATGAGCACTCCCTGAATATCCAAAGGAATAAAACCTCTAGTTGGCACTGCATAAATACGTCCCACCTAAAGGAAACCAGAGAGCACTCAACGAATGGCATGCACGCTAACAGAAGACCTAAGCAACAACCCAATCAACATCCAGAGTTATGAAGCCATTTGAGATGAAGTCTTCCACAAAGAGATCAGAGGAAGACTTCTGTAACTGACTAAGGAAAGTCAGCATATGCAGTAGCTGTCAAGTGGAAAGATGACAACGATCTTGGAAGTAACCAAGATCGTAGTGTTTGCCAAACAAAGAAGGAACTGATGGAGTACACACTGAGATACTGGTCATCCTCTGAATAACAAGGCTAAAGTGATTAAGCATTGTGTCAGTCCATTGATGATAAGTGAATGGGAGATCACATGGAGAAAGCGAGCTGGACACCCCACAAATCTGAAGTGTCTTATTATTCAGAAGAGTCCAGAGCAAGGAATCGAGCCATCAGTATTTGAGAACAGTCGAGGCAAACAGAAGTGATGAAGCACTGCACAACCAGAGGAAGAGGTGTTCTACCCTAAGGAACAAGTGAACACTCCTCAAGATCGTAGTGTTGTTTTTACAAGGCAACATGACACTATGATCACGTCCATGAAGACATGCATCAGAATCGTAGAGTTTGAATAGCTGAAGACTGAAGCATTGGCAACGGTTCAATCTGAAGGGTAATATTCGGACAAGAGCTTATTGAGAGAATCGATGCAAGGACAACCTCTGATCGAGGAATCAGAAGGGTGAAATAAAGTTGTCGACCTGCCCAAGATATCAAAGTGACGTATCTGACAGGGTTGGTGAAATAGCAGCATCGCGATGTCGGGAAGTCGAGGAAAAAGATGTCATGTCACATCTGCAGTCTGAACCAAATAACTCGAGATCTGTGAGGCAATTTGAATAGCTTTCAACGGCTACTTTCCAATGGGAAGATTGGGAAGTAGTATAAATTAACAGAGCTTTAAAGATCTAGAGTTGCTAATGATTGTGAAGTTACAGAATCGTTGAGTTGGTGAATGTTATTGTTGACTCTACGAGTTCCACCAAAGATCAATAGAACAAGTCTCTGTGACAGTGAGACTACCTAGGTGGAAGTGAAGCAGCTTTGAAGAAGGACTCAAACAGATCGAAGCTTCACTCAACAAAGATGAGAATGCCACTGAAGATGGCAGCCAAGCTCAGAGCTGAGAAGGCCAAGAAGATAGCATTCAGGAAAGTGGCTGAGTACAAAGAAGATCATGAGAGCCACTCTACAGATCACCATGAACCTAAAGCTGAAACTGAACAAGTGCGGAACCATGTCTGCAAAGTATTCAAGAAGGGTTCAGGGATTGTTAAGTGCCAGACAAAGTCTACTAAAAGCACAGAGACTTAGCAAACCCAGATGGTGATGGTGCACAGCTGATACCAGATGAAAATGAGTATAAAAGAATGAAGATCAGCTGCACTAAAGAAGAAGTGGTCCAAACTCGAAACTGAAAGCCAAAAAGACCACACCAAGCTGCTAAGTACACAAGATGTTCAGAGCTTAATGACATCTTAGCAGCTCAGCACTAGCAACATCAACAACTACAACAACAAGAAGCCAGGGCCTGAGGGGTCTTTTTCCGGAGGGAATAAATGAAGTTCCAAGCCTGCTGGGCTTGAAGAGTTCCGAGGGTACTAGAGAAGTTCCAAGGCTGCTGCCCTTGAAGAGTTCTTAAGTGAACTGAAGTCCCAAGGCTGCTAGCCTTGAAGGAATCTTAGTGATTCAGGGTGCTGCCCTTCCTTAGTGGAAATCCTGCTAGTTGAAAGTAGAAGAGTGGATTAGGAACTTGAGTCTCTGAACCACTTAAAACCCCCCGTGTCTTTTACTTTATGTCATTTACATTATGCACATTAACTGCTATAACCGTTATGTATGTTTTTAACTACTTACTACTGAAGTAACTCTACGAACAATGTATGTGTGATTATGAATATATCAATGAAGGGGATCTTTTGCTTATTCCATTGTGCTTGAAAAGATTCTTAAGTTTGTCATGAGATACTTAATGAGCAATACAACTTAATAGAGAAAAATTATTTTGAAATTCTAAGGATCTATTCAACCCCCCCCTTCTAGATCTATATTGTGCCTACTAGGAACTAACAATTGGTATCAGAGCAGGTTCTCATGCTACATTCAAAAGCTATTCGCTTTGAGTTTGATCTTAGGCACAAACATTGTTCTAAACTTAGTTTAGTAGTAAGTCATTTGTTATATGCAGATGAGCTCACACGTTGGAAATATTGTGTACATGTAAATGTGCATATACACCTGAAGCTGCTCAGATTGGTCCATGTCTTTGATTATCATATTAACAAGACCAATCCTTGCTCGATATCAATCTTGTTATCTGAAGACCAGGCTAGAAAGCCCAAGAGATGTCAACAGAAAATATTCAAACATTCACCAACCTGAAAAGATGAAAAGGCCATACATGCTAAGTAATGCTTATCCAGAGAAGAAAGAAGAACTTCTCAACCACATGCCTGGTCAAACTGCAGCTGGATGTAAATCTTATGAACTTAAGGATGTCAAAGAATTAGAGATGCTGACACTCTCTTAGCTTGTATCTTCAAGACCACGACTGATTGACTGAAGATTAACTGGAGCAACTGGCTGTCAGAAGCAAATGAGAAAACATGCACATCAATGCCTAAACTCAGTATATCTAAGATAAATGACTGTTATGTAACTAACAACAAAAAGGTACGGTTCCTCGCCAACATAGATATGAACATCAGATTTTCACCTTACTCATGAACTATAACAGCTTTCCTTCAAGTACTCATAATCTATCCAAAAAGGTGAAGAGAGAAAGTACACTGATAATAGAAACTCAAATGTCTATAAACTTTCTCTCCATCCAAGTTTGAGGTTGAAGATAACATCTTGAAAGAAATCTGAAATGGGTCATAAGAGCATCACAAGTTAAATTAATTTTATGTGAAGTAATCTTTGCTGATGGGTTAGTATGTATGTATAAACCTATGTTCTAAGAGTTTGATAACCCACAGAGTATGATCAGTCCTGTAAAAGTATCTTGATGATTTATAGAAACTGATCACCTCCATGAATCAACCAGATACAAATGATTCGTAGAGTTGATTCTCACTCTAAGAACATTTAAACTCTGTGAACATAACCAAGCAAATGATGAAACCATCAAAGAACAAGAGTGTTGTATTAAAATAGCAAATCTTACACACACTCACCTTTATGCATCTCAAAATGTATTATATAAATGAGTTACATGCATGAATATCACTGTTGGTGATCAATATGATGATTATATAAATATATGAGGAACAGGGGTTTAGAAAACTAACCTAGCAGGACCCACTTAATCATGGGTACCAAAAATAGAAATTTATAACCTGTAGGTACTTGGTCTATCTGACCACACTAAGGAATGCTAAAGCAGAAGACTTCAGTCAAGAAAGATTCAACCAGCAAAAGGCTTAAGATTGTTCAGAAATGATTCTGATAAAATTCCTATATGTCAAAGCCTGTTCTTGAAGACCTGCTGAGCTAATCTGAATAAAGCTCACATGGCTGCTGATCTTTGTATGAAAGTAGGCCATTCAACAAAAGAAGAAAAGGGTCTTATATGCTCAATCATGAAAAGCATGTCATAAGAGAAGAATCCTCAAAGAAACTGACTACAGAGGATCATTGAGTATCAATCATGAGGAACTCATTATGGGAGCAGAACTCAGCAAGAACAAACTGACAAGGAATACTACGTTCATAGTGCTGTCAAAGGATCGTAGAATGATCAACCCTGAAAATGCCCATTTCTATGATACAAGAAGATTTAATGACTTCAGATGAGAATGAGATATGCATGGTTGCTTCGCTACACACATGAAGAAGAAGAACTTAGGTCTCTCTCGAGAAGGCATGATCAACTATGGGGAGCATTAATCTACTAATGAAGACAGAGCTCTAAACCATCGTGAGATATATTATGAAAGCGTGTATCGCATTCTGAGTCCCAAAACTTTGTGGCTGATGAACCAAATGAAGATCCATAGTCAGTAGGAACGTCTCAAAACTGCTATGTATCTTTTACTTTATATCATTTACATTATGCACATTAACTGCTATAACTGCTATGTATGTTTTAACTGCTTACTACTGAAGTAACTCTACGAACAATGAATGTGTGATTATGAATATATCAATGAAGGGGATCTTTTACTTATTCTGATGTGCTTGAAAAGATTCTTAAGTTTGTCATGAGCTACTTAATGAGCAATACAACTTAATAGAGAAAAATTATTTTAAAATTCTAAGGATCTATTCAACCTCCCCCCTCCTTCTAGATCTATATTGTGCCTACTGGGAACTAACAGGTAGCCTTGACAGAGGAATGCAGTGCAGTGCTTCAACAGAAATTACCTCCAAAGCTGAAGGATCCGGGCAGCTTCACAATTTCGTGCACAATCGGGAAGATGAGCTTTAGTAAGTGTTTATGTGATCTTGGGGCAAGTATAAATTTTATGCCCTTGTCAGTGTTCAATCAGTTGGGATTGCCAGCTCCACGGCCGATAAACATATCATTACAGCTAGCTGACAGATCCATCACATATCCACGGGGAATTGTTGAAGATGTGTTGGTAAAGGTGGACAAGTTTATCTTTTCTGCTGACTTCATCATCTTAGATTACGAGGAAGATAAAAGCATACCAATCATACTGGGGAGACCATTCTTAGCCACAGGAAAGACTTTGATAGATGTGCAGAAAGGGGAACTCACTATGCGTGTTCATGATCAGGAGGTCACCTTCAACGTCTTCAAAGCCATGAAGTTCCCAACAGATAAAGAAGAATGTTTTCTGGTTGACTTGGTGGATCGGGGCCTAAATGATGAGGTACAAAAATTGGGGAATTATGAACCGTTGAGGTGTGTAACGGGTGGAAATTCAGAGTTGAAGGTAGAGCCATTGAGGAAAGATGAAGTCATTAAATTTTGGGGTGAGGTGGACAGACAGAAAGTCGCCTCAATTATTTCTTCAACATGAAAATCAGAGACAGTCAAGCTAATTGACTATAACTTAGCGCTTGATGGGAGGCAACCCATTATTTCTATCTCTATTTTCTTTTTATTTCTTCAGATTAGGTTGCTCTATTTAGTTCTTCTTTATTTAATTTTTGATAAATTGCTGTGTTTGCATTAGTGAGTGTGTAATTAAAATTGCATTGGGTAACGGTTGATGTTAATTTAGCATTCATTTGATCAATTATGCATGTTCAATAATGTACACTTTGACGAGAGAGATTTGTGTTAATGTAGGTATAACATGATCACTGTCCTGCAGTAGAGAGTATGCACACTGGAAGCGCAGGAGAACCCGACCTCGGCGTGGGTGTGATATATTACTTCTTGCGCCGAAGCGTGCGTATCGACGATAATAACCAAAGATTCTTACGCGCGCGCCCAAATCACATTAATGGTCAGCGCTGACCCGCGTGCGCATCTTATCGATATGGAAAATTTTATAAAGTTTAAAAATGTGTTAGAGATAAGCTGGACTCTCATTTGAAACATATCAGAAGCGCAATCAGTGTTCTGTCCATAACCACACGTCTCTTTCTCTCTATCAGTTACAAAAATTGAAGCCATCAATCTCTCCACCACGTGATTATCCACAATTTCTTCCACGTTCTACAGTTACCCACATTTCATCAGTGCATTATAAAGCTAGGGCTCTGAGTGGGTTGTGCAGATAAAGTTTGGGGGTATTCTCATCATCGATTCTTCTTCATTCTAAGTAAAATCATCTGTATTTTCTCTATTCACAGCAAATGGGTCCAAATAGAGCAAGACCGTCTACTTCATCATCATCATCCTTCGGCAGTCAAGGGGAAGATGTTGTCGACCACAACAAATTTTTGTGCTTGGAAGCCTAACAGGAGTACTACCGAATTGTCACGAAAACATTTGTCAAAGAAAGGGGATTCAAACCGGAAGGACAAGATTGTCAGTTATGCGCCATGATCCATGAGAGAGGATGGGGTGGACTGACTGCCTCTCTCATGCCCATTCCGATGAGCATAGTCCGAGAGTTTTACGCTAATGCCAAAGTCACCATTAGCGGTATCGCTATGGGTCGAGGTTTCAAGATAGACTACAGACCCACCGCCATCAGAACTATTTTTAGACTCACCGAGACACCACCAACAAGGGCTGCCAATTGGATCACAGGGGCACATATAGAAACAGACTTGGAGCTTGTTATTGTTGAATTGTGCGTGCCAAGCACGAAGTGGACTTACAAAGTCAGCACAAACCAGCCTCGTATATTCCAGCAGTCGCATAGAATCGATATGCTAAGGCGTGGAATTTGTTCATATGTGCCAAGCTATTGCCTTCGTCTCATCAGCATGAGATCACGGCGAAAAGGGCCATAATTCTGTGGGGTATAATTATGGGAAAGTATATTGACGTGGGTCATTTGATTCATCAAAATATTTTGAAGTATCTGAGGGGAAGTACCACTGGGAGCATTCCACACGCGTCAGTGGTAGCTATGCTATGTGCTCATCAGGGATGCAACTGGGGCAATGAACAAATGCAATACCTGAGCCAGGACATAACTCATGCTACCATTGCAAAATTTGAGGATTGGGCAAGAGGCAAACCACACCCGCGCGGATGAGGATTTATTCTCCAGCCCACATTCCCAAATCCATCACAGCAGCCCCCAGACAGAGGAGGCGGGCTCGTCGACACGACCACATGCTCCTCATGGTGATCGCCAGCTTCGAAGGTTAGAGCGAAGGGTTGATGCCATATACGATAATTTTTGAGCGTTTGCGACGGGACTCATAAGGGCTTTGGCTGACGCTTTTGCATAGCAAGGAACAATGCTCGAGTGGCCTCAGTTCGGGACAACAGTGCCATATCCACCACCAGATTCACCACCCGAGGAGGGTGGTGCCACCGATCATTAGGGGAGTTTTCTTTTACCCTTTACCTTCATTCAATGGGGCATTAAATATTATAAGTTTGGGGGTATTGGGGTAGTAGGATAGTTGCATGTAGTTTTTGCATGATTAGTTTAAAATTTTGCATGTTGTTTGTCATGTGCATGTTTAGTTTAGTTGTTTATGTGCAACAAGCTTTATGGAAATTTTTATCTAGCCGATGATGATAGTGAATTGTGAAGGATTTTTGAGATTTTGGATAACATGAACGTAGTTATAATGTTTTACACGATGAAATTCATGTTGCTGTTTAAATGCTTTTGGTTTGCACAAATGTGTTCACAATTGCTTGGAAGCATAAGAAGTATGTGTTGCATTGCTCGATAGAAAATGTAGTTTTAAACAGAGAAATATGTGGAAAATGAACTTAGACTGTTTAAAACATTGATATTTAAATTTTGAGAAAACATGGGTATGCTATGTATAAAAAAAGAATAGCAATAACGTGGCTAGTCTTATTTTGGGGCCCTGGCTACTTGAGTAAGTATGGCCGAGGGGATTGTCTCTACACCTAGCGCCTTAAGGTCTTTCATGGTCTGGGAGTCGTTGGTTGAAAGCTCGCTAAGGGGTAGCAGTGTTGCCTAATGTGATAAGACATTGTACAGTCATGTGAAAAACAAAAAAAAAGAAAAAGAAAAAAAATATAGCAATAAACACCGCGAGAAAATACGAAAATTGCCTTTGTGAGTAGCAATAAAGCAGTTAAGCCCATTGTTGAACTTCAGTTTATTTTGATATGTTGGAACGGTCTAAGTTACATAAATATATATGAGTCTTGATTTAGACTATAATTTTCTATTTTGAGTAATTTAGCATGTGTATTCTTTGCTTGAATCAAGTTTTGGTGAACACAACACATACACACACAGCATCTCTATAGCATTTATGAATTATCTGAGTGTATGATAGTATGCCTATAGTTTGGTTTGAATTTGTATTCTTGAATCTGGATAATTCGCTGAGGCATTTTGGACTGAAATTCTGTTAGAGTTGAAACAATGTGAGACCAGTTTGCATAGTAATTTAGTTGCATAGTAGTGCTTTTGCATTTTCATTGTTACTTAGCATGCATTGCTTGAGGGCAAGAAATAGTTCATGTTTGGGGGTATTTGATAAGTGGGTTTTACACTTACTTATTGGATATCAATTCACGCGAATTATGCCCATCTCAAGTACATTGTAGTATATTTTTAGTTGCATTTCATGTTATTTTGCATTACATATACTTAAAACTCCTTTAGTGTAAAAGTGCAGGATATGGCATATATTTGGTGATATAGATGGCATGAGGCGGATGGATGCATGGCGTGAGGATCAATTGGAGCAGGGAAGCTAAGCATGAGTGTTGATGGATAAGGAAATGAGCAGCAGAACAAATTAGTTGCAGCAACAGAACCAGAAATCAAAACTGCAAAAGCCGTGCGACTATACAGGCCAGCACACGCGCGCCCGCGTGACTACATGGCTAGGCTAGAGGTGATACTGCAAGTCACGCGCCCGCGCGAGGATTACATTAGGGGAGCGTCGTGGCGCATGCCGCGATATTCTTGGACTCACGAAATTTGTTTATTTTAATTTTTAATTTTGAAGAGTTGTAATCAATTAAAACTATTCTAACTGGTGTCAGACGGATCATTCAGTACTTTTTACATATATTTTTCATATCGTAACTAGGGTTTACACTTGGAGAGAGATTCCAACATAGAATAAAGCCTAAACTCCATCTTTTCTAATTCTTCGTGGGATTTTCTATCATTGTGGATTATTATTGTTATGTTGCTGGGATTATATGAGGATTTGAACATTAATAGTGGTTGATAATTAGCAATTGGGTTTGATCGTTTATATCCCTTCTCTTTCAATTGCATGCTTATTATCCATGTTTAGCTTTGATCCCATAATGGCTTTTAGTTCGGTCATGAACTAAACTTAATTATGGGATTCTAACGGATTTTAATATGTAGTTTAATTGCATGCTTGATGGTTGGACTGTTTTTGCATATCAATAGGAATTTCTATCATGGTTGTTTTGCATGGATGAATGCTTGATCACCATTCATTTCAGTACTTGTATGGAATTGACAATGAACATGCGAGTATGGATTGTAATCATGATAGCATACGCATATGGGGTTGTTTTGCATGGCTTATGTATTTTGTGAATTAGATAGACATGTACTAATTCACCGTATGAGTTAATTAAGGGCTTGTGCTTAAATTCAGTATAGTTGCAATTTCACATAGACATATAGTGATTTTGGTTATATTGATGATTACATGGTGTCTATCACCTGTGGATACTGTGTGAGTAGGTCATAGTGCATTGAAAAATGGCTATAACTAGTTTAGTGCTCTTAGCTACTTTTCTGTGATATGTAAACAATCTTGCATGATGGTGGCAATTAGATGAAGTATTGAATGAAGTTAGGATCTCATTATTTCCAGATTTGATTTAACACATTCTTATACTCATTTTAGTTATTATTTGCCTTTAGAATAATTCACCATTTTACTCATTAGTTTAAGCATATAAAAGTAGTGATTTAGTTTATGCATAAGAGTTTAAATTAGATAACTTTCTCTATGGGATCGATACTTTACTTACTCTGTATTACTTGTTGACACATGTATGCTTATATGAGTTAGAGCTCTTTTGTTATAACTGAAAAAGAGGCAAAAATCACCTTATACACTATAACAGTATTCTATCAAGAGGTCATACTCCACCTAAAAAGGAGAAGAGAGAAAGTACACTAAAGTTGGAAACTCAAATGCTAACAAACCTTCTCTCCATCCAAGTTTTAGGTTGAAGATAACATCTTGAAAGAAGTTTGAAATAAATCATAAGCATAACAAGGTTTAATTATTCTTAAGTGGAGTAATCTTTGCTGATGGGTTAGTATGTATGTACAAACCTATGTTCTATGTTTTTGAAAACACATAAAGTATGATCAGTTCAACAAGAGTATCTTGAAGATTCGTAGAAACTGATCACCTTCATGAATCAATCAAATACAAATAAGTGTTAGAGTTGATTCTCACTCTGTGAACATAACCAAGCAAATGATAAAACCATAAAAAAAAAGAGTGTCTTGTTAAAATGGTTAATCTTATACACCTCATCATCATGCATCTTAAAATGTAATATCTAAATTTGATACATACATGAATATGATTGGTGGAGATCAATATGATGAAAATTCAAGCATATGAGGAACATGAATTTTGAAGGCTAACCTGGAAGGACCCATTTAACCATGGGTACCAAAAATAGAAATTTATCTAAACTGCAGGTACTTGGTCTATCTGACCACACTAAGGAATACTGAAGCAGAAGACTTCCGTTAAGAGGATTCAAACCAGCAGAAGGCTTAAGACAGTTCAGAAATGATTCTGATAAAATTCCTATTTCTAAAAGCCTGTCCTTGAAGATTTGCTGAGCTAACATGAATGAAGATCACATGGCTACTGATCTTTATATGGAAGCAGACCATTCAACCTAGGATGAAAAGGGTTTTATATGCTCAATCATGCGAAGCATATCACATGAGAAGAATCCTCAAGGAAGTTCACATCAGAGGATCATCAAGCATTAAAAAAGAGGAACTCATTACAGAAGCAGAACTCCACAAGTACAAACTGACAAGGAAGACTACATTCGTAGTGCTGTCAAATGATCGTAAAGTGATCAGTCCTGAAAGATATCCACATCTATGATCTAAGGAGATATGCAAGGTTGCCCTCTAATGCACATGAAGAAGAAGAAATCACACCTCACTGAGAAGATAGTATCAACTATAGGGGAGCAGTTGTCTGCTAAAGAACAGCAGTGCTAAAGATATTAGAGACATACTATGAAGCAATGTACCAGTCATAGAGTCCCAAAACTTTGTGGCTGATGAACCAAATGAAGATCCATAGTCAGCAGGAACATCTCAAAACATACTACTGATAATCCTGTCAGCCACCCAACTCAAACCCAAACACCTGATCATAGTATGAAATTAGAAGGACACCACGATTATAGACAATGCAAATGTCTAGAGTTGGTTGAGGAACTCCCTAACAGAAAAGATCAAATGAGATATCAGTGCTAATCACTTCTAAAGTCTTTCATCTGGAAAATGCCTCAGGGACAAACCTGACCCTTAGTTCACTCTTAGAGGTTGGCCCTTCCTGAGATACCTTAACTAAGAAGGAATGTTTAGTCTAGTTCATGTCAAAGACCAGGACAAACAACGATCATGGAATAGATTCTGAAGTGAACTCAATGATCGTAGTGAAACCACAATGATCGTAGAGTAGGCTCGATGATCGCAGTCTTCCCAGAGGATACACTAGCTCATGGGGAGCTTGGAAGAACTAGACACATGCTCACTACTCAGATTGTGTGGAGATAAGACTAGAAAGATGCCCTGCAAACTCACCTCAGAAGTTTAGTGCCCAAAACTATCATGAGGTGTTAGGTTTTGTGAAAATCAAAGTAGCAATCAAATTGCAAAAATAGCAGAAGCATAATAAAATTAGATTTTAAAATTTTTCACAAACCAATTACCCGGATCATTCTTTATCCATATTATTAATTAAAACGAAGAACAAGAAGTTATGGAATCATACCCTTGTAGATACGAGCTTCCACAGGTACGAGTTCACCTCCTACTTTAGCGATCTTCTTGAATCTCCAGGTAGATTCCTTTCTTCGATCAATGTAAGCCACCCAAGTGTATGGCCTCTAGAGGTGATCCACCAAGGAAGAAGAATTTTCAAGAAAAAGGGTGTATTGGCTCAAACCCTAGTTTTTCGTATCTCTATAGAAAAAGGGGTAACTCTCCAACAACTTGGAATTACGTATATCTTGATATCTGATATAAGACTCCTCATATAAAGATATCAGGTAACCCTATTTAATTAAAATAAGGTATCATTTATTTAATTAAACTCTTTTAATTAAATGGGCTCCCTAATCTTATTAGGGATAATTAATTAAACTCCTTTAACTAATTTTCCCTCCTAATCCTATTAGGAATAAATGAGAGTACTTATATTAAAACAATTTCTAAACCCTTTTAGAAATTAAAATAATAATAATTGTAATAATATTAATAAGACTCCTCTTATTAATTTATATTTAATATTTCTAAAATATTAAATAATAAATATTAAGCTATTTAATTTATTCTATCACCATAGATTAAATTAAATATACTTAACTATATATTATAACAATTATGTCATTAACTTCTTAAATAATTATTCTTCCTTTTTTATGGTGTGCCCTTTAGGTTCTCCATATTAAAATAGGTTGTGAATAAATCAATTAGAACAATTCTAATCTTATTTAAATAAATAAATTAAACGAATAATTTACTTAAATAAATAATATTTATTCTACAATAGGTATAAGCCTCCCTAGCGATCAACGACTTTCCAGATAATATAGATTTTAACATTAATCATAAAAGAACCTTTGAGTTAATAGTTACCGTACAATTCAATCCTTCCACCATACAATGACCCAATTAAATATAAGACATGAAATTACTGTCAAGTCTTATTTTATTTAATTATATGTATTTCGATTCCTAAATGCACAACTCCTAATGAATGCAAATTAGAAATTACTTTCTAATTTCATTCCACCTTGGCCAAGGATTCCTAGGTTGTCATTTATCGAATCACATAGGACATTTCTCTCCTTTTACTAGAAGTGGTAGATTCTTTATTGATCATTCATTATCTCCATATATAACTTATTACACGTAAGCATACCCTTTGATATACTCTAAGAGTCTTAAGGAATAAGCTAAAGTGTAATTCATTATATATAAGATACTATGATGATCTGAAGTCTAAGGATCATTTGTACTACTATCACTACAGGAATTCCTATTGACAGGCAAGTAAAACTCCATTAGGTATTCCTTAGCGAGTCACGTTCAGTGAACTTATTCTCTAATAAGCACCTACATACTTGCTTTAGTGTCTCCACACAAATGATCATGAGATCAATCATCCTCATCCAATGAGCAAGCAACGTACGTACTAATCTATCTGGATTCACTAATCCCCTTTTTAGCAATCCATTGATTGGGAACATTTTAATGTTAAGCTATCTAAGAATTTAGATCTCATTAGCATGATCTCATCATGATTCTAAAAGCATTGCTTAAAACTATGAGTTTATCACATATTATTAAAAAACCACCACGTAGATAATAAATGCCTTTAATAAATAATTCTTTTATTAATAAACAAATAAGATTGATTACAAAGTATATGCTTTATCATCATACATGATTGGCTTGTATGCATACTACTTTCAATCTCCCACTTGCACTAAAGTCAATCGTCGTGGTATCTTATACCCATCTTCTCTAAGTGACGATCAAACTGCTGTTGTGTTAACGCTTTAGTAAATGGATCTGCAATATTGTCTTGAGAGTCCACACGCTCCAGGGTGACGTCTCCTCTTTCAATGATCTCTCTGATCAAATGAAATCGCTACAACACGTGTTTGGATTTCTGATGAGACCTGGGTTCCTTAGCCTGCGCAACAGCTCCAGTGTTGTCATAGAATAAAGGCATTGGTCCTGTAATGCTAGGAACCACACCAAGTTCGGTAATGAACTTCTTCATCTAGACAGCTTCCTTTGCAGCTATGTACTCTACCTCTGTCACTGAATCAACAACTGTTTGCTGTTTGGAACTCTTCCAATACACTGCACCACCGTTTAAGGTAAAAATATACCCCGAAACGGATTTACCGTCATCTTGGTCTATTTGAAAACTTGAGTCTGTGAAGCCCTCTAGTTTTAATTCAAACCCACCGTAGACAAGAAATACATCATTAGTTCTTCTTAAGTACTTTAGGATATTTTCACTGCCTTCCAGTGTTCTTCTCCTGGATTCGACTGATATCTGCTTGTTACACTAAGTGCATGAGCGACATCTAGTCTAGTACATATTATACCATACATGATAGATCCTATTGTTGAAGCATAAGGAATCTTACTCATACGGTCTCTCTCCTCAGGTGTCTTCGGGGCCTGTTTCTTGGAGAGATGTATTCCATGGCTCATTGGCATGAGTGTTGCCTCTTTTATAGTTCTAATAAAAGAGCTCTAACACATGCAAGCATACACGGGTCAACAAGTAATATAGAGTAAGTAGAGTATCGATCCCACAGAGAAAGTTGTTGAATTCAAACTATCATGCATCAATTAACTCACCAAATTTATATGCCTAGACTAATGACTAAAAGTGTTAAATTAAACTAATTGTGAATAACAACTTAAAATAAGAATACAAATGGAATAAATATAATCTGGAAATAATGGGACCCTAACTTCATTTAATATTTCATCTAATCGCCACTATCATGCAAGAAGTGTTCACATATCACAGGAAAATAGCCAAGAGCATGAATAGAGTTATAACCATTTTTCAATGCACTATAACCTACTTACACAGCATCTACAGATGTTAGACTCTATGTAATCACCAATTAAACCAAAATCACTATATGTCTATGTGAAATTGCAATTATATTGATTTTAAGCTCAAGCCCTTATTCTAGCTCATACGGTGAAACAGTATATGTCTATCTAGATCACAAAATACCCAAGACATATATACAATGACCCCCATATTCGATGCGGTGGTGGGTACTCTGTGGTAGCGTGCTCCCCGAGTTATTTTGCCAGCATTACCGCCTTGCCATGGCATGCACACTATGAGGTTACAGTTACGGTTTTTGCACATAAATGCGTCTTCGCTATTCGTTCTTTCATGCTTGATCCTCTTGCTCCATGCTTGGTCTCCATGCTTCATTGTACCTCCATGCCATGCACATCTTCGTTTGTGCCTCGCCTTCACGCATCTATTAGCCACATGCCTTCTAATACCACCAAAATTAAGCAGATTCCTGCACTTATTCACCAAAAGGAGTTTTAAGTAAATGCAATGCAAAATAACGTGAAATGCAACTAAAACACAATAAAATGTACTTGAGATGGGCACAATTCGCATGAATCGGTATTCAATAAGTAGGTAAAAATACTACTTATCAAATACACACAAACTTTAACTGTTGCTTGCCCTCAAGCAATGCATACTAATGAAAATGCAACTACAAAAATATGCAACTACTCTATGATGCAAATTAGTCTCACATAATCCCTGCCATAACAGAATTTTAGCCCAAATTACCTCAATGAATCATCGAGATCCAAGAATATGATTTCAAACCAAACTATAAACATAACATCATATACTCAGATAATTTCATATATGCTATAGAGATGTTGTGTGTGTGTGATGTTCACCAAAACTTGATCTAATTAAAGAATACATATGTTACACTGCTCCAAACAGAAAATTATAGTCTAAAGCAAGATTCATGTATATTCATGTAACGCAGTTTGTTTCAACATATCAACACAAACTAAGGTTCAACAATGGGTTTATTGCTTTATTTCTACTCACGAGGGCGATTTCCGCACTTTCCCGCGGTGTTTATTGCTATATTTCTTTCCTTTTTCTTTCTTTTTTTTTCACATGACTGTGCAATGTCTCAATCCATTAGGCACACTTTGCTTTGCAGATTAGAAGCTTTCAACCAATGACTCCCGGACCATAAAAGACCTTAGAGGCGCTAGGTGTAGAGACAATCCCCTCGGGCGTACTTACTCAAGTAGCCAGGGCCCCGAATTAAGACTAGCCACGTTATTGCTATTTGATTTTTTTTATACACAGCATACCCATGTTTTCCCAAAATTTGCATGTCAATGACTCATATAGTCTACAACACTTTCCACATGTTTCTCTTTTTAAAACTACATGTTCTATCAAGCAATGCAACACACACTTCTTAAACCTACAAGTAATTGTGAACACATTTGTGCATACCGAAAGCATTTAAACAGCAACATGAATCTCATCGTGTAAAACATTATATCTAAGCTGTGTTATCCAACATGTTCTAAAATCCTTCACAATTCACTATCATCATTGGTTAGGCAAGAATTTCTATTAAGCAAAAATATATGTGAGACATGCACTAAAACATACGAACACAATCAACAATGAATAAAAATTAAAAATTATCTACAAATATTTAACTAAACACATAAACATGCAACAGTTAAATAAAACTAAACTACTATGCTATGCTCCCCAATACCCCTAAACTTAAAATATTCAATGTCCCCATTGAATGAAGGTAAAGGGTACAGAAAAACTCCCCTAATGATCGGCTTGACCACCCCTCATGGTGGTGAATACAGTGGTGGATATGGTAATCTGCAGATTGCCAAACTGCGGGCCACTCTAGCAGCATTGTTCTTCTTTCTTGTGAATGCTTTGGCCAAGGCCCTTATGAGTTCCGTAGTAAGCGTCCCAAAATTGTCATACATGGCATCGACTTTGCGCTCCAACCTTCGGAGCTGTCAATCGCTAGGAACAGGATGTGCTCGGGTGGATGGGCCTGCCTCATCGGGCTGAGGGGGATGCTGAGATGGCTCTGGGAATGTGGGTCGGAGAATGAATCCTCATCTGCGCTGGTGTGGTTCACCACCTGCCCAATCCTCAAATTTAGCAATGGTGGCGTGGGTGATGTCCTGACTTGGATATTGCATTTTTTCGTTGCCCCAATTTCACCCCTGATGCACACATAGCATGGCTACCACTGAGGCATGTGGGATGCTTCCAGTGGTAGTTCCCTTCAGATACTTCACAATGTTTTGATGAATCAAATACCCCACATCAATGTACTCACCAGTAATTATGCCCCACAATATTATAGCCCTTTCCACTGTGATCTCGTGCTGATGCGATGAAGGCAATAACTTGGCACAGATGAACAGATTCCATGCCTTGGCATATCAATTCAGTGCGGCTGCTGGAAATATTCGAGGCTGGGTCGTGCCAACTTTTTAAGTCCACTTCGTGCCTGGCATGCACAATTCAGCGATAACAAGCTCCAAGTCCGTTTCCAGATGTGCCCTTGTTATCTAATTGGTCGCCCCTGTTGGTGGTCTTGCGGTGATTCTCAGCACGTTTCAGATGGTGGAGGGTCTATAGTCTACCTCGACACCACGAACCATCAAGGTATCATTCATGGTGACTTTGGCATTGGTATAGAACTCTCGGACTATGCTCATCGGAATGGGCGTGGGAGATGCGATCAGATTCACCCTGACCTCGTTCACGAATCATGGCGAGTGAGGTGTCAGATTCGGCCTTGGTGCGAATCCTCTTTCCTTGATAAATGTCTTCGCAACAATACAGTAGTACTCCTACTGGGCTTCTAGACACAGGAACTTGGTTTAGTCGACAATGTCCTCCTCGTGGCTGCCGGAGGAGGATGAGGAAGATGAAGATGGTCGTTCTCTCTTCGGACCCATTTGCAGATAGTTGATTGAAAGTGCAGATGGACTTACTAAGAGAGAATGAAAATTTGAGAATTGTTAACCTCGCTTGGATGTGCCAACCCCAGTAGGAACCCTAGCTTTATAGAGAGAATGAGAGATGGTTGAGCTTTGAACGTGGAGAAAGTTGTGGAGATTTGATGGAGAGATATACGGCTTCAATCTTCAATTGATAGAGAGATAGAGACATGAGTTATGGAGAGGGAGAGAGTTTCGCTTCTGTTATTATCGCAAATGAGAGTCCAAAGGGTACCAAACTCTTTTTTAAAAACATTCAGATTTGATTTGATTCGGTCTTGCATTGCATGTGCAATGTCTTTGAAATTTGGTATGGCAATGAGACTTCTGAGAATGCATATACATTACAGGTCGGTGGCAGCGTCTTGGTATTGTGGTTTTATCTTGCATAGACCTCACTACCATGCGCGCTCCTCATGTCTGCAATGCTCAAGTTCAATTTTTCTTGCCTCTCAGTAATACTTTCCACTGCTTGTTCCTACATAGACATTAATACTCCTTGTTAAGGCATGAATTAGCGGCCATATTATACTAATCATCTTGCAAATATTCGCAAAGCAATTCTTGCTACATACTTAAGCATGAAAATCCAATATCCTTGCAAAATTAAATTTAATAGAACTAACTAAAATAATCCCAAAATGAACAACTAAAAGTTAATGGAGATAGGAATGATGGGTTGCCTCCCATCCAGCGCTAAGTTATAGTCAATTAGCTTGACTGTCTCTGAATCTCACGTCACATCAAGAATTGAGGTGCCTTTCTTACTATCCATTGCACCCTGAAATTTAATGAATTCAACTTTCATCAACGGTTCTACCTTCGACTCTGAATTTTTGCCCGTTACATAGTTCAACTGTCCATAATTTTTTGGTTTCTGTACTTCATCCTTCGGACCCCAATCCACCAAGTTAACCAAGAAGCATTCTTCTTCATCCGATGAGAACTTTATCGCCTTAAAGACATTAAATGTGACCTCTTGATCATGTACACGCATCATTAGCTCCCCCTTTTGCACATCGATTGAAGTCCTTCCCGTGGCTAAGAATGGTCTCCCTAGTATGATTGGTATACTTTTGTCCTCTTCATAGTCTAGAATAATAAAGTCAGCCGGAAAAATGAACTTGTCCACCTTTACCAACACATCTTCAATAATTCCTCGCGGATATGTGATGGATCTGTCAGCTAGCTGTAGTGATATGTTTGTAGGTCTTGGAGCCAGAAATCCAAACTGATTGAACACTGATAACGACATCAAATTTATACTTGCCCCCAGATCATATAAACACTTGCTAAAGTTCATCTTCCCAATGGTGCACGGAATTGTGAAGTCGCTGGATCTTTTCGACTTTGGAGGTAATTTACATTTGAGCAACTGCTTGCTGCATTCCTCTGTCAAGCTCTTTGTTTCAAACTCGTCTAATCTCCTCTTCCTTGACAATATACCTTTCATGAACTTTGCATAGCTTGGCATTTGTTCCAATGCCTCGGCGAATGGTATGTTGATCTGCAGCTTTTTGAACACCTCCAGAAACTTACTGAACTGTTTGTCTTCCTTCTGCTTAACTAACCTCTGTGGATATGGTACTTGAGGGTGCATTGGTTGTATGGGATTCTGGACCTTCTGTTCTGAATTTGCCTTGTCTTTCTCTTCCTGCTGAGCCTCAGAATTTTCCAGATTTTCTTCCTTGTCATCCATCTGCTCTGCCTCGCGCGGCCATACGACTTCCTTAGTATTATTGGGCGCAGGCGCACGACTTGCAGAACTTGTCAAATCTTTCCCTGATCTCAATGTGATTGCTTGACACTGCTCCTTCCCGTCTCTTCTAGGATTTGTCTCTGTATTACTTGTCAATGCACCCTGGGGCCTATTATTAAGCATGCTCGCCATCTGCCCCATCTGCATCTCCAGATTCTTGATAGCCACTTCTTGGCTTTTGATCATGACTTCAGTGTTTGCCATGTATTTCAACATCATCTCCTCCATCTCTGATTTCTTCTCTGGCTGTGGTGCAGCTGGAGCATGGTGTTGTTGTTGTTGAGAAAATCCCGGTGGAAACGGTGGTTTTTGTGCAAACTATGGATGAGATGACTGTGGTTGAAACTGTTGGTTTGGCTGAAACTTATGTTGTTGTTGTCCTTGGTTATTTAACCAACTAAAGTTCAGATGATTGTGGTTGTTGGGGTGGTATATGTTCTATAATTGACCTTGGTCTTTTCTGTAGTTGCTCACATACTGTACTAACTCTGAGCTAATGGCACATTGATCCGTGGAGTGTGACCCCGCACAAATCTCACAAACAAAGGCAACTATTTTCACTTTGCTTTCTGCCAAAGTATCTATCTTCTTAGCCATAGCTTCCATCTGTGCCGACAACTGAGTAATGGCATCAACCTCCAACACACCTGCAACCTTGGGCTGTGGCATCCGAGCTGTAGGATTCTGATAATCATTCTCATCCATAGTCTCGATAAGCGTATAGGCCTCGTCATACCTCTTTGCCCACAATGCCCCTCATGCGGCTGCATCCACAATCGGTCTTAACTGCCATCCTAACCCATTGTAAAAGGAATTTATCACCATCCAGTCTGGCATACCGTGATGCGGACATTTTTTGAGCATCTCTTTGTAACGCTCCCATGCCTCATATAAGGACTCGCCCTGCTGTTGCTCGAACTGAGAGATAGTCATCCTCATCTTTGCAGTCTTAGCCATTGGGAAAAACTTGGCTAAGAATTTCTGCGCTAAGTCCTCCCATGTGGTTATTGACCCTGATAACAAAGAGTGTAACCAACTTCTAGCCTTATCTCTCAATGAAAATGGAAATAGCCGTAGTCTGATGGCATCCTCCGTCACACCATTGTATTTGAATGTATCATAAATCTCTATGAAACTCAATAAGTGTTTATTTGGATCATCCATAGCAGCACCCCCAAACTGAACTAAGTTCTACACCATTTGAATAGTGCCTGGTTTAATCTCAAAAGTGTTTGCTGCTATCGCCGGTCTGACTATACTTGACTGTAGCCCGTTTATGTTTGGCATGGAATATTCCCTTAGAGCCCGATGCTCTTCTCTTTGCTCAATCCTTAGTTCTTCCGCCATACTAACTCTAGTACTCTCTAACTGCACTTGCAAATTTCTTCGCACACTTGCTTTCCAACCTCTTCCGTTTATGTTGTCCTGTGCTGGTGTTAGTTCAGAGTTGGATGATCGCGTGTGCATAAAAATTCACAAGTACCTGAAATGAAAAACGAAACAAAAATAGAAATGAGAAACGATCAGAATTGTCTAAGTCATACAATTTAGCTTTAAAATGATGATAATTATCTAAATTAACGCCTTTCCCCGGCAACGGCGCCAAAAACATGTTGCCTCTTTTATAGTTCTAATAAAGGAGCTCTAACTCATGCAAGTATACACGGGTCAACAAGTAATACAGAGTAAGTAGAGTATCGATCCCACAGAGAAAGTTGTTGAATTCAAACTATCATGCATCAATTAACTCACCAAATTTATGCCTAGAATGACTAAAAGTGTTGAATTAAACTAATTGTGAATAACAACTAAAAATAAGAATACAAATGGAATAAATATAATCTGGAAATAATGGGACCCTAACTTCATTTAATATTTCATCTAATCGCCACTATCATGCAAGAAGTTTTCACATATCACAGGAAAATAGCCAAGAGCACGAATAGAGTTATAACCATTTTTCAATGCATTATAACCTACTTACACAACATCTACAGATGTTAGACTCTATGTAATCACCAATAAAACCAAAATCACTATATGTCTATGTGAAATTGCAATTATATTGATTTTAAGCTCAAGCCCTTATTCTAGCTCATACGGTGAAATAGTATATGTCTATCTGGTTCACAAAATACGCAAGCCATATACAAAAGCCCCATATTCGCATGCTATCATGATTACAATCCATACCTATATGTTCATTGTCAATTCCATACAAGTACTGAGACGAATGGTGATCAAGCATTCATACATATAAAACAACCATGACAGATATTCCATATGATATGCAAAACAAACCTAGCATTTAAATGTGCAACCAAACTACATATTAAAATCCATTAGAATCCCATAATGGAATTTAGTTCATGGATGAACCAAAAGCCATTATGGGATCAACGCTAAACATGATCAATAAGAAAACAATTGAAATAAGAAAGATAGAACAATCAAACCCAATCGCTGAATAGAAATCAATGATCAACGTTTAAATCCTCATAGAAATCTAGTAAATAAGAATAGAAATCCACAATGGTAGATAATCCCAAGAAGAATTGGAAAAGTAGACGTTAAGGCTTCGTTCTACATTGGAATCTCTTCCAAGGTGTAAACCCTAGTTACTATGATGAAAATAAGCTTAAAGTTATCAAGTTATTCGTCTGACACCCGTCAGAGTCGTTTAAAAACCAATTACAATTCATTTAATTAAAAATTAAAATTAAAACAAAATTACTGAGATCGAGATCGCATGGTAGCAATCGCTTCTTCAAATGACCTATGTCTTCTGTGGCGCAAGACTTACAAAATATGCGCCTATCGGCCAAACTCTTGCGTGGTAGCGCGTCTCTATTCACGCCGCATGAACTTGCGATGAGGTCATCATCGTATGGTAGGGTACTTTCATGTGGTAGCCAAGACTCCCAAGTTGTTGTTATCACATGCTGACTTACTTTACTGCAAGTTACGGTTACAGTTTTTGGCTTCATTCTTTATCCGCTCTTCCATGCTTGATCCTCTTATTTTCTTGGTCTCCATGCTTCATTGTACCTCCATGTCATGCACATCCCCGCTTGTGCCTCGTCTTCACGCATCTGTTGGCCTCGTCCCCTCTAATACCACCAAAATTAAGCCAATTCCTGCACTTATTCACCAAAAGGAGTTTTAAGTAAATACAATGCAAAATAACGTGAAATGCAACTAAAGCACAATAAAATGTACTTGAGATGGGCACAATTCGCTTGAATTGGTATTCAATAAGTAGGTAAAAATACCACTTATCAATGAGACCTCTTTTGGAATCTTCCATGCTAAACCTCTTTAGCATCGAGTCAATGTAAGTTCCTTGGGACAATCCAAGCATCCTTTTAGATTTATCTCTATAGATCTTTATCCCCAAAATATAGGATGCTTCTCCCAAGTCCTTCATGGAGAAGTGTTTAGATAACCAGATTTTAATTGATTGTAGCATAGGAATATCATTCCCTATCATTAATATATCATCAACATATAATACAAGGAATGAAACAGCGCTCCCACTAACCTTCTTGTACACACATGATTCATCCTCATTTTTGATAAAATCAAACTTTTTGATTGTCTCATCAAAACGGATGTTCCACCTACGAGAAGTTTACTTCAATCCATAAATGGATCGTTGTAGCTTACAGACTTGATTTGTTCTAACCTTTGAAACAAATCCCTCTGGCTGTGTCATAAACGCATCCTCCTCAAGTTTCCCATTGAGGAAGGTCGTTTTCATGTCCATCTGCCAAATTTCGTAGTCATGGTAAGCTGCAATCCCAAGTAAAATCTGAATGGAGTTGAGCATTGTTACTGATGAAAACATTTCATCATAATCAACTCATTGTCTTTGTTTGAAACCTTTTGCAACTAGTCAGACCTTATAGGTCTCTACCTTGCCGTCTGCTCTAGTCTTTCTTTTAAAGACCCATTTGCACCCAATAGGCTTAATGCCTTCAGGTGGTGAAACCAAAGTCCATACTTGGTTTTCATACATGCAGTCCATCTTGGATTTCATGGCTTCTTACCACTTCTTTGAGTCTTTACTACTCATAGCCTGTTCGTAATTCAATGGATCATCATCATCTATGATGCGTACCTCATCGTCATCCTCTATGACAAGTCCATACCTATCAGGTATCTTCGGTACTCTTCCAGATTTATGAATAGGGTGTGGTACAGAAAGAATCTCTACTTGGTTAGGTTCATCCATTTGATCTGTAGTGGTTTGTGGTTCTTGAATTTCTTCAAGATCTATTTTCCTCCCACTGACCCCTTCAAGGATAAACTCCTTTTCCAAGAAGGCAGCATGTTTGGCAATAAACACCTTTTGTTCAGTAGGATTGTAGAAATAATAACCTAAACTTTCTTTAGGATATCCCACAAAAGTACACTTATCAGATCTTGTCCCAAGCCTTTCATTCTGAAATCTTTTCACATAAGCTGGACATCCCCAAATCTTAACATGTTTAAGACTAGGCTTCCTCCCTGTCCACATCTCATATGGAGTCTTAGGGACGGATTTCGAGGGAACCTTCTTTAGTAGATATGTAGCCGCTTCTAGGGAATATCCCCAGAATGATATCGGAAGATCGGTAAAACTCATCATGGAACGAACCATGTCCAACAGTGTTCGATTTTTCCTTTCAGACACACCATTCAGCTGTGGCGTCGCTGGTGGAGTCCATTGTGAGATTATACCATTTTCTTTGAGACAATTGAGAAACTCACTGCTTAAGTATTCACCACCTTGATCTGATCGAAGAATCTTAATACTTTTGCCCGTTTGTTTCTCTACTTCACTTCTGAACTCTTTGAACTTTTCAAATGATTCAGATTTGTATTTCATTAAATACACATATCCAAATCTTGAGTGATCATCGGTGAATGTAATAAAATAAGAATACCCTCCTCGTGCATTCGTTGTCATAGGTCCACATACATCCGCGTGTGTACCAACGCTAATGACTCTGTAACTCTTTCTCCTTTTCCACTAAAAGGAGATTTAGTCATTTTTCCCATGAGACAAGATTCACAAGTTGGATATTATTCATAATCTGATAGCTCTAGGAGCTCATCTTTATACAACTTGGATAATCTTGTTTCATTAATATGACCGAGTCTACAATGCCACATATAGGTATAATTAACATCATCTATTTTCCTTTTCTTAGTTTATTCAATTTGAAGTATATTTTCATGCAAGTCAAGAATGTAAAGTCCATTTCGTAAATTACCAACACCATATAAAACATTATTATTATAAATAGAACAACTATTGTTCTTTATTATAATGTCAAAACCATCTATATCCAATACAGATATTGAAATAATATTTCTAATAAGTGACAGAACAAAATAACAATTATTTAAACTAATGGATTTGCCCATAGGCAGTGCTAAACAATAAGTCCCTAAAGCTAATGAAGCAACCTTTGCTCCATTTCCCACTCGTAGGACGACCTCATCCTTGCTCAGCTTTCTACTTCTGACCAGTCCCTGCATATTATTACATATGTGAGGACCACAGCCGGTATCCAATACCCAAGTAGAAGATTGACTTTCAGAAAAATTAATTTCAATCATAAACAAACCTTGATTAGGATTTGAAGCTTCTTCTGCTTTTGTTCTGCAAGATAATCCTTGCAGTTCCTCTTCCAGTGACCTGGCTAGTTGCAATGGAAGCAAATTCATTTGCTAGCTGGATCAGGTTTCTTTTGATCCTTCACTTTCGCCTTTCCCTTAGCCTTCTTGGATTTCTTCTTTTAAGAAGATACCTTGGGCCTCTTCCTTTTCTTGGAAGAATCATCCACCAGTAAGACATGGTTCTTCTTGGATGGGAAGTGACCTTCGGCAGATGATTTTCAACATGTTAAGTAATTGAGCAAGGCGATATCTAACTTATTCATGTGAAAATTCACAACAAATTGTGAGAAGGCGTCCAGGGAGTGATGCAAGACTAAATCTTGACTCAACTCCCCATCCATGACGAACCCAAGCTGTCCAAGATGATCAATCAGATTGATCATCTTTAAGACATGACTCTTAACGGTAATTCCCTCGGTCATCCGAGATCGGAAGAGCTCCTTAGATATTTCATATCTAGCAGTCCTACTTTGCTCACCATACAACTCTTGAAGGTGCAGTAGCATAGTATGACCATCCATGGTTTCATGCTGACGTTGAAGCTCGTTACTCATGGATGCGAGCATGATACATTGAGCCACAAATGCATCATCTTGCCACTGTTTAAAAGTAGCAATCTCTTCCTCAGAGGCTGTCTCTGCAACTTTTGCAGGTACGGGCGAATTTAGGACATAAGAAATCTTTTCAGTAGTGAGAATAATTCTCAGATTCCTTAACCAGCCCGTGTAATTCGGTCCGGTCAGTTTGTTAGCATCAAGTATGCTACGTAGTAAAATTAGTGAATGTGACATTTTCAAAATTCTGCATGTAAAAAGATAATATTTTAGCAAGCATTCATTTAATTACTTACAAAAATAAATTAGGTCTTATTTTATATTGGTATCTCCCACTATTTTCTTCAAACTATATTACCCTCATGAATATAGTTCGGCAATATCTAATTAAAGATTTTCTAGTGAGAATAAGGATCCCATTTCAAATGTATATAGTCTTGTGTGTGCACAACAAACTATATATAAAAAAATAGGTAGACAACTCTTGTCATTTACATCATAATGTAACTCTTTTTATTTTGCCTCTTAAATCATAATGGTCAAGTGTGTGCACATCCGAACTAAAATGATTTAAGTTAAGTCATACTTAACATTTCCATATAAGAAGAAGAAAACTACTGACTTTTATGTGTGTGCACAACAAAGCGGTAATGTTCAATTCCTTATAAACATCAAATGTAATAAAAATAACATCTCAAATATTTAATACTCGCCTTGTGTGTGCACAACAAACTCATATTAAATATTCAATGCTCTATTGTTTTTATCATGCTAGAAGGCGACGTTCGATATTCCAAATATCTTTGAACGTTACAACTTAATATACTTTCATTGAGGGGTTTGTTATTATTTGTCTCATCTTGTTTAGCGCGTATGCAAATATATATATAAAATACGTGTCATATTATTAAACATGAGAAGCATGTTTGCATAATATAATATATATATATATATATATATATATATATATATATAATACTAGCATGCACATATAGAATACTATATTCTACCCGGATTGATTATGAACTTTTATTCTAGTTTGGTTCACTAGAGCCACCAAGTGAACCAAAAGGTCAAACCATAGGGTGCAAGAATAAACATTTAAATATAACTATTACATTTAAACACTGGCTCCATTACAAACGGGTCTTCGAGCGCTCCTTGCTCCTAGATCTCCGGTTCTTCAAAAAATTCTAACTAATCCTATACAATTAAACTATTTATATACAATTAAACTATTTAATTTAAATAGAAACATTGATCAGCAGTCAAGGGGAAGTACATAGGATATAGATAGAATTTACATCAAGAAGAAAATCAGAAAAGACGAGGTACGCAGACCCCATTTAATAAAACCCATTCATTCAAGCATCCAACAAAATAAATCCAATCACATTGGTCAATAGTCCATAATCATTCTCATTTATTATCATACATATCATCATATGTATCAATAAATAAAATCATTCTATATATATATGAATATCATTTAATGGGCAATTTTAAGTTGCATGAAATCCAATTTTAAAATTAAAATAAACTCATTATTTTAGTTATAAAATTATTTAAAAAATACCGTTTTAAAAAAAAAATTGATTTCGCGAACCTGCATCATACTCCCTTAACTAATACATGTTCCGTACAGTTAAAATATACCAAATAATATATATTACGTATCATTACGTTAAAGCATACAGGAAACATTATCTTTATATTACGTTAATATATAATATATGGCGTTAAAGCATACAGGAAACATTATCTTTATATTACGTTAATATATATAATAAATGGTGTACATGTAAGCTTTAACTATTTCCTGATTACTTTGGTAATATTATTTTGGTGGCACATCAGGAAGTATTAAAGGATTCGCGAATTACAGGATCATGTTTTTGAAAAACTAAAGTCACCCACGGACTCAAGAAAAATAAACGTTTTTCGAAAACAGTTTTCGGCAAAGATAATTTTTTTTATATAAAATAATAATTTTATACAACAAATTATGCCCAATAAATTATTCAAAATACATACCCATAAATATATGGAATCAAAATAATTAATAATTCGCATAAAATTTGGCTCTGATACCACTGTTAGGTTTTGTGAAAATCAAAATAGCAATCAAATTACAAAAATAGCGGAAGCATAATAAAATTAGATTTTAAAATTTTTCATAAACCAATTATCCAGATCATTCTTTATGCATATTATTAATTAAAACGAAGAACAAGAAGTTATGGAATCATACCCTTGTAGATACGAGCTTCCACAGGTACGAGTTCACCTCTTACTTGTCCACGATCTCCTTGAACTCCGGGTAAATTCCTTTCTTTGATCAATGTAAACCACCCAAGTGTATGGCCTCTAGAGGTGATTCACCAAAGAAGAAGAATTTTCAAAAAGAAGGTGGATTGGCTCAAACCCTAGTTTTTCTTATCTCTGTAGAAAAAGGGGCGTACTCTCCAACAACTTGGAATTACGTATATCTTGATATCTGATATAAAACTTCTCTTATAAAGATATCAGGTAACCCTATTTAATTAAAATAAGGTATCATTTATTTAATTAAACTCTTTTAATTAAATGGGCTCCCTAATCTTATTAGGGATAATTAATTAAACTCCTTTAACTAATTTTCCCTCCTAATCCTATTAGGAATAAATGAGAGTACTTATATTAAATTAATTTCTAAACCCTTTTAGAAATTAAAATAATAATAATTATAATAATATTAATAAGAATCCTCTTTTTAATTTATATTTAATATTTTTAAAATATTAAATAATAAATATTAAGCTATTTAATTTATTCTATCACCATAAATTAAATAAAATATACTTAACATATTATTACAATTATGCCATTAACTTCTTAAATAATTATTCTTCCTTTTATCGTGTGATCCTTTAGGTTCTTCATATTAAACCTGTGACGCCCCCAAAATAGGTATACAACACCCATTCTGAGTCACCAAATATATGGTACAGAAACAACTACAACTTTATTAATACTATTGTTGTGCAAAATACGACAACACATAAACTGTGAGTTTAAATATAAATATTGTCTTCTAGATAATATCCACACTCAAATAAGTCCTCATTACAATTATTGATACACTATTTTACAAAATAGTGAGGACTACTAAACAACTTCTAGAACCATCATTTCACACCCCGACTAGTACTTGCTACATTCTCGCATCCTGAGAAGAAAAATGGAACAAAAAGGAAAAGGGTGAGCTCAATTAGCCAGTAAAGAATATTATGACTAAGATAATATAAAACAAATTATCGTTAGTCCTCAACAGGGAAAAATCTGATAAAATACAATAGACAACAAGTTTTAAATCAATATTCACAGCGGAAATTACAATTCATTAGAAGAGTTACGTAGAGAATGAAATCTACTATCTTCTATGATTTTAAAAATACATCATCAATATTTTATCCCTGTAACATCAATCAATATACATCTTAAATCAAATATTCATCTTTTGCACCACTCTGGTCAAAGATATTCATTAATTGGTCGTGTTCATCTCAACACTGTACATCTTTGCACTACTGGCCAAAGATATTCATAAGAAAATCAACCATCTTTGCACTACTGGGCCAAAGATATTCAAGAATATCATCATTTAGGAGTGAGGATGATGAAAAATATTTTAAAGAAAATGAATCCGATTGAAACAAAAGAACAAATATTAAGGATTCGTACTTTTTAAGCAATCCAAGTTCAAAAATACTTCATAAATAACCATAGTGAAGTAAAATTTAAGAATGATCAAAACATGGATACAATCAAAGCTAGTATCCATAATAGATATTCTGGACAAAAAATGAAAATTTAATTTTTCTGTGAATAGTGTCGTATTCGTGAATAGTGCCGTATACGTGAATAGTAACCCCAACACTAAAAGACAAGAATTTCACAAGAAAAATCTTACCAATATTCTGGTATAATGATATTAGAAGAAATAATATCACTTTTAAAAAAAATAACATCCATTACCTCGAAAAGACAGTACTTCTGACTAGAATACTGGATATAGTGCTCTTGCACCATATAGCAACACTCAAAGTATCAAAATACTCACAAGAATACGCTCGATAATATAGAGAGAGAAAACTTGTTTCTGGTGTGATTTTCAATTCTAACCTAAGCACCCTATTTATAGGAAAATGCTTAGAACACCAAAACAGAAAATTTAATAAAATATTAATACACTTTATTAAAATTCCTACGCACACAAACTTGGTCCAAAATCAACCACCAAAAGTCACAAAAATGTTTTTCTCACATAAATCATTTAAAACTCCAAAAAAATCAAAATCAATTAATCCGGAACTTCAATAATTCATAAAAAATAGTTCTTTTATCAAAAAAATTTGAATCTTCTGTCCATTTCATAGGAAATTCAATTTTCTACAACTTTGTAGTTTTAAGTTTTTCCAAATTCAAGCAGAAGTGGAATTTGAAATTCATAAACCAGGCGATTTTCTGTTTATAATCAAATTCGACCAAGAAATGAGCCCACAAATATGTTTAACATGTTTTTAACATTTATTGCAACAAAAATACTCTTCCTCCTCATTTATTCATATATCCATATTCATTGTAAAAATATCACTATTATTATATTATTAAAATATAATAATATATTTAAATAAATTATTCTATAAGAAAAGATAAAATATCAATTTTTAACAATTGTCACATTAAAAAAATTTCTCCATCTATATCCACATAAAATGAATATTTTCCTTATTATATTAATCAATAATTAATTATTCATAAATAATATTACAGAATCACAATATCGATAAACCCGGTAGTTCTCCAGGAAAGAGGGGCTTTCAATAAGAATTTCTCCTTACTTTGCAATGATTAGATGATCAAACCTCTCCTTAGACAGAACTTTCTAGACATTGTCAATAATGTTATCTAATAATATTATTCAAATAATATGAATTATTGATCTGATAATGAAAAATACTGTGTAGTGAAAATTATTGAAACAACAATAGTATAAAATATCAACGTAGTAATTATTGAATCAATAGAATAAAATATTGAACAGTAATTACTGTAACAATTATTGAGTAGTGTCTTCTTACGTAAGAATCAATAATTGGTGCAATACCGTATGCTACTGGTTAGCTCGCAGAAAGCTATGGGCATGGATTTACGATTCAGTTCGGCATACCATCCTCAAACGGACGAGCAATCAAAAAGGATTATTCAAACTCTTGAAGATCTATTAAGACTCTGTGTCCTAAATTTTAAAGGAAGTTGGGATAAGTACTTGCCATTGGTGGAATTCTCCTACAACAATAGTTATCAAGCAAGTATAGGCATGGCTCCATTCGAGGCGTTATATGGACGAAAGTGCCATTCTCTAGTGTGATGGGATGAGGTGGGTGAAGCAACGTTGTTGGGACCAGAATTGGTATGCATGACTACAGAAAAGATCCAAAAGATTCGATAATGTATACAAACGGCACAGGATCGACGAAAGATTTATGTGGATCTTCATCGAAAGGACGTGGAATTTAATATTGGGGATCATATATTGTTACGTATTGCTCCATGGAAAGGAGTTACAAGATTTGGGAAGAGAGAAAAGCTCAATCCACGATTTATTGGTCCATTTGAGAATCTTGACCGAATAGAAAATGTGATCTATAGACTCACATTACCTCCAAGCATGTCTCGTGTTCATAATGTTTTTCACATATCTATACTTCGTAAATATGTGAAAGACCTGAACCATATTATTGAGTTAGAACCAAACGAGATAGCCAAAGATTTAACGTACGAGGAGGTACCTGTCAAGATCTTGGATAGGAAGGAACATGTCCTACGCACAAAGGTTATACCACAAGTAAAGGTTTTGTGGAAGAACCATACTATTGAGGAAATGACCTGGGAGTTGGAATCGGAAATGAAAGAGAGGTACCCTCACCTTTTTGAAACACCAGGTACGTACGTCAATTTTGAGGACAAAATTTTATAAAGAGGGGTGTTGCCTCCTTTTTGGTTTACAAAAATGGACTCTAACTCATGCAAGTATACATGGGTCAACAAGTAGTACAGAGTAAGAAAAGTATCGATCCACGGAGAAAGGTGATAAATCTAAATTATCATGCAACAACTTAATCACTATTTTTATATGCTCAAACTATCAATCAATAAATGAATTTGTAATTAAATTAATTATTAACACAATAAATAAATATTATTAAGAGGCGGTAATCAAATTTGGAAGGATATGGGATTCTAATATCATCTAATGCTTCATCTAAAATGTATGCCTCATGTTATGTTACTTATTAAATATGGAAAGCTAGTCGAGAGCACATAAGTGAAACATGACCATTTTTCAATGAAGTATGCCCAATTTACACAAAATCCACAATTGATAGAATTCATGCAATCATCATAAATATTAATCTCACTATATGTCTATGTGAATTTACAGTAAATATGACTTAAGCTCAAGCTCTCTTAATGACTACAAATGGTGAAACGATATATGCCTATTCAGTTCACGAATCACAAAGCCTAACATCTATAAGCTTTATGAACATATGCCATTAAGGTCTAATCCATACTTCTATTTCATTTTCCAAATCCATAAAAGCATATAGTGTGAATGGTGATCAAGCATTCATTCATTAAGCACAACCATAATGGGAAATTCAATATTAAATATTCAACATTAAAACAGACATGCATATATAACTATGTAATAAAATCCATTAGAATCTCATAATGGAATTTAGTTCATTTCTGAACCAAAGGCCATTATGGGATTGAAGCAAACCATTAAAATAAGAAATGCAAACAAGAGTACTAAAGAAATGAGAGACTCAAATCAGAAATTCCTACCGCAAGTTTACATTTCGTGCTTGTCAATTCACCCAAAAATCTCCGAGAAATGAAAACTATATTTATTGAGTAATCTAGAATAAGAGAAGAACTAAAATGTAGTAATTCAATGCTCAAAAACCCTCTAGAGTAGTCTAAAACCTAAGAATAATAATAATTATTCTAAAAACACGTACTGGTAACAACCATATCGTCTCAGATGAGCAAAACACACTCAAATTCAAATTATAAAAAGTCAGCATTTTTTAACTAAATAAGACTCGCGCGGCCGCATGATATAACACTGCAGATTGAGCTCGGGCGCGCTATAGGGTTATCTGCCGAGTACATGGCGCAGTAGCGGTATACGGTCCTTTTGATTTTGGAGGCGGTGCAAGAATCGCTTAAATTTGCCTATGTATTCCTTTAGCCCAAGCGTGCCCTGATAAGGCTATATTGCAGTCTTGCGTACCGCTTCTTTCTTCTTTCACATTGTTTGTTTGCTATTTCTCTGCTTTGCTTCATTTCTTCCTTCCCATTTCATTGATCCTCCTCTTCTGCTCAGGTCCAGCTATTTCATCTTCACTCTTGCTCAAGTTTTGCCATGTTTTTACTAGCTCATGCCATTTTATGCCATTCCATGCCTTAAACTGCTATAGGAGTTCCAACTATGCACACTACAAAATAGACACAAAAAGAAAATAAGACATACTAACAATACTCGAGTTGAGCACAATTCCAGTGAGTTGGAAACTAAGGGGAGGTTGTAAGACCCCAACTTTTGATAAATAAAATTGAATTTCCTCTATTAATTATTCTGAAATAGTAAGGGGTGGATTTGATTAATATGGTTAGTTATAGGTAAAATGTTAAAAAATTTCAAAATAAGCAAGTGGTTATAAAATATTCATTTTTGTCGGGGAATATTCGTTTGGTCGTGGAATATTCTTATTGTCGGGGAATATTCGTACGACGACGCAACCATTTGTGGGCCCTCATAATGAAAAATGGTCTGATGAAGAAAATGATAAGTTTGAGTTTTTATAAACAACGGCGTAGTTGTTAACGTTAACACTGTTGGAATACCTGGTGGTTAAAAATACGATGTACGCGTGGTTGTCTGAAAGAAGATTACAGTATTGCATGTATTCTTGAATTATTGATTCTTACGTAAGAAGACACTACTCAATAATTGTTATAGTAATTATTGTTCAATATTTTGTTTTATTGATTCAATAATTGCTACGTTGATATTTTATATTATTATTGTTTCAATAATTGTCACTGCACATTATTTCCCATTATTAGATCAATAATTCATATTATTTGAGTAATATTGTTAGATAGCATTATTAGCAATGTCTAAGGAAGTTTTGTCTAGGAAAGGGTTTGGTCACCTAATTGCGGCGCCAAAGAAGGAGAAATCCTTATCTGAAAAGCCCCACTTTCTGAGGAGCGACACAGTTGTTAGTATTGTGATTCTATAATATTATTTGTGAATAATTAATTATTGATTTATATGATAAGAAAATATTTATTTATTGTGGGTATAATGAAGGAATTAATGTTGAGGTGTTTATCAGTATTTTGTCAGAATGGATGTATTAAAAATCATCTGTATGTGGATTTGAGACACTTTTTGTTTGGAATTTGAAAAACTTTCTTCTACAAAGTTGTAGAGAATTAAATTTCCTATGGAATGGACATAAAATTTTATTTTCGATAAAATGGCTATTTATTATGAATTGTTGAAGTTTCTGAATATTATTTAAATTTAAAACATTTTAGAAATTTTCTAGAATGGGTGGGCCCTACTCTTGTCCTTGTTGGTGTGCTGAGATTTTTTTTCAAAAGTAATGTGCGTGAATAGCATCAGGTAAAACCATCATCAGGTAGCAAGTTTAGTCTGCTTTGGCGTTCTAGCATTTTCCTATAAATAGGGTGCTTAGGTTAGAATTGAAAATCACACTAGCATCAGAAATTTTCTCTCTTTTATATCGAGCGTATTTTTGTGAGTATTTAGATACTTTGAGAGTTTCTATTTAGAGTAAGTTTCCTTCAATATTATATCCGATATTCCAATCAGAAGTACTGTTCTTTTGAGGTTAGAGATGTTATTTTCTTCGTAAATGATGTTATTTCTTCAATATCATTATACCGAAATATTGGTATGATTTTATTACGAATTTTTTACCTTTTCATGTTGAAGTTACTATTCACGTTGTAGACACTCGAAATTTTCTTTTTCTGTTACTAACTATGTAGGAGGGCAAACGAATCTTTTTAACACTCTAGAGATAACCCTGGAGTACCACAACATCAATTCTAACCCCGGTGATAGCCTAGGAAATAGATTTTCCAACCCCAGAGATAACTCCGGGAAATCAGTTGCCAACCCCAGAAATAACCATAAGAAAGTCAGTTCTAACCCCAAAAATAACCCCGGGAGATCATGTTCAAAGCCCGGAGTTAACCCCGGGAGGTCAAGCCAACCTCAGAGATAACCCTGAGGACATTAAGAGTCAACAAAATGACAATCTCAAAGATAACCCTGAGAAAAGACTGCTACAACTGTGCAAAAATCGGAGATAACCCTGGGAGGGGCAAAATGGTCATTTTGCCAACTCAACTTCAACTCAAATCAAATACACTCACTCCAAATCATATTGCTTCAAAAGAAGTCCCACAAGAACCATATCTTAACTTTCGAGCACAAACTACACAAAACGGCACAACGGACTGCCTGAAGGAAACCCAGAAATGCCATTTTGGTCATGGACCCATCTTCCCGGAATTATTAAGGGGCAAATCCTATGTCATTGCATTTCTCTCTGAAAGAGCTTTTCGGAATGGTATGGCACACTTCCATCAGACTCACGGATTGAAAGTTATGAAGGTTCGAGCGAACAACGCGTTATCCGAGTGAACATACTTCAAGATAGTGGGACCCACACTTGCCGGGGACCCCAGGCAGCCGCAGGTACACCTGCTTCTACCGCAGGTACACCTGCGGCACCCTCCTCTATAAATAGAGGGCTTGGGATGGCCATATTTGGAGGAAAAAAGGCGAGGAAGCCCAGTCCAATTTGTTTTGTACACACTATAAACTGAGTGCTTTCTTATTTTAAACACTTGTGAGCTTATATATTGATACTTTTTTACCGGCAAGAGCTGAGTGTTCATCCACTTAAAGCTATTAAAGTCTTCTTTGGTAGTCCACTGTAAGCCTTCTTACACACTATAAAGCCTTTCTCTTCATCTTTGCATACACTATTCTACACATTGAGAGTCGTGTTGTGTGTGTATGCCCGGACTTGGTCCATGGTTTTCATTTCATCAGTATATATATACTTATATATGTATATATTTATATATGGACTAACATTATCGAGTTATGCCTCGATTGAGCCTAGACTTATATGTCGGAGCGTTTACTTTATTATATATATATATATATACTTATATATATACTATTGTTGAGACTACGATGATGAGCACGGATTTTACATCCGAGTGTTTACTTGCTTTTTTATATATATATATATATATATATATTTATATCGCCACGGAGTTTACTTGAGGCCTTTTCCGCTTTATTTACATTTAGTCACTTTGGAGTTTACTTCGTGGCGGTTGGTAAATCTTCTTTGCTTTATTTACATTTAGTCACTTTGTAGTTTACTTTCGTGGTGGTTGATCGCATTCTTGCTTTATTTACTTTTTCGATCCCCCATGGAGTTGCTTCGTGGTGGTTGATCATGTCATATATATATATATATATATATATATATATATATATATATATACCGCTTTTATATATTTACATTTATGATCCCCATGGAGATGCTTCGTGGTGGTTGATCATGTACGTATATATATATATTCTGACTTTTATATATATAAGCGCTTGCGCTTTTCATATAAATTGTGGCATCATGTGAGCCTAGGAATCATGTGATCTGATTGATCCACTAAATCTAGATTCGGTTCCCATGATGGACTTTTTTCAAATTGTATGTGAGCTTTGTACATTATTCTGATGTTTGAATTTTCTTAAATGGTTTGTCATGCCCATGAGGAGTTCTAAGATTGTTGTATATTATTGTCTCAAGATGCCTCGCATCTCGAAAATAAAAGCAATCAAGCCGAACATTTAATAATAAAATGGAAGTATGAAAAGCTCTCAATTCCTATTGAGCACAGGGTTTGAAAAACCACTTTTACAAAACTTCATTGCTATATTCTGTTTAAAACTTAAGTTTTCTATAAATTCAAACCCTTTGTATATAGGTGTGAACGAGGCCTCGCAGTACTTCCAAATAAATTTCACATTGATCCACACACACACACACATTCATATAACAGTTTCTTGAAAAGTGGCGGTCATCGTGGTAACACGGATGTCGGGGGATGCCTAACACCTTCCCTCCGCATAATCAAGCCCCCGAACCCAAAATGAATCTCGGTTTCACAGACCCGTTTAGCAGTGTAACATCACTGGGTCAATGTGAAAACCTTTTTTCGGTTGCGTTGGTGCAACTAGTTAAAAACACCAATTGGCGACTGTTAAAGTCAAATCGTCGACATTACACATGTCGGACCTTTTTCACTAGTTTTTTCAAACAAAACTCACATAATATGAGAAACACCAAAGAACAAGAAACGAAAAGGGACAAATAAAAACCCCGACATCGACAGGTGGTGACTCTGCTGGGGACTCCAATAAGATGGCTTAAGCCGCTATTACAAGCTTTTCAAAATTGTTATTTGTTTGTGTGTGGATGATGCATTTACATTTTTTGTATTATGAATGTGTACGAATGCATTGTACTTACTGCACTGTAATATATCTATCTGTGATATTAGTGCTTCACACATGTCATCATTTTCATAAACGGTGAGACGCGTTGTATGTGAATGTATGTTGTGTGATTCCTCCACCAGAAGGCTATCCTGTCGGTGTTTGATTACTGGACATTAGGGAGACTAATTCCAACGAGGCTCGAGAAAGGCACCACCCAGATTCGCTCTAGTTGAAAGACCGGATTAACTTTCCGTCGAGTAGATTGCGATGATCTAGGAACCTTCATGCCAAAAAGCCGCGAGATTAAACCTAAGATAGGTCAGCCTCTGATAAACCAAATGTGAAAGGAAGTCTCTTCATACTTTGCCATTTAAATTACTTTTAATTTCAATTACTTATCAATCTCAATGTAATAGAAAATATGAAGGAATATGTGTACATGCATATTAAAACCTGACATGTTATCTTGTCTTATAAATAGCTTACATCTGTTTTATAGGATAATATTCCTAAAATGAATACATCACATAACATGTAACATTTATACATTCCCTAAGACTAAACTACGTAAGTCTTTTTGTAGGAAAGCAATTGGGCATGTTTCCCGTTCAAAGTCCAAAAGGGCATTAAGCCCACAGTTAGACATGGATAAAATTTCCCAGCCTGATCCTACTCCTGTCTCTCGCGAAGAGTTCGAAAGATTAAGCTATCAAATTACGGAGTTGGCTGTTATGTTCAAAGAACTACACCAATCTACTCAGGGTCCACAAATACCCCTCCACACAGAATCCTCTGCACATGGAAGAATCCAGGGCCAAACAATGCCTATTCAACCAAAGTCATGCACACCAGGGCACAGTCAGGGTATTGGCAAAAGGATGGAAACCCAAATACCTAAACCTCATTCCAATAAAGAATTCACAAATCTCAGAGATGATCGAGAAACTGGGGATATAAGAAAGAAAGTCCAACAAATGGAGGAGACCATCCAAATTCGATCAAAGGGACTGAAACTATGGGAGTGTCACTTATTCAGGATCTGCATATTCCCGGGGCTCGATATCGCCAAATTCAAAGTCGAGTTTGAAAAGTACAAATGCAAAGCGATCCCTATAACGCATCCGAAAGTGTACATTGGCGAATTGGGGTCTTATCTTTGAAGATGAAAGCCTCGAATGCAAATTTTTCAAAAGAGTCTCACCAAGAGGCTAAAGCATAGTATGCCCGACTTGACAATACCAAAATCCACAATCGGGAAGAATTGGCCCACGCCTTTCTAAATAAATCTGAGTTTTCGGTCACAAAAATAGCCTTTGGATCGATACCAAGTGACTAAAGTCAAAAAGCAAAGTACTAAATCTTTCCGAGAATATGCCCAAAGGTGGAGACATCTCGCAGCGCAAGTCATTCCATCATTGACAGAAATTGAGATGGTAATGACGTTTATTGACATTCAAGAGGCGCCTTACTATGAGAGGATCCTAGCAGGTATAGGAAAGTCATTCTCGAAAAATGATCAAACACGGCGAAATGGAAGAAATGGGCCTAAAGGTAGGCAAGATTAAAGACTTTACTGCCTTAGAAGCAGTCGCCAAACATATACAGACTGGCAAATATGCGAGTGATCCCAAGGGTTTACCCGATAAAGGCATTGAAGATGTATCCCTTGTTGTACAGGGGCAAGCTAGGAGACCAACCTACAATCCCCCCATTTAGAAAATGCAAGATAATCTGCCATCTCAACAATAGGCTGCATTCAACCAATGCCCAGACAGGAAAAGAAAATTTGAAAGAACGGAAAATCGGGTGTTCACTCCGCTGGGCGATTCCCTTGAAAATGTATTGGTGATATTAATGGATCACAAGAAAATTATCGAATTGGCCCCACCTCTGGAACCAGGGAGCAAAAGATACAATCTAAGCCAAAAATCTGCTTACCACTCGGAGTCTCCAGGACATGATACACAAGATTGTTGGTCTTTAAAGCATAAAATTCAAAATCTGATCGAAAGTGGTAGTATTATGGTCCAACAACCTGATCAACAAAATGTCAATACCAACCTTCCGTTGCAGAATGATACAGGGGAAGTAAACATGATCGGGTCAGGAAGCGCTGAAATATATCCAATTTGTAAGTGCATATGAAGGATAGATGACTACCCCCAAAGGCACAGAACAAATGTCCTAAAGTGGGAAAACTCGGAGGAGGGGTATCATAGTAATGCAAAAATTAGAGACAATCCAGAATCAAATAAATTTGCTAGCTAAGCTGATAGTGCGCCAACATCAGGATACGAGGCAGTTCTTCACTCAACTATCAGAAGGCTAAGAAAAGGGGGATGATAAAATTGTTAGAAGATCTCGCCAATAGAAAAATCACTCGGGGGAATGCGAATTCTCAAAGAAGAAAGATCAAACAACCTCCACAAGAGTCCAAAAATTCACCCCTCTAAGCAAATCCAATGAAGAAATGCTACACCTTCTGATAAGCGAAGAAAGGATTACTGAGTTGCTGCCTCCTATAAATCCTAAGATAAAGAGTTATGATTCCACCAAGATATGTCTCTACCATTCTAACTCACTTGGACATACGACTGAGGAATGCTGGTCTTTACAACATAAAATCCAGGATCTTATTGAAAATGGAAAGCTGGAGATAGAATTTCTCATGGCCAAAAAGGCAAAAAGGAAATAAAAGCTTAAGATGTCCACTAAAGGCGGGGAAGTTCAAATGATGTGAAGGCTATGAGCGATAATCTGGCGAGAACATAAGATGGAGTGATCCTAATGTAGGAAATGACAGAAGAGACAAGGGAATCCCCAAAGGAAATTCCTCTGCCAACATCCAACCTCCTGTGGTCCAAAGATAGCAACCACATTCCAGATCTTATAACCTTGGATGATGCGGAGGAAATACTAATCCTTTCCAAGGAAGAAAAAGCCAAAAAGGAAAGTTCCTTGCAAGAAATGTGACAACAGTTCAAGGGAGATTTCATGGTCGAATCCTCTCAAGCCCAAGAAAAAGGTGAAGGAACAGATGAAGGAAAATGTGGTGAGGTTATCAGGGAAACCAACCCCTCAAAGAATCCAGAGTTCATCCTTGTTTGCGAGGGGTTCAGTTCAAGCGTCTCTAAGGAATGTACTGAATCAGGAAGTGATCAAGTTATGGCCATAAGTGAAGACATTTAGAACCAAGAAGTAACCTCTATCGCGAGCCTTGAAGGCAACATAACCACTGACAACTGTACTATCAGGCCTCAACTAGCCAAGAAGATGTAGATCCAGGGGATAAGGTTGCGAGTTCTAGAAGATGTTGGGACGATATCACTTTCTTTGTAGTATGCCTTTTATTTTCCATGCATGTAAATATTAAAAAAAATAAAAAAGAAAAAAAAAGGAAAAAGAAAAGAAAAGAAAAAAAGAAGAAAAAAGAAAAGAAAGAAAAAAAATCAAAAATCAAAAATCAAATCAATCAGTTTCAAACATCGTTTGGCGGAACGAAAGACCGATCTCTCTCCAATAGAGTACGTGGCGACCATTTATGGTGCGGTTAAAGCAAACAAAAACCCAAACAAACACTTCTCAAACCGTTTATCTTATCAAGCAGGAACTACACAAACCTGATCTCCCTCACATACAGGAGTACGTAGGCAACCATCAGTGGTGCGATCTGAACCTCAAAAGAAACATCCAAACCCAAACATCAATCCCAAGTCTACGCCCAAGAACAACCCTCCAAGTCAGCGACCCATATGGAGAAGACCCAACAACACTTCAACGTCATTCCATCAATTTTGGAAGAAAACCCAGAAAGGAAGAAACGACTAAGACAACCAGCAGCGAGGACCTTCAAAGAGTCGACACCCTCAATCACAAGTCTTCATCAAATTAGAAGAAAATCATCAAAGCCGATTGCGCGAATAAGTCAGGAACAATGATTGAGGGCATCAACGCCCAAATCCACTACCTGTTCACCATCTGATACAAAGGTAAAAGCCTCTTGCGATCTCGGCATCCTAGCAAAGCAACTATCCTAGATAACAAGCAAGGCTTGAGAAATTTCAACATTGGCGACAACCCGATATTGGGACCCTTACAACAAGACTGGGGCAATCTCAAAAACCATGATAACTCAACACTGGGGCATTTATCAACTATCCTAAAGAGGAAAATGCACCAGTCAGCACCATCAGCATGGTACATCATCATCAGAGCTTCCCTCATATCATCTTACTGGCGATTCAGATATTACTCACTCGCGATTTGGTCAACAAAGAGAGTTTCTCATATGAATACCCGACATCAACATGCGAAAGGACTAGGGCATTTTCCGATTCCAAGAAAGGGAAGGAGTTTAAGGTAGGATCAAGCCTCTCATCAAAAGAAAGGGGAGAACTCCTATCACGGCGATATAAGCTTACCCCTACAGAAAAAGGGGAAAATTCTCATAAGTTGAGGCCTCTACACTGAAGTTCAAATCTGGGCAGCGAAAGAACGAGTTGCACCTTCTAGGGATATCAGCGGCATTCATGTCATCAGTTTAGCCAGGTTGCGAATCAAACGCTCAAGGAAATGGGGCACAAGCACCCAACAGCGAAAGGAAACTCCAAATCACCTCAAAAAGGATGAGAAAAAAATTCTACTCCATACAAATTACAATCTGCATCAACCTAGGACGATAGACTCCTAAGAAAATCTAGATCATCACAATGAGTAGGCGACAATGAGTGAAACCCTCAGCAACAGGGACCTTCGCCAGTATGGAATGATGCCATCGCCGTCCTTGTGGATAGGTGTCTAAACCTAACACACTCACAGGACGCAAACATGGAAGCCTCTCATAGGCCCAAAACTGCCAACACAAAGATATACATCTGTTGTCAGTCAACACTCTTAACCTGTACACGGGAAAAGATAAGAGAAACACTCACCAGCAGAAATGGGTAGAATTCTAACCACGCCTCGGTTAAGCCCTACGATCGCATGCACATTCCCCTGAGGAAGTAGGAAAAGGTGTAGGAACCCTAATCATAGTCTCCTATATGGTCCACGTGTCGAGTGGTGCTGATCAAAGCGAAGGACACCGTAGAGGAATTATCTGCTATGAAGCAGCCCCTAATGATCATCAGAACAATCGCCAAGAATGCGGTCCCCGACTCTCACATCATCGGGTATGGGCTCACTCAATGACCCATTTCATAGCATCTACGCTCAAAGGACCCGTCTGATCAGTCCCCGCGCCCTTGGCGCCTCGCGGAACTCCCAACAAGGATCCGGATGCGGTAGAGGGTAATATCCGTCGTACAAGGCACTAGATCCCCTCCAAACTCCATACATGTGATAAACCGCCAATCCATCGGCGTCATCATCACCTCACAGATCCAAAGAATGGAGGATCGAGTGCAGGTGAAACCACCGCTCAGACAATGCCCTGAGGTAACCCCAGGGACAGCGATGGGGAAGGATGGAAAAGAATACTCCAAATCCCCAGCCATGTACAATTGCTATGTAGTCATCATGCAAGGCCTGATACATAGAGTGGATGCTAAACCAGTTCCCTTGAGGCTATGTGAAGCCGGGAACCTACATCAAATACAGATCAACATCGTAATCCTTTACTCCTCATCAATAGGAAACAAGGACAATTATGATCTAACTTCATACCTCGTTTTGCGTGGGGTATCTTTGAAGGATGCCGACTCAAGTCATCTAGAAGATCCGGGTTCACCACTTGAATTCTCGCAATTCCCTCACGGGGAACACGTATAGCGGGAGTAGGAACTTCGATGGTATATCCTCCTCCTCGTCCTCAACATCCGGATTTCAACCCGGATGGGAATATCACCGCCTCCACCAAACGACGAGGCTATCTAACAGAACGGCGCTGAGGCTCTTCAGAAGCCCTCCTCCGTACACCAGAAATGGTCTTGCGGGAACTACTTGGCTGATCCGGATCCTTAATATCTGGACAATAAGTCTCCAAATCACCTCAAAAAGGGTGTGGTAAATTCTTACCTGGAACTTTTTAACATGCATGCATGCATTGTTTTAACATACATCTATAGTAGAGTTAAAAATGCATGACTAATCATTCCTACATTTTGGAAAAATTTTGCCATAGCCCCTTTATAAATGGGACTATCCACATGCACATAGGCATGACTAGGTGGCCATTCAGTAGCATACCTATACACAGTCATATACATCATATATGCATTTAATACATTGCAGTAAAAAATCCATAAGTGTAGTCTAATTACTAGGATTATTTTGCTTGTCTACCTTTACTCATTTGTCCTCAGATAGGATAAGAAATGACAGTAAAAGGTGAAAATTTGACTATTTCAAAAGTCAAAATTTTTTACATCATTATGTTCAGCATGGTTTAATACTAACATTTTCTATGTTGAATATTTTTTATCAAGTCATATTAGCATGCATATTCACTACTATGTGTCTAAATGCATTTCATGTGATAAGTCATTTTCCAACGGATAGAAATTGGAAAAAAATACATGCATACGTTACAAGAACAGTGAAGAATGCTTGTACGGTAATAGATTATGCAGAAAGTTGTCTGAACTCAACAAGTCTGATGAGAAGCTCTCAGATTTCCTTCATCGCGCAGCTTGAAAATGACTTATAAAAGCAACATTTGGGCTTTACATAGCCACGATTGGCCACAGGTCCACCTCGGCTGCTATAGGTGTACTTATGGCACTCCTACATGGGTCCCACACCTCCATCTCGCTCCAGTTAGAGTTGTAAAGGAGGTCTCGCAAGCTGAAAAGGCCAAATTAGGAATAAAAACGCTACGCGATTGAAATGGAATAATAGGAATCTCGGTGTTCATGTGTCAAACTCTGGCTCCACATGTTCCACATTGGTATTCACCTACATATAAGGTATACGATACTAGTGGCCTCAGCTTTCACAAATCATGCTCGGCAATACCCCACCAAGGTCCGATGTCGTCCATGAGTGTCAGGCAACCCTGACGTATCCTTGGCGGGGGTTACAATGCCCCGGTGGGGGTTACAACGCCGAAGTTTCAAATATATACGTATCCCCGGTGGGGGTCATAACGCACATCTGTCAGATATCCACGTATCCCCGGTGGGGGTTACAACGCAATAGAACCATTGATACACACATCAATGAAGGTCAAGCAACCTTGACAATCTATCCGGTGATACACACATCAACGAAGGTCAGGCAACTCTGATAATAACCGATTGTTGGCAGTAACTCTGATAGGATGAGGGAATATGTTATACACATTCTCAAGCAAACAAAGCTTTATCCCCACAGATCTCTTATATATAAGAGGTACCTCTATGGAATATAAGCCAGTGTCTAGGATTCACGACTTTGGTGATAGCCCCAACATCAACATCCTTGAAGACGTGGATCGCATGTCTAAGCCATCACTGATTATCATCCCAGCAGGATTACATAACAATCATGCATCATACATTTGCATCATGTTGCTGCATATAAGCATCATGTTTATTTCACTTGCATTTCAAGTGTCTAGGATTCTTTATCCTATCCATGCCTTGCATTGCATGAATATGATAAAGAGGGGCATCTGTAGACACTCGAAATTTTTCTATACAACTGTTACTAACATTACAGGAGGGCAGAATTGTCTTTCGGAGATAACCCTGGAAGACAACTCACATCCATTCTGGATATAACCGGGAACATCAGTCTCAACCCGGAACACACACCGGGAGTCTCCTCCTCAACCCTGGAACACACACCGGAAGGATCATTTCCAACCTCGGAGATAACCCGAGTTTTAGGTCATGGCGATAACCCCAAGGAATGTTGTTGCAGTTCCGGCGATAACTCCGGAAATGCTTGTTTCAAACATATGCAATCAGCTTCAATCTGACCCTCCGCCGCCGAGTCACTCATACCTCGGACCGGAGCTAACAACGGCGGGGACAGCACACCCCACAGATGACGGTGAGGCATACAAACGAAAGCAAATCAATCTTAGATGTAACCTCGAGCAACGTCGCTTCGCTCAAGCCGTGATAACCCCGGTGAAGAGTCAATCATCATCTTGCCACTTCAACACTTCCTCTCACAAGATGATATCGCAACATACCAATAAGTAGTCCAATCTCAGATGTAACCCTAAGCAACGTCTACTTTCAGCTCAAATCGGCGATAACCCCGGTGAAGAGTCAAACATCATCTTGCCCCTTTCAACACCTGCGCGTCGTCTCAACACTTCATACATACATACATACAACTATGTCCTTCAAGAACCAGGATATCCAATCCCGAGTGACTATTACGCTGTGGCAGTACTTTGGATAGAATTTGAAGCTTGAAGACCATGGGCATGGTCCCTCTTCCTGACTTCGTACAACCTCTAATCCATGTCATTGCGTAACTCTCGACACAAGCTATCCTAAGAAGGTCAGGTCACATATACCTTGTTCTAAGCTCGGATTGAAGTTCTGCAAGTTCGAGCGGACATTACAGTGCATGAGTGAATGTACTTCGAGACGACGGGACCCATGAAGCCCGGGCCCACCACGACGGTAGCTAGTGTGTAGCCTCTGGGCCGCCACAGTACATACCTGCGGCCATCCGCTATATATATACAAGGTTGGGGAATTGACCATTTGAGGGAAGAAGAGAGAGAGAAAAGGTGAGGAAGCCACATCCATTTTGCTCTGTACACACCCATATTGAGTGTTTTTCTTTTCGTTAGCTCACATATAGCTATCTTTTTTGTCCATGGGAGCTGAGTAGTTATCCAAATAAAGTCATAGAATTCTACTTTGGCAGCCCACTATAAGCCTTCTCACATTCTATAAATCTTTCTTCTCATATTATCACACACTGTTGTACACGTTGAGAGTCGTGTGAGTGTGTTTTCCCGGACTTTGGTCGGTGGCTTTCATTTCAGTCTGTATATATATACTTTATATATATATATATATATGTATATATTTTTATACGGATTAAAATTATCGAGTTATGCCTCGATTGAGCCTAGACTTCGGTTTGGAGCGTTTATTGGCTTTTATATATATATATTTATATATAAATTGTTGTCGACATCATTCGATGAGCCTGAACTTTGATGCCCGAGCATTTATTTTCTTTTATATATATATATATATATATATATATATATATATATATATATATAAATTGTGGATGCACTACATCGATGAGCCCGGATTTTACATCCTATATGCGTTTAATTGCTTTTATATATATATACTTATATATATAACTATTGTTGGACATATCCGATGAGCCTGGATTTCATATAAAAAGCATTTATCGCTTTTTATATATATATATATATATATATATATATATATATATATATATATATATATATATATTCACATTCCTGTCAGGCATGGAGTTTCCTCCGTGGCTTTTTACAGCTTTCTTTACATTTTGTCCTCCCTGTAGTTCATTTCGTGGAAGTTGATAGCTTTTTACAGCTTTATTTACATTCAAGTCCCGCCTTGAGTTCACTTCGTGGCGGTTGATAGCATTTATTGCTTTATTTACATTTCTGATCCCCCGTGGAGTTGCTTCGTGGTGGTTGATCATGCACATATATATATTTATAGCTATATATATATATATATATATATATATATATCCATACAAATTTCAGTATCATGTGAGTCTAGGAATCATGTGATGACAGATTCAGTGTACTGAATCTAGATTCGGTTCCTATGATGGACATTTTCCAGCTGTAAGCAGCTTGTACATTATTTACAGTGTGAATTTCCTTGGATGGTTGTCATGCCCATAAGGAGTTCAAGATCACAGATATATTTTTCGCAGATGCCTCGCAGATCTCAAAAATAAAAAGCAAACAAGTTTAGAACATTTAGATAATAAAAATGGAAGTATCAAAGGCCTCAATTACTATTGAGCACAGGGTTTGAAAAACCTTTTTTATAAAACCTCATTGCTATATCTGGTTAAAACTGAATTTTTCTATAAATTCAAACCCTTGTATATAGGTGCGAACGAGGTACAGAACTACTTCCAAATAATTGCACATTGATCCACACACACACACACACACATTCGTATAACTGTTTCTTTGAGAAGTGGCGGTCACCATGGCAACACGGATGTCGGGGGCTGCCTAACACCTTCCCTTCGCATAACCAAGCCCCCGAACCCGTAATGAATCTGGGTTTCACAGACCCGTTTAGCAGTGTCACATCACTAGGTCAATGTGCAAACCTTTTCAGTTGCGTTGGTGCAACCAGTTAAATACACCAACTGGCGACTCTTAAAGTCAAATCATCGACATTACACATGTCGGACCTTTTTCACTTATTTTTTCAAACAAATCTCACATTAACATGAGAACACCAAAGAACAAGTAACGAAAAGCGACATCAAAAAATCCAGACGTCGACACCAGGTACTTGACGTTTCTCTGTTTTTCGATTGAATTGTCTACTCATCCATTGATAACGATGTTCAATCGGCAAAAACTATCTGGATGTTGCAAAGAAACTCATTTTCCCCCCATGTTTGAGCCAAGACATGACTTTAATCGAACCCTATGAACATGGGACATGACAATCCCCCGTGAGTCGACCATCCACTGATCATTCCTAATGCTGGGAAGTCATTTATTGTCTATAGTAAAGCTGCCCTCATGTTAAAGTTCTGCTTAAGAGATATATCATAAGTTTGAACCCCTTTTTCCCACAACATCTTCAACTCATCAACTAACGGCCTGAGGTATACATTGATGTCTTTACTTGGACTCTTATCACTCGGAATCAGTAAAGCAATGAACATGTAGGGATCTTTCATGCACATCGAAGGTGGGAGGTTATACACAATAATAATCACTGGCCAAGTTGAGTAGGGCTTTGTGTAAGGCCCGTTAAACAGATTAAACCCATCCGTAGCAAGTCCAAGCCTAACATTACGAACCTCTTCAGCAAACAAGGGGTGCTTGCTATCAAAAATTTCCACTCAAGCCCATTTTCCGGGTGCATCAGTTGACCTTCGACTATGTCCCATGTAGAGTGCCACCTCATATCCTCGGCGGTATGTGTTAACATGAACAACCGATGAAGCCTCGGGGCAATGGGAAAGTAACGTAAGATCTTTCTCGGCACATCTTTTCCCTTTTTCATGCGTTGTTCACAATATCTACTTGTACCACAAATATCACATGACCTCTTATCTTTATTGACATCACCGTAATACAACATACAGTCATTCTCACTAGCATCAATCTTCTCATACCCTAGATTGAGCCTTTTGACCATTTTCTTCACATCATAAGACGACTCGGTAACTTATTGCTGTAGTAAAGCACTCCTTCACAATGCTTAACAGTTCATTAAAACCTCTCTCACTACAGTCATGCTCGTTCTTGAAGTGTAAAAACTTAGTCACGACAGATAAGACGGTGTGTTTTTCGTTCCCGTCATACAGTGGCGTCACTGCTTCATGCAATAACTCATAGAAACCCTTAGCCCCATCATTCGGCTCTTTCTCGATGCTAATGCCATCCCTGTTTGTATTCCACTAAAAGTATGAACCAGCAGCTTCGACTATCATGTTAGTACAGGTAAAGGTTTCGTCACCTCTAGATTCCGATTCTGATTCATGTTCATCCAACCAGGTTTCCCCATGATAGATCCATGTCGTATAACCCTGCTTGAACCCATACGCAAATAAGTCGCACATGACATCACTCCTTTCCTTCCACACTTCATTCACACACCTCTTACAAGGACATCTGATCTCATCGCCGCTGACTTGCTCAAACGCGAAGTTAAGAAACTGTTCAACCCCACTACGATACTCAGAGCTAAGCCCACTCTTATCACTGGCTACCCTATGTTCCATCCAACTTCAATCAACAGACATCTCGGACAACTGTCTGCTATATATATAAAAAGTCAAACAAACACAATCAAGTCTCCAAGTTAATGTATATGCAAGCTTATGAGTTTCCTAACTTCATCTCCACCTCTAGCGGGTCAAGCTTTATCCCATTCCGGATGTGTACGCCTCATCGATGTTAACAACTTGAACACATCTTTAATTTTTTTAGAATTTCAGCAAAGACCTCCTCATGGTCTTCAAGTACACGAAATAGACTAACACATCGTAGTCTAAATATGAACCCGATGAACATCAAGAGATATATACCGAGAAAATTCAAAAATATAAAGACGCGTGCTTCAAGTCGTTAACACGACCTAAGTGAGATCGAAACATACAAGAAAACGATCCCAAAGCAGGGACTATTTGAGATTCACTCATACTAAGTGAATCTCAAGCGGGTTTCTAAGCTTCCTAAACTATATAAAAAATATGCGCATTATGAAATTAAACGATTTCCTAGAACAAAAGGAATACTATATTATTGAGAATGAATTATGAACCCGAGAAATTTTATGGTTCTTACTCATAAAAACTGTTTTTGATTTTCTTTGACATAAAAGCTCATCAACACATAAAATGACCATGTCTAACCATAAAACATCATATACCATATATAAGCGCTGAGCGAAACAAACAACTAGGTTAAAAAGAGGGGAAACCGCATTTACATTGTGCACTGTCTATGTTAATATGTTGACCACTTAAACCAAAGGATTTTAATAAATGAACAGAATCACTAAGGACTAATATGGCCCTCGAATCACATCTAACAACAAAAGAGGCTCAAATGGTTTGATATATGTAAAGCAACCTCTACAATATGGCTTTGATTGCCAGCATAAAGCAGAAGCACAAGATAATCAGATTATTAGGAAGACAAAAAGGTATGAAGTAGAAGATAGATTAAAAACAAACATGGTTATGAGAGAATCAAACACAACTGAAACAAACGAATCTATAACATTTATACTTCAACATAAGTGGAGACAGAGAAAATCAAGAGGTTCAAAATACCTTTCCAAACAAATATATAAAAAGTTTAAACTAGTAAATGTTAAGCTAACCAAGTACAGATGTTCATAATCATACAAGATTTCAACACTTATTCTAATAAGTCGATGTCAAAGTACATAACGAGACATCAATATCAAACATCTGTGTCAAAGAAAAATAGTAGGACGCGCAGATGTATTGGAACAAATAGTTTCATAAGAGAATTGACATAACATACTTATCTATATAAGCTAAAAAGAGATGGGATTCGGTCAACAAACAAACAAATTGGGTGTTTTAGATGTTTTTAACTACTAGTCATAGACACTATCAAATAGTATATTCATAAAAAATAATAAATAATTAACAATATCATAATTATGCAATAAAACCATTAGAAACAAAAGATAGGTAATATAGTTTTACGATATTATTTTTTATTATTATTAGAAAATAAGTATAATTATATATATTTCAAATATAAGTAAAATTTTACTTTTCTTACTTATATATAGAAAGGAACTATAACTAAAAGTACAATTTGGTTCATGTGGCTTTACTATTAGTATATACATATAACACATTGACAACTATATGACTTGATCATTATATTAAAACTTAAGAATTAAGTAGTCCATCCCGTAACTTACTTGCAATAAAAATCATTAATATAAGGATTATACAATTAGACTCGTGCTTTTTGCACTTGAGAGTGCTGCGTCTTTAGTTTCTAATAAAAGTTCATCAAGGGGTTAATGTACATTACTGATAGGAATTTATCCAAGAGATGTCGTGGATGATTGGGATTATTTATTTATCTCATATTTAGTATTTCAGACTTTAATTAGAGTCCAATTAGTAGTGATTTTATTATCTAATTGTGGTATTTTAATCTTTATTGCAGTAGGGTTTTTGTTGTCTTTCATAGCGATGTAATATTTATAGATTGGAAACACAATGATTATGGAGATTACGATGCATTGATTGATTACGATCAATTTACTCTTCCGTGGTTGAGTATCCGGGAGTAGTGGAATGCGTGTGTTCAATGAGAGTAAAACATACAGTTGTTATGACTAGCAGTTAAATGAAATCACCATTATATTGGAGTCTATGACTAGCAGTTAAAAACATCCAAAACACCCAATGTAGCATACAATTATACAGCATGAATTGCATATGCACCATTCTATTCCCAAATTTAGAACAAGGAACAAATTAAAGAACTTTAGTTTCAAATATCATTGATTAAATAGATTAATTTCTACATAAACACTATGCAACTAAAATGGAATTGAAAAATTTACCAAAATAAAGTGTAGAACAACTGAAAAATCAACTAGGGGCAAAATGATGAATGAGTTAAAAAGAAACTAAAGTACAGATGAAGTGAATCGGCTACGATCTGGTGGTGATAATTTGGGTGAAAATGATGAGCGAGGAACCAGATTCAATTGGATAAATCGATTGATTGAGCTAGCTGAGAATCAAACGCTATGTTATGCTTAGAATCAATTGGGGCGAAACCTACAAATCATGAGGAAAACAGAAAATAAGAGAGGGAATAAAAATATACTCGTTGCCGTCGAACCAGGGTGTAAAATAAAAGACTTATTCTCGACGGCATTGTCGTCGCTAATCCCTTGTCGATATAGACTCATTCCTGATGGCATTACTATCGATGCTAACATTAGCATCGTCGCCTATTAAATTTCCCTCCACTGGGAAAGTCTGGCGCCAAATAATAAGTACATTACCGACGACAGACATTGGCGACGGGTATCCAGTCAAGAGTAACCTTATTATCTACAGGGATGTTGCCATCGGCAATGGACCCGTCGCCAATGACCATTATTTTTGTAGTGTACTGCTGTATATTATTGTCTCGAAGATGCCTCACATCTCAAAAATAAAAGCAATCAAGCCAAACATTTAATAATAAAATGGAAGTATGTAAATGTTTCAATTCTTATTGAGCACAGGGTTTGAAAAACCTCTTTTACAAAACTTCATTGCTATATTCTGTTTAAAACTAAATTTTTCTATAAATTCAAACCCTTTATATATAGGTGCGAACGAGGCCTCGCACTACTTCCAAATAAATTGCACATTGATCCACACAAACATACACACACATTCATATAACAGATTTCTTGAAAAGTGGCGGTCCATAGTAGTAACACGGATGTCGAAGTGCCTAACACCTTCCTCCTCATAATCAAGCCCCGAACCCAAAATGAATCTCGGTTTCACAGACCGTTTAGCGATTTGTCACATCACTAGGTCGATGTGCAAACCTTTTGATTTAACGTTAGTGTGTGCAACCAAATGAAAACACAATGGCGACTCTTAAAGTCAAATCGTCGACATTACACACGTCGGACCTTTTTCACTTGTTTTTTCAAACAAATCTCACATAACATGAGAACACCAAAGAACAAGAAATGAAAAAGGACAAATAAAAATTCCGATGTTGACACACGTATACGACACTATTCATGTATATAGCACTATTCACGAATATGGTACTATTCCCGAGTACTATTCACGAAGTATAATTTTTCTTGTGGAATTTTTGCCTTATCGTGTCAGGGTTACTATTCACGATATCGATTAATTATTCACGATATCGGCATTATTCACGATATCGATACTATTCACAAAAAAAAATAAATTTTCTTTTCTTTGTCCAAGTTGTTTATTATGGATACTATCTTTGATTGTATCCATGTTTTGATCTTTATTTTCAAATTTTGCTTCACAATTGATTATATGGAGTATTTTTGAACTTGGATTATCTAAAGTACGAATCCCTAATCTTTGTCATTTTATCTCACTAGATTCGTTTCTTTAAAATATTTTTCATCGCAATACAAGAAAAAAGCTTTATTCCGA